>JBAMIG010000022.1:1756190-1777895 GCA_037177335.1 Kiunga ballochi
CCAATTAAGTTGCAAGCATTGCAAGCACTGACGCTTTAACTGTGTGTTTAATTTACTACCCGGTGTCTTTCACAAACCGACCGCTTGCCTTTTTTTTTTTACCTCTGGAAAAGGGAAGGAATCGGGGACACCAGCAGCAGGGAAAAAAAAAGCCTTGTTAGGTGAGAGAAATACAAAATCCAGCCAAGAACTGTTGCATGAGATAACAATCCGCATAAGTTGAGAGAGGAGCACCCCTTACTTGAGTTGTCACATTTGTGCCATCACAGAAAAATTAAACCTCTCCACTCCAGATCTGAAATACACGATTTGTCCTGCTGACTATGGCAGAGAGGAGTGAGTACAGCACGGATGACGGATCCTGGGACAGTTTCTGTGTCGCAGAAGAGGCTACATGAGGTTGGCGCACGCTTGCCTTTTTTGCCGACTCCACCTTCCCACCTCCTCCTGTTCAAATCTGTGAAGAAACAAAATCTCCGACAGGGGAGGGGGACTGATATCTGCAGAGAGGTACGAACCGAGAGGGTGAACTCAAAAGAGTTCAACATTGCTCTCCTCTCCCCTACCGTCCCCCCAAGCGGTGGGGGAACGATCAGAAACATTTCTTGAAGGGACTAGGAGGCGGATTTCAAGGAAATACACTACAGTTTTTTAATTATTCGTCAAAAATATGGCCGATAATGTCCTGGAGTCTGGCCCGCCTTCAGCCAAGAGGCCCAAGCTGTCCTCCCCAGCTCTATCCGCGTCTGCCAGTGATGGAAATGGTAAATATATTGCATGCCGCACTTTGCAGGGAAAGCATACACGAGCTGTTTGTTGTATTTGTAGTTTTGTGACGTACATTTAGGAGTCCATAGAGTTACACAGTAACTTAGTTCGGTCTGACACTTTGCTGCTTCCCATTTGATGCTTTCACACACGATTGTTTTAAGTTTCCCTGGGAAAAAACTATGCTTGTGGCAGATGCCACTGAAGGAGAAAAGTGAGGAGAAACCCGGAGAAGAAGCAACTTTATCGATACTGTTTTGATGCGTTAGCCTCAACAGGCTAACTAGCCGAAACTAAGATCCACCTCCAAACAATGGAGGAGTCGAGACACCCCAGTTAGCTTAAAGGGTTTTTCCCTCTTCAAAACTCATTAAAGAAGCAGCTCGGATGCGCTTGCATATGTAGTTATATATTTTGTAGTTATAAAACACACGAGGTAGTAAATATATTTTCCCAAATCAGCTTTGAGTGAAAGTTACTACAATCGACCGAGCTAGCTTAGTAGCTAGAAAGACACCCCCATCGCAGCGACTCAGCTGAGCTCCCAGAAAAAAATAGGGGATGTTTAGTTAATAATTTTCTGAAATTTTAGCAACGTTTTCCGTAAATTGTACCCCAGTCCCCACTTGAAAACACTTTTAAAGAGTTTAGTGCCAGTGCGCTGTTATTTTTAGACAACTATTGTCAAGCTAGCTATTGTTCGACACTTCGTTAAGTTGAGCGAAGCGTTGTTGTACTGCAGAAGTTATAGCTATGTCACTTTAAAACCGTTTCACCGCGTTTATCAACAAACTAAATTACCCGCACACCCCAGAGTGTCTTTTTCACGCACTTTTGCAAAGAGGCTTTCAGTAATCAAGTGCGCTAACAATAACACTTCGAAGCACTTTCTTGGTCGCCTCCATTGTCTGACTGCACTGCAACACAGCGCTGCACTTTTCATCGTCCACTTATGAAAGTGACGCTAAAAAAGCACATTTTTTAAAAGAATATTGGATGTTTTCACTTAGATAAGAATACGACTATCACTGAAGGAAGTCTTCTGGTGATTTTGAGCAAAATAGTTGAAAAAAAATCCTTGAATTGTTTCCTTTAGCTTCGGCGCTGTTACTACACTGAGATGGTTTATTTCAATCTGGCCTCCAGGTGTGTCTCCCCCTAAATACAAAATAAGGGGATGCAATTATTTTAATGCTATATTATTTTAATGCTATATATTTAGGGATGCAGTAGTTTTTGGCACGGGCAAATGGTATTGGATTTAATGTTAAATGAAGGGTGGGTTCTGATAATTTTAATAGCATTTATTATAGTCCAGATACTTCTAGATATGTTTTTTTGCACTTCCTGCGCTCTCTGCTTTTCCTTCCTCCTCTGACATATAACTGCTGTATAAACCTACCTGCATGCAGTAATGTTTACCTTCTGTGGCTTCTCACCTTGTCCCCACCGCATCCACTCTTCATGTGTGGAACTCCACCAAACCACAAACTGATGCCCTTAGGAGAGGTTTACTTTAGGAGAGGCAGCTACTGCTGCAGCGCTTTTCAAGATATAAGCTGAATATCAAGAGTTAAACTTTGTTTTTCTATTCTAAATGGAGAACAATATCTTTTCCTCTTTGGTAAAATTCTTGTTTTTGTTCTTTCGTGTCTAGATTTTGGTTCATTCTTTGACTTGGAGCAGGACCTCCCAGATGAGCTCATCAGTTCCTCAGACCTTGGGCTGACCAATGGTGATGATGCCAGCCAACTCCATACTAGTCTTGGGGGTCTTGCAGGGGGGATTGGTGGTCAGGATGCAGCTGCAAAACACAAACAGCTGTCTGAGCTCTTGCGTTCAGGAGCACCAACGCAGCCGGGTGGCCCGGCTCCCAACAGTGCATCATCCGGGACTCCCATGGGGATGTTGGGGAGTGTCAGTGTGTCCTCTGCTGGACCTCAAGGGATTCACCCTCAGAATCAGCAGCAGCAACCTGGATTAATGCAGCAGGTTGGGATGGTTGGAAGTGTGGCATCACTCAATCGGGCAGCAGCTATGATGGGTGGCCAAAAGGGCAACATTGGACAGCAAGGGCTGATGGGGGGTCAGGTTGTCAATGGCTCACCTAGAATGGGCTATCTTGGAAATGCCAGCATGAGCAACACTGGTAATATCTTGGCAGAGACATTACAGCAGCAGGGCAACCAGCCAATGGGCGCCGGGGGTCAAGCTGGGATGAGACCACAGCAGCCTGGTGTGATGAACAAGGTAGGTGCATCCACAAAGCCAACCTGTACACACACACACACACTCCCTTTTTACTACTTTACCACCAATGGGATCCCCAGTGATACCACTGCTACTTTGTGCAGTTTCCATCATTCAGACTGCCCCTGTGTTATTAAAACATCCATTATTATGGTAGTAAAAGGCTTAAACAGGCTCATTAATATTCTCTAACAGCGAGATGTTTTGGTCCACATGGAAGTTTAATCTGCAAGTGAAAGCATAAAAAGTTGTAGAGTTTAACAAACAGGAATGTGGTTCATTGATCAAGATGAGATGTAAACCTATAAGGCGTTGCATGTTTAAGGATGACTTCTCCACAGCAGGTGCAGGGAAGAGTGTGGTTATGTGTTAAACCTGCAGCTGTATTACAGTTCACTCTGTGGTATTGATGGTTAACCTCCTCGCTAGTCAATGCGCCACAGGATGGTTGTGATTTTTGTTAAGGTCTGCTGAAGCATTACTGTACCTCATTTGTTAAATGAGTGGATGAGCTGCTTTCCTCATGCTTCTGTTCATTAGTGAATACAATAGTAATGTGTGAATATTATTGTAGAGTTTCCAAGAACTAAAATGTGTTTACACATAGGAATAAAAAATCAAGATGGACGTATTCATAACACACACTTATTCTGACAGAATCATTTTAATATTAATGTGTGACACTAGTTTTTTCTATGTTATGTAAGGTATTGTTTTTGCGCTTTTTGCTTTTGTGTTAGTCAGTTTAGGTCATTTTTAAATATGCTTTATAAATAAATTAGACTTTAACCTCAGTTATCAAACAGTAAAACCCTCTAAGATGGTGTGTGCTTCATCTTTTGTCATTAAAGTAACTAACTCTTGAAACCATTTCTCTCCCACACTCTTTCTCTTACCTCTCTTTTGTTTTTGGTTCCTCCTCCTTTCTTTCTCCAGATAAATATGATGGCCAACACGGGCCCCTATGGTGGTCCATACGGCCAGTCTACCGGCCAGGGATTACAGGGAGCAGGGCTGGGCCCACAGCTCCAGAATAAGGCAGGGCTGCCCACCAATATAGCCGCCCAGTTCAACATGGACAAGAAGGCACCCCCTGGTCAAGGCATGCTTGGGATGGTAGGATTTCTCTCTGTACTACACAAATATGGCTGTCTCTTTCTGTTATTCACCTATAGTGAGAAACATGTCGGACGTATATTTCCTCCGCTTGCTTTTAAGATGGATGAAAAACCTGCCACTGAGGTAACATACCTGCTATAAACTGCTGCTTTATTTGCTTGAGAGCAACAAACATGCCTCGTGATTTCATCCTTTACTAGTGGTAATAAAAAAATGAGCAAACTTTATTTAATTTTCACATGTTGCAACACAATTTTTCTATGTTTTTATGCAGCATTTTGATGGGATTTTTTTATGTAAGCATCATGTAAATGTGAATGTGTGTTCACATGCCTCTTCATCATATACTTTAGGACAGTGTTTTCCTGCTAAATGCCTCCTACCCGTGTCGTGTTTCACCAATTGAAAATGTTTGAGGAACTTGTTAGATCGTTTCCTCCTCATTTCGGTCACAGTATGGCTGTGTGATATCATTGTAATGGTTGTTTCTGTCCCTTACGATGGTGAGTGATAGTGATTGATTTGTTTTACTCTGTGAGATGCTGCAGGAAGCTGGGTGAGGTGGTCCAGATGTGCTCACAAACAGCAGAAAGTCCCTCATGCAGCAACTGCATCTCTAATAACGAGTGATAACAAGGAATTGATCAGACTTTTGCATACATTAAAAGCAGATTTTAAGATATTTATTATCAGTTAAGTTTAAAATAAGAATAAATGTAAATTATTTTCTTATATACTAGTTCACTATGTTAACTATAGAATCAGATCAAAGTTTTTCCAGTTAAGGTAATGAATGAGTAGATGACACATCTGCTTGTTAATCCTTAGTACATAAACGTCTAAAGAGGCCATCAAAGTTGCAGCTCTGTGGTCGTAACCTGTTGTCTGGACTAAAATCTGCTGGATGTGTTAAAACATCAAATCCTCTCAGCAGAATCCTCGTCCAAAGTAGCTCCATGATTTCTGATTACTTTGTTTGGAAAACTCATCTGTGTGTCGTCGCTCCTTTCTCTTTTTTCTAATTAGGCTCCTCAGCAGCAGCAGCAGCAACCCGGGCCGGTCGGTGGTGTAGCGGTCGGCGGGGCAGCTTCAGTGGGAGGAACACAGGTTGGGCTGAACGCTGTGGGGGCAGGACCCGGCGCGACTCCCCCAACCGCTGACCCCGAGAAGCGGAAGCTGATTCAACAACAGCTTGTCCTCTTGCTGCATGCACACAAGTGCCAGCGGAGGGAGCAGGCCAACGGGGAAGTGCGGCAGTGCAACCTGCCTCACTGCCGTACCATGAAGAACGTCCTCAACCACATGACTCACTGCCAGGCTGGCAAATCCTGCCAGGGTGAGTTGGATACTGGTGGATCGTAACATCAACTCAGACAGGGTTTAAAGTCGTCATGTATCTGCAGCAATTCTTTTTTTTTTCATTTTGCTCGTGTGTTTTTTGTACCACGTTTAATCCCATCTGGTTCGCCTTCCAGTTTTTCTTTGTATCAGGATGAGTTATTCTGTCTTTGGTTTGCTGATGTGTATTTTTTCTTTTCTCCCCCTACTCATTGAGCCTCCATCTGGACATAGTTTTATTGTAATGGATGACTCATACAATAGCTTTCTTATTTTCTGGCTTCCTTTTGACACATTTCCTTTTTCTTCCCATCTTATGCTCGTGTCATCGTTCATCATTCATTTCATTGCACTCTGTTCTTTGTTTTCCACCTGTCGTCCCTGTTCTGAAACTTTTCTCTATTTCCATCTTCTCCTCCAGTGGCACACTGTGCCTCATCCCGACAGATCATCTCTCATTGGAAGAATTGCACACGACATGATTGTCCTGTATGTCTACCACTGAAAAACGCTGGAGACAAGAGGAACCAGCAGTGTAAGTGTTTCTCTCCTGAAAGGATGCCTCAGTAATACAGATGCAGGTGTTAATGAATTATAATGAGGCAAATTTATATACAGGATAATCCAAAGTGCTTTACATTAAACCTTAAAAGGATTATAGATGATGTAAAGAAGCATATGAGACAATAAATGACTGTACCATTACAGTAATCCAATCTCCTGGAGATGAGATTAGATGACTGGAAAACATCAGCGACATTGAAAAGTCATTTTTTTGGATGCTTTCTTTCTCCCATCAATCTTTCTTTCTGTTCCTCTTTTCCATCATCACAGCTCTCGTTAACAGCGCAGCAGCAGTGGGTTTAGTGAACTCTTTAGGTTCGGGTGTACCCGGTGGTCAGTCCAACACTCCAAACCTGAATCCTCCCAGTCAGATTGACCCCAGCTCCATAGAGAGGGCCTACGCCGCGCTGGGCCTTACTTACCAGGGCAACCAGATGCCACAGCAGGCGACGCAGGCCAACATGCCAAACCCGGCGCTGCAAGGGCAGCCTGGGATGAGGAGTCTAAATACCATGGGTTAGTTTGGTTTGTGTATCATACAGTTTCAAATAGACCTTGACTAAACATCATGTTTGTTTCTGGTTTTTGAAGGAAAGCATCTGCAAATCAAAGTTAACTCACTTTCTGTGCTGAGCTTTCAAGTGTAGTAAATGAATCTCTGCTCCACGGGACATAAAAGGTCTTTGTGTTCACTGGGCTTGGTCTTTGTTTTACATGTGAATGACCTTAATTTTTTCCAGCTGTTCATCTGACTTTAGGTCAGTTTGTTAAATAAATCTGATTTATATTACAATGCAGTTCACAGTCACACTCTCTCAGGGTGATCTCTCTGCAAAGGGATTCACTTTGAAGTGGACACTGACTCGTTTTACTCCACGCCAAAAAATGTACTGATGTTTAATATTTTAACTTTAACATTTTCCAGGAGGAAACTCTATGGGAGTGAATGGTGGAGTGGGGGTGCAGCCCTCCAACCAGCAGTCCACATTACTGGCGGATGCCATGTTGCACAACAACATGACGGCACAGAGGTCAGGCTGCTACTTGGTTCTGTACTTCAGAGTGTTGTCTTAGAGCTGACTTTCAGAAAGTCCTCCTGCATTGCCTAAAATCTTCTCTGCTGTGTCTCTTAGTTTGATGAACGACAGCGTCGGTGTGGGGAACCTGGGTGCCATGCCCACAGCTACTCCCCCCTCAGCTGCAGGGATGAGAAAGTCTTGGCATGAAGACATTACTCAGGACCTCCGCAACCATCTTGTCCACAAACTGTGAGTCTGTTGTCTTGCAAAGGATCTCAAAAACTAGGTTGTTTGCATCAATGAATGATATTAGGAGCTATCTGAACTCAGGTTAGCTGCAATGTTTTGTTTGTGTATGCGAGCAGCGTGCAGGCCATTTTTCCCACTCCTGACCCAGCTGCGCTGAAAGACCGGCGGATGGAGAATCTCGTGGCGTATGCACGGAAAGTAGAAGGGGACATGTACGAGTCGGCCAACAGTAGGGTACGCGACCTGCTAAATAAATGTGCCATGGTCATTGTTCATCTGTTATCCACCGTCTGAGCAGCGTGACAACCTCCTGCTGTGTCCTCTAGGCGGAGTACTACCACCTCCTCGCTGAGAAAATCTATAAAATCCAGAAAGAGCTGGAAGAGAAGAGGAGGACTCGACTCCAGAAGCAGGGCATGATGCCTGGCCAACCTGGCATTGCCTCTTCTGGGCTTCCACAGGGTCCCACCGGTGTGGGACAGCAACCCATGCCCCCTGTACAACCTCCTAGTAAGATAAATGACTGAATCACACAAACTGCTGGCATTGAGACGGCGGCACAGACTGTGTTCTGAATACTGAGATAAAAACATTTAAAGTGAACAAAAAGCACACACAGACTGACACAGTTAACTTTTTCTGTGATCCTGAAGATAATTTCTGTTTTTTTCTATAACTCTCCCCTCTGTCAGACGGTCCTCACGCCGATCCGACCATGGTCAGACCGGCTGGTCCTAATCAGATGGTCAACCGAATGCAGAACCCAGCAGGTACAGACCGAACTGGAAATGTCTTTTTACCGCCTTGTTTAAAGACACAAACTGCTACTAGTTGTTGTTCTTAAATGTTGGGCAAAGACAACAGTTTAGGTTTTATTCTCCTTACCTTCGTTTAACTTATAGGAATGAACCAGTTTGGACAGATGGGGATGCAGTCGATGGGTCAGAGGTCAACACCTCCTCTTCCTCTTAATCCCTCAATGAACCAGGTCAGCACCACTTTGTTTTTGACCTTGAGGTTATAGAAACTTAGTATATATTTGGGCTTTCAAAGTTTAGAGCTCATATTGTTCTATTGAAGTAAATAGTGGCCTTAAAGGTGGATGAATTCCCTCATTTTTGTTTCCAGATGGGAATGGGAGCGACAACAATGTGCCAGCCCAATGTTACACAGCTACAGAACCAGTACCTCCCTCCAGGCCAGTTTCCTGGCTCTAGTCCTGGACGTGGTTCTGGGCCTGTTGGCATGAACCAGTCAGGAGCACAGCCTGCTGTGCCTTCGGTAAGGATAGGCTGATAGCATAACATTAGCTGGTAGATTTGTGTGTTAGCATATATGTGTATCTGATACATTATGAATTAAATGAGGAAGAGGGACTGAAGAAATGCCAGTAAAAACACATGGTCGTTTGTGTGGCTCTTGAACCTGCTAAAAACATGGTAAACCTGCATTATCACGTGGTCTGTCTGCTTTTTTTTATTATTTTTTAAACGTGCTGAAAAAAGCTATTTCAATAAAAATCCTGTGTTTTTCCTCTGTAGCAAAACCAAATGACAACACCGCCTTCCCTCCCAGCAAGCAGCCCTGCAGCACAGTCCGCCTCCTCTGTTCAGGGCTCCGGAGCCCCTACGGGCTCTGTGGGACCCGCTAATGCCGGAGGTGCTGGGTCTTTACCAAACTTTCCTCCATCCTCCACCCAGCCCAACACCTTCCCTCACTGCCCACCTGTCCGAACAAACTCCCCATCGCCAGCACGAAGCTTAACGCCTCAGCCCCACCAAACACCGCCTTCATTACCTCGCTCTCAGACCCCACAGCCTCAGACCCCCAACACACCCCAAGTGTCCCAGCAACAGCATTCCCAGCAACAACATTCCCAGCAACAACATTCCCAGCAGCAGCAGCAACAAGCTTCACAGCAGCAGCTTCCATCAGGGAAGGTGTTGAGCTCTGAGAAAGCTACTCAGCTTTTGCAGCAGAAACTTGGGGATGTGGCTTCCCCAGGTCCTCAAGCAGGTCAGACTTCTTCGGTCCTGACCCAGAATGCTCACGTGCCATTACAGCTGCCACAGACACCAGTAAGTAGACACTATGTTCACTACTCCTGCTAAGCTTAGAGCATCTTTTTCTTGCTAGTTTTGTTTTTTGGTTATGATGGGAACTTTTTGTCTCTCTGTTTATGACTCAGCTCTCTCCGAAGCCTTCTCTGACCGCTGATGCTCAAGTAGCCTCTCCAGCTTCAGTCACAAGCAGCATTGATCACAACTCTCAGCCTGCTCCTGTCAATGGTCCAGCACCCAGTCAGGACAGCGTCAAAATGGAGGTGAAGAAGCAGGAGGAAGAGGAGGAGGATGATGAAGGGGCAGACACCCAAGGCGATGGCAAGGGCAAAATGGGGAAGGGTCAGTCTGAGGTGAAGAAGGAGGAGAAACCGGAGGTGAGGTTTAAATACCTGTCCTGCAGTGTGGCTGCGCTGCTTCATCAATGAAGAAATCTGTTCATAACATTAATCTTCCTCTCAGATAAAGACTGAGAAGTTATCCGGAGACGGGTGTAAGGGCGAGCCCATGGACACATCTTCATCTTCTGGGTCATCAGCAGCAGCAACATGTGAAGACAAGAAGCCCGAGGTGAAAAAGGAGGCCAAAGAGGAAGAGGAGGGGTCAGCCATCAACAGCTCCTCGGCAAGCGCTCAGAGCAAGAAGAAAAGTAAGAGTGGAGTGTTCGCCGTGTTTTATCCTCTGTGTTGCACGTTTAAACGTCCTTCTGTTGAACGTCTAATAGGAGGCTTAACTGGACACGGATGTGTGTTTGTTGCTACTTTTAGGGGGAAAATTTTGGTGAAAACCATAAATTCTGAAATCTGTTGTGGCTTAAAACGTTTGGAGACGAATCTGCTTTAGAAATAACGGTGTGACTTTAATTGTCCCGTTGGCTCGCTAACAGAGAGCTCGGCTTTTCCTCATCACTAAGTTTTCACACTTGGCCAGATTGGAGCAAACAGAACAGCAGGGAGCCGCGGTTAGCTCTGAATTATTCTGGATGCTGTGTCTGATGTTATCGTGTGTGTTATTAGATGCTGGGCTCAGTGGTTTTTCCATTGAAATGTTTCTCATCACTTTCTTTTGCAGTCTTTAAGCCAGAGGAGCTGCGTCAGGCTCTGATGCCCACCCTGGAGTCTTTGTACCGCCAGGATCCAGAGTCTCTTCCCTTCCGTCAGCCGGTGGACCCCCAGTTACTGGGAATACCCGTACGTATTCGAACTAGTAACAAAACTAACCTGGTAAGGGACTGCACTGGCTGCCATTTTGCTTCAACTCATATGAAAATGTAGCTCCTCCCCCTGTTGTTTTTGTACATTTTCTTTTAATTCATTCTAGATCATTTTTCTTTTTTGTTATCGCCATATTTTATTAGCTTAAATTTTCTGTTATTCTGGTTTAGTTTTGCCCCACTGCATGTCAGATGTTAAGGAAATGGATCAACTGTGCGTGCATGCTTTATACCACCTTCTCTGAATCATGTCATTTGCAAAGCAGCGGCTCTTATGAACATGCGTGCAACTGCAATCTGAAAAGGTTTATAATTTAAATCCATATTTTTTCCAATATTGCAATAATGCAACTTTATTTGGAGGAGGAAAAAACAAATCACTGATTCAAACTTGTCAGAAAATCAGGGCTCCAGACTAACTTTTCTCACTGGTGTTTCCAGCTAAATGCTGGAATATTTTAAGGAATAATAACAGGAACAAGCTTTGATAATGCTGCAGATGATTGGCTGTAATGTTGCACACAACTCTGACACGCAGAGAAAATACCTGTGGCTACGCCACAGCATTTGTGTGTATTGTGCTGTGAACTGCAGCGTGTGTGTTATCAAAGTGGGGAAAACGCCTCCGTGGCTCCATTTTAGTTTCCAACAGCATTAGCAAAAAGCATGAAGGCTGGTCACATGACCAATGTGATGGATCAATGTAAGGGCAGATAGTTGCTCCGTTTTCAACTGCAGCAAGAGCGAACTGGACCCGTCATCCTCAGCATTCAGGTCTGATAGATGATTTATAGATAATTTTTCTGCCTTTTTAAATAAAGGTTTGTTTATTATTGGATGTTCAGAATTGCAATCTTAACAAGAGAAGCTGATTTTAATAAGAAGCAACACAGGAAACCTTTTTAATTGCAAATAATATTAGTGTTTATGCCGATATCTTCACAGGGTCTCTGTTGTCACCAAAGAAGGAAATGTGGTAAAAATAATAAATCAGTCGGTGGTAAGAAATGACTTATAGTGAGTTAAAGAAATATGCATCTATATTCCTCTAAGAAGCGTCTCTAAAAAGTCTACGTAGTGATCAGAGTCTGGAGTCCTGGTACTGGCTTGCAGCAAATTTTAATCTGTGTTATAATTAATGAGCAAATTCCAAATCAAAAAATCACTTGCAGTTCATGAGCCAGTTGTATTAGTTTTCATTTTTTGTGCACTTTTGTCACATTTTAGGTTTTAATTTTTTTTTCTCCTTATAGCTTTCATCATAGTTTTCCACTGCTAGCTCTCTAGTTCAGTTCCTCACCAGTAGTAGTTTGACGGTGTTCAGGTGGGCAGCTTGCAGAGGAGGAAATCTCATTGATTCAAATATGGTGCAATATTACTTAAAAAAACACAATATTCATCTAAACTAAACCAGAGCAACAGCGTCTGTCCTACAATCAACCCCACCTCTGGCTCACCTCTCCTAATATCTCCACAGTGATGCAATTTATAAAAAGACATTAAAAGCATTTTGCTTAAGATATGAAAGGATTAAGTTCAGACATGTATTTCTGCTGCAGTGTCGTGTCATGAATTTGGCTCTGCAGGCTGTCATGGTAATGTGCATCACTTGTTTGTCCACGTGAGTGGTTCCTTTCAGAGATGAGGGTCTGTTCATAACTCTTGTTGCCATGGTGATTCTGAGATGGACCCTGGTCTTTGCAACTCGCACCTTTTTTATTTCTCCGACAGAAAAAGTATTATAATTTCCTCACCGTCCTGTTTTTAAGATGTTGCTGTAGTAAACGTGTAGGGTAGGCGAGACCCTTCCACCTCCCTGTTACATTTGCTTCACCTCAGCACTGTTGGCTTCTGCTCGGCTTATTTATTTTTACTGCTCATGCTGCTAGTGTTGTTAATGCCAGCAACATTATTGCTTAAAAAGAAAGCTTAGATCTCTCTCTCTCCTCTTGACGCTGCTCTGTTCTTCTTAGTTTTGCACCCTCTTAGCTATCTGAGCCTGGATGCTTTAGCAGCTGTGGCAAAATGACCCAGGACTAATTGATCATTTCACTATCCAATGGTTGAGCTTCAGTTTGTAGCTTGATTATAAAAATAGCATCTTTAGGTAGTTTGGAGCAGCAGAGGACTGGGTAAACTTGCGATCGCTGGCTGCTTTTTACAGCACAGATAGGCACTTTGGTTTTAAGTGTTGGGTGCAAAGCAGAGAGCTGGAGGGCAGAAGTTGTCATGTCTCTCTGTTTGCACGTGGACCTTCTTCTCTGCAGTGCTCAACAACATTGTTCCCCTGCACCCTCTTCTCTCCCTACTCTGGTCCCACCTGGTTGACTGCAACGCCTTCATCACGTCTTCTCCTGGCGTCTGTGCTGCTGATAACGTTGGACACGCTCTTCCTCCCAACCCATCTTTACCTCTTCAACTAAACCATCGGGCATCCTCCATCTATTTTTTTCCCCTTCTTTTTAAACTTCATGATATCTCAACTGGACGGCGCCCTTTTTAATCCAGGACTACTTTGATATCGTGAAGAACCCCATGGATCTGTCAACCATCAAGCGGAAGCTGGACACGGGACAGTACCAAGAGCCTTGGCAGTACATTGAGGACATCTGGTTGATGTTCAACAACGCCTGGCTGTACAACAGGAAGACATCCAGAGTTTACAAGTACTGCTCCAAGCTGGCCGAGGTGTTTGAGTCTGAGATCGACTCTGTCATGCAAGGCCTCGGTTACTGCTGTGGGAGGAAGGTGAGACACTGTTTAGCTTTTCACAAACCTTGTAAAACTCATTTATAAAAACATTTTTCTACATTTAAGTGCAAAAAGATGACTGAGGAAACGTTAGCTTAGCACATGCTAGTTATCTGATTAGCAGTGTGGGTTCAAAAACAAACAAGTCAGAACAATGAATGTAGTTTATACATCAAACTATATGTAACATGTATAATTGCTGAGCTTTAGAGGTAAATTGTAAATGGTCTGGTAGTTGTGTAGCGTTTTTCTACACACCTGTTTACTCAAAACACTTTGCGCTCACACACACACGCTCACATTCACTGGTGACGCAGCACTGGGAGCAACTGGGGGTTCAGTGTCCTGCTCAAGGACACTTCAACATGTAGACCACCAGAGCTGGGATTTGAACCACCAACTTGCTGGTTTGGAAATGGCACCTTTACCTCACACACCAAAGCCGCAGGTGTTTTTTATCTTACTGTTGTGCCTTTTAGACTCAATTCAATTAGTGCTTTCTTCTATTTATTTATTTATGCTAATGAGTTGTCTGAATCCAGGATAGGACTAATCACTTCATGCTGCATCTTTGCTTTATTTTATAAAATAAAAAGCTGTATAATGTGAATGGTTTGACCTCATAGAAACAAACAGCTGTGTGTGTGCCACTTGCAATTCATTTATTGTTCACAGCTTTTCAGATGAATCCTCTGCAAAAATGTTTTTGTCCTTTTTCTTTTTTTTTTTATTTTTGCAGTATGAATTTTCCCCCCAAACTCTCTGCTGCTATGGAAAACAGTTATGCACCATCCAACGCGACGCTGCTTATTTTAGCTACCAGAACAGGTAAGGGATGTCGGCACACCGGATCCATGTAGATCTTAGCACTTCTCTGTGATAATTCACTCAGTGGACGAGCTTGTGTGTCTTCTCTTGTACTTTTCACATTGACTATATTTTCCACTACATAGCATTGATAAATCAATCGGTACAATCACAGATGAGTTTAAATTTGGCTTCCAGTGGTTACCCTGGCACCATTTCCATCTTCATAGTTTAATGTTTTAACTTTCATTATGCTGTCATTCATAAAGTGGGCTCTTTTCTTCTTTAGCAGTGATAATATTTTCTTATATCCGACAGCAGCAGATTTTTTCTGGCGTTTATTTATGCAGACTGGGAGGGAAGGGGGATGTATCCACCAGAAGGACAGCTCCCACTTTATAAATGACCAGAAAGAATGATGGATCTCTGTTGCTTTATCATTTATTAATTCTTTCCGCCATTCACTTTTTCATATTTGGAGACGTGTCTCCTCACTTCCCTGCTCCTCCACAGCTCCTAGTGGTCTCTCATGTTGCTGTAATGTTGTTGTTCTTGTTTACCACTGAATGTCTGACGCTAATCTTTGCTTTGCCTTGGCTCTCTGTCCTCTGTTGGTTGTTGTTTACATTCTGTCCGTCCCCCCTCCTCCCCCAACCTCCCTCTCTGTCCTTCCATTGTCCTCGTCTGACCTGTAACGACTTATTTCACGCTTTTTTTATATATTCATTTTGACCTCCCCTTCCCTTCTCCCCCCCCCCCCTCCTCTCTCCCTCCCTTTTTTAACGCTTGTGATGTCTGCATTGGCCTGCTTTGGTGTGACCAATCATCCACTCCGAAATTTACGCGCAAAATCAAAACACCTGCCCACTCAAAAACCCTGCGTCACGATTGGCTGCTGCCTCCTGGCGACGACCCACCTTGCCCTCTGCCTCCTCCTGTGTGCGCGCCCCCCTGGCCTGTCCTGCCCTGATTGGCGGCTGCTTCTTCGTGCCTTCTCTGTGATTGGCTGTGCTGATGACGAACGGTGTAGTTCACCAAAATATGGGCTTCTTGCTGACAGGTACCACTTCTGTGAGAAGTGTTTCAACGAAATCCAAGGCGAGAGTGTTTCCCTTGGAGACGATCCCTCCCAGCCTCAGACGTGAGTACTATTTAGCTAAACCTACAATATTCACTTAAATCACTTCCCTTTGTATTAACAGTTTAATTTATTGATCTTTTTAATGTTGTTTAACCCACATTAGCACAAATCTCAGGTTAAATAAGTGTATGCTGTATAATTACTTTCTTTTCTAAGTAAAAGTTGTACCGTTTACCCACTGAGCTGCACAAAATACAGATGAGTCATAGTAGGGCTTGGCAATTATTCGATAAAAAATATGTTTATTGATAGAGGTGTGGTGTGATTGGGGGAAAAATGTTCAGTAAAAAAAAGTCAATAGAAAGTGATGTATTAGCTTTAGGCTAACATTAATGGAAAATACTATAGGGAAGCTAACGGTTACATGTGCAAACAGACTAAAAGGATTAAAACAACTTTTTTTTCTTTTCTTTTTTTTTACCTAAACAATATTATCTGTGTTTGTTGCAAATACCCACAGGAAAACGTTTTTAAAGCCATAAAGTACATCACAATAATATCAGAACTTCTTTCATAATCTGACTACAGAAAGTCTGAAGGAACAAAACACATTTAATTGCTGCAAAAACTATCTCCTAAGAGCTGCATTTTTTATTTTTCCCAATGGAAAAATAAAGTCACATAGTTGAAAATGACAATTATTTTGACACGATAGTATTTGTCAATATCAGGATGCTTTGTGTTGTGGATCATTCAGCCATTGGTGCATTTCAAAGATGTTCAACCTTAGCTACTGTGCTACTTTGCACATTTATTTAGCATATTTATTTAATGTTTTACCACTGATCAGTGTTTTTAAATAAAAAAAAACTAAATTCTGCTTTTTCCTTCTGATCCTCCATTTTAAATTGGTTTTAAAAATGAGTAATTATCTATGGACTGATAAGAAGCGCTGTGATGCATTTTTCTTCTGTATCGCCCAGCTCTAAGTCAAAGGAAAGCAGTAATTTGGGTGCATCTGATTTCCCCTCTTCTACTAAAACATATAATTAGTAATAATTACTAAAATAAGTTTGGTCCATGTGCAGGAGTAATAGGTTGGTGGGATTGTTGTTTGTGTCTGCAGCAAAAGAACAGCTTATACCTCCATTTATTTTACTTTCAATGGTCATAAAATAAATATTTCATGCACTGATTTACTTTAACACAATCTGCTTTTTGGCAGATGTGCATTTATTAAAGTTGCTCCTGTTCAAATTGGATTATATTAGCTGAAGCATTGTGTTTGTGGGTGAAAAGTTTGATTTTCATTCTGTAATTTACAAGTTTGTAAATCCAGAAAGTACCTAAATGCACAATATGCTCTCAAGCTGTTTATTATGAACAAGACCAACACATGAGCACACATTTAACCCTTTTCTGAAATGTCTATTCATTGGATTGACACACTGACACTACTGTTGTGTGGACTTTGAGAGGTTTTATTTTTAATGAGCAGATGCTTATAGATGCTATAAGGTGTGGGATGGGATGTAAAACCTGACTCCAAGTTTGTTGCAGTTGCACAAAATTATAAACTTTTTACTGAACTTTTTGTAATCATGTCCATGAGCTCTGCACGTTTTTACTGGTGAAGTAATAGATTTCACTCCGAACCTCAGCTGCTGTGCCTCCCGTTAGCATGATCTCATAAGATGAATGACAGGATCTGCAGCTATAAACCTATAAATATTTAGAACAGGACAGCTATAATCAATGCTGGGCTTAGATTTTCACACACACATGAAAAGATGTTATTTAGTATTTTTGTCATATAATTGCTTTTACAGATTTAAAATTATGAAGTTATATTTTCTGTTACACAGGTCAGTATTTTGTCCACAGTCTGCAGTTTTTTATTAGTTTTTATTCTGTATTTCTACAGATCCATCAACAAGGATCAGTTCCAGCGAAAGAAGAACGACACACTTGACCCTGAATTGTATGTGTTCATTTGGACTCTTTACTTTCCTACTTTTTATGGAATTAAAAACATTCAGAGTGGGGATGCACAATATTTATCGGACCAAATCGATTTGGGTTATTTTTTTATCAGTTTGATTGATTAGTACATTTTCCCAACTAAAAATCCTCAATAATATATAAAATGTGGGAATTTTATTCAGGCAACGCAGCCATAAAACCATAAAGAAGCGCAGGTGATGCTCGCCTTACTAGCAGGTCCCGGGCTTGGCCCCTCACTGCCTGACTAATGATGAGCAGTCTGTCATATTTTAGCAGGAAATGAAACAGCATTGCTAGGAATTCAAAGGAAGAGGGATAAAAAAAAAAAAAAGTCAAGTTGTAAAACAACAAATCTAATTGCTCACATGAAAAATTGTCATCCCAGTGAAGCAGGGTGGGGAAAATACAAAACTGCCACCGTAGCAGCTAGCAGTAGCAGCTAGCATACAGCGGTAGCATATAGCGGTGCTAAAACTGAAACAATAACACAGAGGGTCCGTGTATCCATTCAGAGCGCTTTCAGTAAAAAGGTTGCAGAATCACCTCATTTTTGAGGATGCACCTTATTTTATATATTTGATTTATAATTTGTAATTGAGGCTGACAAAATGTGTGCAAATAATTTCACATTTAAACACGGACAGCTTTGGAGATAAGTTACAAGTCACAGAATTTTGCAAAGGATACATTTTGTTTGAATGACCACATTTTTTTTGTCAGGACATGGAGAAAAAAATTTATACAGCTAAAACTATTTTTTGTCACAGATAAGCCAGTGCTTCTTAAATATCAGTTTTCCATCACTGCATCCGGCACAAACGGCAGCTTATAATAAACATAAAAATATATATAGCTAATTGTTCATAAGCAGAAAAATATCTGTTGAAATGTTTTCATATTGTGCAATCACAAAGGCGTTTGTTCTTCCATGTGTCTCTTTTTTTGTCAGCCCATAGAAAAACAGAAAACAGTTTTCACATAATCACATTTATTTTTCATAACCCTCTTTTCTCACTTGTTTATAAAGTTGAAAAACATGACAAAAGAATAATGAAAATGGTCTTCACTTCTGGCGTTAGCAGCATTAATTATCAAGCTCCTACAGGTTTGCAACACAAATTGTATGATGTTTTATTAACTAGATGTGTTGTCTCTTTCTCTCTACTCAGACTTGTGGAATGTACCGACTGCGGTCGTAAAATGCACCAGATCTGCGTCCTGCATAATGAAACCATATGGCCTTCTGGGTGAGCCAAATTTAATGCAAACATCCTGCCTCATGGTCTGAAAGCTCAACTAAAATGCTGGGAGCACTGAAGCATGGTGTTGCTTCAACAGACAGCTCTGTCATTTATCAAAGCCAAATCATCCCCTCATGGGTCTGTCTGTGAAGGAAAGACATGAGCAAAGTCCCGGTTGTCCCAGTTGTTTAAAGGACAGACATTCAATACGAGAAGCAGAGTTATTTCTTGATTAAAGCCACTTTGTCTTTGTCATTGGTGCTTATTGTTACAGAGATGATGCTAACCTGTAAATTTAACCGGTCATTGTTAATTTCCTCCCTAACTACAGCTTTGTATGCAATAACTGCCTGAAAAAGGTCAATAAGACACGGAAAGAGAATAAATACGCAGCCAAAAGTAAGTGAAACCCCCGTCTCGTGTTACGCCTGTATTGTATTTTACACTTTGTGTTCTCAAACTTCTTCACTTGTTTAGATCGCATTTAATTATTGTTGTGCTTTTACATTGCTTTTATCTTTTTTCTCATGTTGCCTTGTTTATTTTTACAGGGCTTCCTCAGACAAAGCTTGGGAACTTTTTGGAGACACGAGTGAACGACTACCTCAAGCGGCAGAGCAACCCGGAGTCTGGAGACGTCACTATCCGAGTAGTCCACGTCTCAGACAAGGTGGTTGAGGTCAAGCCGGGCATGAAGTCCAGGTAGATGGCTGAACTTTGCACACTATATACTGGATTGGTGGTTTATTTACTAAGATTTAAAGTTATTCCAGGAGGGAGGGAAGGGGGCCCCATTCAGGGAATAAGTGGTATAAAATGGATAGATGGAATAACATGGAGCCATTAATTAGAACAGAGGTGGAGAACCCTGGTCCTCTGGGGACCAGAAGCCCGAAGGTTTTCCATGTATCCCTGCTCCATCACATCTAATCACATCAAATGGATCGAACAGCTCAAGATCAGCCCAGTGATTCAGTCATTTGAATATGGTGTTTAGGAACAGGAGAAGGGGAAAACCTTCATGCCAAAGTTTCCCACACCTGTTGCAGAAAGTTTGACTCTCAACACATTTCTATCCATTTCTATGGTAACGCCACTCTGCTTTAAATCATTTATGATAATGTGTCATTCATAATGCCACAGTCTCGTGGTGTTTACAGTTTATTCAATAAATTTGTGCTGAATGCAAAATGCAGTAAAAAGAGCTGCACGGGTCTGAGACATCTCCCCACATTGTCTGACACCAGTCTGACCGGGTACCGACCCACATCGAGCAAAAACACTGAGACTGAATCAGACATCGTTCCTGCTGGAACTTTTAACAAGAGCTTTGTTTGTAATTAACATGCTCATCTGACACTGTGCTGCATTTTCAGTGAGTGCTTTTACAGCCATGACTCATTGATCTGATTACAAGAGAAAAATGATCAGTTAGCTACTGAAAATGTGTTATTCTGGCATCTTATATGCAGGAAAATTAGGTTTGATGCGGTTTAGTTGATGTAAATCAGCTTGGATGTTTGACCATTTTAAAGATACAGTTTACATTAAATTCATAACGGAGCGTCTGTACATGTGGACTTTTCAGACCACTTTCACACCTCTTCACAGATGCTGTGGAAAGATGTCATCTGGGTTTTAATTGGATTCCAGTAATTTTTCCATCAGTAGATATTTGATTTGATGTTTCAGCGGAAACATGACACAAATCTGCATTTGAAGTATTACTGCGTTTATGTTATGTGTGCTGTATGTATGTGGCGAGTACCTGAAGTTACTCACAAGTTCTTTATAGTCATACAGAACTCACCGGTAATGTTAAGTTGCTTTAGCACACATTCATGCACCAATAAACGCATCATTTCAACCTATTCCTGATAATCTTTCGCTTAGGATGTGACTGCACGTCTTCTGCAGACTATGCACAATAAGAGCCACAGCATGACATAAACTAACCAAGAGATAAAGCTGTTCACAGATAAGGTGTTGATTCAAATCAGATTGGCATTTTGATTTGGTTCAACTCAACTTTATTTGTAAAGTGTCCATTTACAATGTCATCTCACAGTGGATGTCTGTTCATAATAAATAGCCTTGCTAAGGAAAACCAACATATTGCAATCAATCTTGACTTTGTTCCTATTCTGCATGAGGCGATGGTGGGAAGGAAAACTCCTTTTATCAGGAAGGACAAACATGATTCAGGGAGGGCAGTCATCTGCTTCCAACTTCATATTTTAGTTAATATAAGTTGCTTTGTTTTGCCATGCGTTTTTTTATTTTAACCCTTTAATGTTTACATAAAGAAACACAAATGTGTTTTTCTTTTTTTATTCCCTCAGGACAAAAAAAATAAGTACCAATGAAACAGCAACTAAACAGCAAACACTTAGTATTACAAACCAAAACAAAGGCTTAGGCAGATTTACTTAGACAAACATTTAATAAAATTCATTTAAAATTAATTTCAAGCACGATTTGTGCTTAAATATCACTTTATGTTTTACACTGTTAAGTTTTCTGTTATGAATCTTCAGCTGGGTCTCATTGAATGCAGCACTAAGAAAATTATATGATCTCAAATACTGTTAGAAGGTATTTGTAGCAAGTAGCAAAAAAATGAGCACAAATGCACTGAATTAAATGCTTGATGCCTAAAATGTCCTGCAGGTTGGTAACTCACAAAAACACATTAATACCTGGATTTTCTAAAGGACAAACTAAAGATTTATACTGAATGATTCTGCAGTATGTCATGAAGTTGAAAAAAAAATGGCCTGTAAACAAACTTTATATATTACTTGCATCATGTCTGCTTGTTGTTGTTGTTGTTTTTTTTCCAATCAATGATTAAAAATAATTCCTTTCTCCAGGTTTGTAGACAGTGGAGAGATGGCCGAGTCTTTCCCTTACAGGATGAAAGCCTTGTTTGCATTTGAGGACATCGACGGAGCAGACGTCTGTTTCTTTGGGATGCACGTTCAAGAGTACGGCTCGGACTGCCCCCCTCCCAATCAGAGGCGGGTGTATATTTCTTACCTGGACAGCGTGCACTTCTTCAAACCTCGACAACTGAGGACGGCCGTCTACCATGAGATCCTTCTAGGCTACCTGGAGTATGTCAAAAGACAGGGGTAAGAGAAAAGCAGAGACCCTACAGCAGGGGTGTCAAACTCTGGTCCTCGAGGGCCGGTATCCAGCAGGTTTTTGTTGTCTCCATGCTCTGACACAGCTGACTGTA
>JBAMIG010000022.1:1782480-1794179 GCA_037177335.1 Kiunga ballochi
TGTTAAATGAGTTAGAATAAGGGGATTGTAACTTATTTCGGTTTATATATATATATATATATATATATATATATATATATATATATTAGCGCCAACTGAGGACATAGAGGGGGAAAGGTTCTTCTTGCAACTAGTGCCCCCTGTCCTCATCTCCACCTCCTTTTAGAAAAAAGTCATATTTTAGGGTTTTTTGGGGGGGTAAATATAAATACTTGCCTTTTTCTTAAGAAATGTTTGTAAGATTTTAAGAGGTCAAGACTTGGATGAAACAATTTAATGCAAAGAAGTTTTGTTTTTTTTTGTTTTTTTTTTGTTTTGCATCATTCAATCTGTCCATTTCTGTTTGCAGAGTGATGTGAAACTGTAAATCCAAACCATGCATATTTTTTTTTAATGTTTGGGTTTGCTTTATTTATTATTTTCCTTCAATGGAAAGGGGTGGGGGGGTACGTTCACCGAACCCGCTACAATTCGTATAGAAATATATTTTTGTTATTGACTGTTAATAACGGGGAGCATAGTAAATATGCCATTTCACGCCACATGTCCTCTGTTGGCTCTGTCCAAATGGAAATAACGTTGCTATTTAATTGCAGCAGTTGAGGGTTTACTCTGACTCGGATGTTCAGCGGACAGATTTTCTGGACGGTTTCTGTACTTGGACATCTGACATGCTGGAAGAGACTCTCCTCGCAAACATGCAAGCCCTCTCCCTCGAATGTGTGTGCACTCCTTCCTTTTAAAGAGACTTAACATGGAGCTATGGAGGCTTGGGGAGGGGGAGTGCATACCTTTGTGCCTGTAACATTTTAATTCAATTTGGGGGGGAGGGATACTTATAGTGTTTTTAGGAGTTTGGAGTAAACTGAGGAGGATGATTATGATCCAAATGAACTGTGTTGCACAGAAATGAGGTGAAAGAAAACGGTGGGATCGGTCATTCTCCGTCTTTCTTCCTCGTCCCCTTGCTGCTTCCCTTGGACTTTATAGCCTCCCCTGGGTGGGACTTTGAGCTCCTTCCTTAAAAGCTCCATCCTCTTTATCTTTCTGCTCAGAACTTTGGGAGTTTTATTTAATTTTTTACTGTACAAAGGAAACAAACCGTGGACTCAAATGCTGTTTGTTTTTTGTTTTTTTATAATAAAATGAAAATGACAAATAGTGTTCTGTTCCACGTGTGGCTCGTCAATCACAACACCACACATCATTCAACAAATGATGTAAGCACCAGGGCATGCTGTGGGACTAACTAAACCACGTGTCAAACTCTGGTCCTCGAGGGCCGGTATCCAGCTAGTTTTGGTGTTTACCTGCACTAACACACCTGATGTGAATAAAATGGATCCAACTCCTTCATGTCTACCTATTAGGTTATTTCAGTCAGCTGTGTCAGAGCATGGAGACAACAAAAACCTGCTGGATACCGCCCTTGAGGACCTGAGTTTGACACCCCTGGACTAAACGCTGCAGGTAAACTTATGTGATTGGATTTATAACATCCTGATGTGCAGACTTCACAACTCAGATAGGCATGCTGTAAGTATGCAGAATCACCCGGTGCTGAAGGGGGAAATTAAATATGCACATTGAGATGTTTTCAGTTTTGGTCAGCAAAATGCAAATAAAAACACTGTTATGACTGGAAGAACACTTGATGCAAGCTCCTGCTTCACTGGGACCAGATAAATGTGCCATTTAATGTTGCACTAAAAACATTATGCCTAAACAAGGCGTTTACAAGATTCCCAGATTTGTGATTTTATGTTTTCTTTTAGTCACATCTCTTCTCACAGCAGTTATGAGTCACACCATGAGATTTCCAGTAATACCATCATTACTGAAAGCAATATGCCACCTAGTGGTAATAAATTATATGTCCAGTACTGATAAGTGACATTGCTGTTGGAGGTTGACGACTAAAGCCAACAAAGGTGGGTGAGGTTGTAGGGGAGAAAAGGGCTTAAATGGCACGTTGAAAGACTGAACCATGCTGGAAATTTGCTGCAGAACTGCCTTCAAAGTCAGAGTACCCTAAAATAAAATGTTGGGAAGATGTTTGTTTGAAAAGAAATACCTTCAGGACGTATTAATTTCAGTACACATTTATTGTAAATGCAGTCAAATAAAAAAATGACTTTATAGAGAGAAGACATGTTTGATAATCTTTGTCAGAGATCGATTCAGACACAGAAAGTGACATAAGTTAGTTTAGCTTATACAAGTGACATGCAATAAATAATAGCTCACTATAGTTTGACATTTGCTTCCATTTCCACATTATCTACATAGCATTAAAAAGCAGAAGTACAAACTAAAATCTCCTCTTTTAATAACCACAAAGGCCACTGAAAAGAGCAGATTATCAATTGGAAATACAAAAATAGAACTAAGTACTTGCAAAGTTAAAAGACAGACGGCAAACAACTGCAGGTTTTTTATGCATCCATCCTCCTTGAAATGCAAAACTTCATCCAAGCGGCCATTAATCTTTTTTCTTTGTTGTATTTCTTTTGTTACAGAAATAAACATCCCCAGAACAGGACAGAGCTTTGTGCATGTGTGGCACAGACATGCGGTTAACCGAAAAAAACAAAAAACAAAAAAAAACCCAGCTCAACACATTTACAAAATGTTTTCTGTAAGAAAAAGGAGCGACTGAAATATGCCCCAAGAAGAGCTCTAACAGTGAGACTGACTTCCTGCTGGAAAGCACTGAGGACAACTGGAAAAAAATAGCTGCATCCATGTAGTTTAGGCTGCTTCCTCACCATCTGTCTCCAGCTCTACTAAACCCAGTAGCCCTACTGGCCACTGAGCTCCATTAAGCCTACTGGACAGTGAGGATAGTGCGAGTGCTTTGGAGAAGCTTCAGGCTTCACATAAGACCTAATAAATGAGCCACAATAATATAAATTACCACTCACTTTTAAATTCAAAGGCAATAATGTCTTAGGTCAGTAGGAAATAAGTGTAGCTTTGTAAACGTGAATTATCTTACACATGATTATTTACATGTACAAAATAAGTGTCAAGACTGATTATAGGGATTCTGATGCCTCCTTATTCGTTTTGGTTCAGTAGCCCTTAAAGAAGCCTTCAGCCTCTGTGGCTTCTTTAAAAGTCACCGTCAGAGAGTTTATAGTCACATGTGTCACAATCACCTTCCTGTGATGTTCTGCTGCATCAGGAGGAGTCAGACTTTCAGGTGTTGCTATGGTAATGGTCTGATCATCACCTTTTACCCCCTCCTTCATCGGCTCAGTGGCCTCACATGCTGTCTTTACACTCCCCTGAACTCTCACTATGACTGAAGCTGTGTTGTTTCGCTCCAATCTGGGACACTCCGACATTGCCTCCTCACTGTTGTCCCAGACTAACCCGTCGCCCCGGGATACCGCATCTCCCGGTCTGGTCTCAAATACTGAGTCACTGTCCTTTGATGGGTTGCAACGTGTTTCGGACGTCCCTCCATCTGATTGGTCGGTCCATGCTTCTGGGCTTACCGCTGTCAGGTGGGCATCCACCTTCTCCTCCACCTCGATATCCAGGTCCTGTCGCTCCAGGAACGGAGGCGAGCTGCATTCTGACTGACCTGTAAGAGAGAGAGGCTATTAGTTTTGATGGTAAACATCATAAGTGGCGATAAACTTAGTGATTTATTCATACCGTCTGAACCGTCTTCACATCTCTCCTCAGTGGTGCTTTCAGACTCTGGTTTATCCTCATCACTGGTACCTCCCCAGTCTTCCTCCTCATCCTCTTCCTCCTCCTCCTCCTCCTCCATGGACTCCACTTTCTTTCTCTGCTGATGGAGCGGTTTGTTTGCAGAGCTCCTGCCTCTGATCATCCTTTGCCTTCTCCTCCTGATTGGGCGACGGTACACCTGGTCCACATCTGTACTTGTGGCACGAGTGAGGGAGAGGCGCAGGCGAGGCGTAGGCTTCTCCGTGACCTTGTGGGCGCTGCGCAGGTCCATAGCAAAGACATTCTGAGAAGGAGCAGAGACAGATCAGTAAAACAGGACACTGCTGCAGGCTTCAGGTGTGACATGTGGTCACTAAGCTACTTTTAAGATGTGAGAAAAAACAGCTGTAGTGAAGTGATAGTAAAAGTAATCCATGGCACGCCTCTCCACTGCATTCTGGTCTGTTGAGGCTGTTATTAATACTGAAACCTGTGTTTCTGCTGCTGCTTTGATGCTTTCCCCCCTAGTGACTTGTATAATGATGAAAACAGCTGAATTTATCATGTAACCACGGCAACAACAGCCCATGATCTTCTGCATTACTGAAATCTCTTGGTCTAAACACTTGCATGGCCACACATTATAAAAACAACCATTTTTCCAGTTCATCACAGGAATTCCAGTACATTAAAAGAGCATTCCACCAATTTTACTTTAGTTTGTTCAGAGTGAGGAATGCTGCCTGATGACGTCACTATGATGTCATCAGAGCTTCAGATCAAGGTGCATTAAGTGATCAACAATTGTTCATATTTTTTAAATTCACATTGGCTTAAAAACAAAACATTTAAAGTAGGTTTGCTTACAAATCTAAAAGCCTGTATTTGTTCATTTAATTAAAAAATGTATATTTTTACATTTCAGATAGTTTTAGATTTTAAATAAAATATTTTGTATATAAGGTTTTTTTACGTTATCAACAAAAAACACAACCAAAAAACCTATTTTCACAGGATAAATAAAATAAATAAAAATTCTCCAATTAAAATAGATATGCAAGCAAAACTATTGGAATCAGTTTAAACTGCAAGAAGCTTTTTATTGATTTGCCAACAAAACTTTTGGATTCTTAAACTAAACTTGATCAAAAGGTAATAAATAAAAACATTGATTTTAGATTATGTTTCATTTTACTGAAAACCTGTTCTGCCTAAAAACAAACATTTATCATATTTAAATTCTGCACTAAACTACAGAACAATGATAAATAAAACGTCCTTTTATTGTTTTATTCTATATCTTTAGTTATAACACCAAACTATTGTATAAACGGTGCATTTACATGGCTTGGCAGTAAGTATTAATAGAGGAAGTTGCAGCAAAAATCTGTGAAACAAGTAGTAATATGAGTACATGTACCCGCAGCATGAGCCTCCTGGGTCTGAGACCTTTTCTGCGATAGGCCAGAGCTCTGAGTTTCTCCTGACTGCAAGAGGTGGACATAGAGGGAGGGGAGACACCAGACAAAGAGAAACCGTGAGTAAGAGAACAAAAAAAGTACATGCCTAAAAGTCTTTCCAATATTACTCACTTCTCTTCATAAGCCAAAACCAGGCGAGGGTCCAGAATATTGTCTTCTGGTTCCCAGGTGCTGTACCTGCAAAACACAAATACATTCAAATAGTTCCCATCCATCACTGAGAGAGTCAAGCTTCACAATGTCACCATAATAAAGTGATGAGGTCACTGGATGGTTACTGGAAGCTGACTCACTTTGGGGGCCATCCCTGCCATTTCAGTAGATACTCCACGTTACCCTGAGGAGATAAAAAGAGGAGGGCTGTCACATTTAGAGATGTAGCATGAAATCTGTCTTTTGCGCACGCTGTGCGCCAGAAGAGGCTACTGTCGCTTTAACGAGTGGACTGAAGGAAGGGGGGAGGCTCGTGGAGCCTTTTCACCTTTTCAAACACTGTTTTTCTGTGGGGTGACGTCAATGACAGAGGGGGTTGCGTGGCCTCCAAACAGCAGCTTTTCGTGATGACGTTACCGCTCCGCGAGCCGGTTTCTACAGTTCTCGGGTACTTTCTAGAACAAGGTGGCTGTGATAGGTGGGGCCACGGGAACATGTAAACAACGTAGTGTTGCGCAACGCTTAAGTCCGAAAACAATCCCCAGCCCAGTGAAAACAAGTGAATTCCGCTTTTAAAAACAACATTCACATTTTATATCACAGCGTCGGAAACTTTATAACAATGTAGCAGAGCAAGAACACGCTGCGCTTTTCTCTCCCTAAATGAACAACATATATAAAAAAAATACGTGCTTACGCTGCGTGGAAACATGTCACGGAGCACTTGTAGATGTTTCAGCAGTGTTTTATTTAATCGGAGAGTGACTCCACAACAGTAAAATCAATAGGGTGAGCATCACGCAGCTTTCATTACGCAGCAGTTTCACCCAGATACTGCCTCATCTCACTGGCGTAACCAATGCAAACTGCGCAGCACAACACACACGGACCGATTACCAGCTTTCAGGACACACACCCCCTTTTACATTTTTACTACAACTGCGTAGGCTCCTCCAAAACACGGTCATGCTGCAGCACCTCTGCCGCTGCACAGGAAGAGAACCGGGTTCGAGTCAGACCGTGGGACTACGCGAAACTTTGTCGTCCTTACATAAAACAGGGGATTAGTAGCCTACAAACATCGCTTTTACGTAAACTGTAGGGTGACGAGGTAACCTAGTTTAGTTGTACACGAGTGGAGGTGTTTTTATTGACGCGCGCCGCGATATCAACAGAAATATTTCCGAAAATTAAGTTGAATTTGTTATTCTAACAGTATAAGAAACACGGTTCTCACCTTTCTGACTCTTTTCTTGGTTATGGACTCCACCGCAAACACTCGGTCTCCTATCGATGACAGCTCCATGGCTGCGCGCTGCCTTGCACGTTCAAAACAGGACTCAACTGGATTCTCTACTTGTTTTGGTCTCAGCGCAGATATTAACTAGTTTTATGTTTTAATGCTCAAAAACCAATAAAAAAAATCCCTTTAAAATGTCAGGACGGGCGCTGGCTCTCAACGAGGGTGCTAGTTTTCTCCGCTGAGTCTGTTCCCTGCTTTCATATCAAACTCATGCCTGCCTTACTTTTTAAAATCTGCGACACATCAACACTGGACGGCGCGCTGCTTCTTTAAAGTCGCGCGCGACCCCGTTTCCATTGCGTAGAGCCAAGCCCCCAATGAGCGTGCCCGTGACGGCAACGAGAGCGTGCACGCAAATTAGAGCAGAGTGCAAAGGAGGGCCAGAGGATGGAGGAGGAGGGTCACAAAACCCCAATTACTCTAAATCTACAGTTGCGGGACAGTAGCTGGTGTTTTTGTTGTTTGTTTGTTGCTTTATAGCTCCGTATAAAAATAGCAGTTTTGCTAATAACTGAATACAAAACTAAATAAAATCAGTAAAATAATGCATGATGCAATAATGAACAAATGCATTAAACAAGCTCCAAATTTGTTCTTTTTATAGACACAACATATCAGGAATTGTCATTTTTATTTGTATTTGTATTCTTCTGCAGTGATTAGCTTAGCTTTAGCAGACCCCTGCTCCCACACAAACATACACAACAGTTGAACTTTGACCTTTTTATTTATAGATCCTTTAAAATATTAAAAATCCCAATCATGATGCCAATGTCTGATTCAAAAGACTGATTAGAGGTACGAGGCAAGCAGTTAAGACTGCACTCGCTGAACTTGAGAGTGAAACAGTGTGAGCTCATGTATTTTTATGTAACAAAGTAAATCTGGGAAGATCAGAATCTGCAATGGAAATGAAAGCCTTGCTTCACTCTCCAGTGGAAACGTCCACCCTCCAACTGTGTTTGATCCAAATATGGACTAAAAACTGACTGAAAAGTCTTACATTTATATTCTTAATGCTAAGCAACTTGCAGAGGGGAGAGCTGGAAATAAGACTGAGCACAAAAAAAAGATAAAAGGCTTCACAGAAGAAACAACTACTAATATGCAAATGCAAAATATACAGCAGTTCAGCCATGAGAGCACAACTCTTTTCTTACTCTTTGCCTGATCATCTGTCCATCCAGCCCCCAGGTGGGAGCAGCTCATAACGGTGGGGTGGAAAAAAGGCCCAGAGCCAGATTCCCATTATCTGTCACTGAGGCTTTTGTGGATCCGTTCACAGTAAAACTCAGCGCAGTCGATGCATGGTCACCTGAAACGCTTGCATCACTTACTGGCATTGACTGTCATGGCAACCGTTTCTGCGGCAACTGCTGAAAAGCTGGATGATGAAGGTGACGCAGCAAGAAGGGTCGATGAAGAGGTCAGGGCCGTGGATCGGTTGCAACTTCCTGAACTCTGACCTCCCACTTCTGCGCTTATATAAGCAGCTCCAGTGAATCATTTTGCAGCTTTTATGCGCAGCTATATGATGACATTCACTTATTTCAGAATCCCACTGAAGCGACGCAAACTCACTGGGACGCCAGTTTGGATTGGTCAGAATATATAAGCTTTCTAAACAACTAAATCCATGTCTTATGATATCCTTGTCACAATTAGGGTCCCACTCTATGACTTTGCGGACTTTAGGATTGCAATTGGATAAAGATGTGGTAAATTAGCGGACGGTGATTTAAGTTGCGTTTTTTTTTTTTTTGCGCAACATGGCGTCCTAAAACCTCCCAACAATGCGCATTACAAACGGAGGAGTCCCAGTAGTTTTCCAGTGGTTCATATGGAAAATTTCCCGCTCTTTAGGGTGATTTTCCGCATGTATGGCCTTCCTACACCCACAGGGAAAGCGCGCGCAGACCGGCAGGAATGCAGCGCCTTTTTCCCGTAAGTAGGAGCTTATTGCCTGTAATTCAGAGGAGATACACGGGCAATCACATGACTTGTTATCTGCCCGGATACCACTACTGTAGCAGAGTTAGGAATCTGTATGGAGAAGGAAAAAAGGAGAGAAAAACAACACGGCAGGACGGATCACAACTCACTCCCACCTACATGTTATGACTCACGTATGACTCACCAAACGTGCCAGTAAAGCGATCACAGCGCTGGAATATCAACACACACACACACATGCAGGGAGGGCAAGCAAAGCAAAACATTAGGGTAATTAAAAGCCTCATACCGGGAATCAGCGTTTTTCTGCTAAAATTTCCTTTCAATTTCACTTAAAGTTGCTGTAAAAAAAGGAAGGAACAAAGAAGGGTTTCTGTGGAAGTCCTCATATTCTCATGTAAAACATAAATCGGCTGCTAAATTAAGATTTTTAACCCGGGGTGAGTGGGAGAACTGAGTCTGCATGAAATCAATTAATTGAAGTCTTCTTTAAAAGCACAAGTAATGCTTTGAAAGGTATTACACATTGTGGTGCTTCTCCATGCTTTTTCCATCAACAGGACATGCTTATAATCATGCTCATGACCAACTTTATTACAGATCTATAATGTGACAGGTGAAAGTTTGGGCATTTTAACCTGCTGAAAGGCAAAAACTCAAAAGCAAAAGCAAAACTAACAAAGCAGAGATGAAAAAAAAAACAGACAAGGACTCAAACTAAAACCAAAACCATCCAAATAACTTCTCAGAATAAAACTTAAACCTCTGACTGGGAAATTCAGAAATAACTGTGCAGGGATAAAGCATATAAAGTTTATTAGCATGAATCAGAATAGACATTAAAAGTGATGCTGACTTCTTTTGTTTACAGGGTAAAAACACTTTGTTGCTTTTTCCTTCACACGTTAAATACCCGTCCAAAAAATAAAACATATCAATGCATACCTTAATAAGTCATAAACTTAGTGCTAAAACACTTTTAAAGGCCTGAGTATGTAAGCAGCATTGCTTCTGCAGCATCAACACCTCCAACCAGCTGATCTCAGTCCAGGATTGTGAACTTTATAAAAAGAGGAAATTATCTGATCCTAATTTCCAATTAATCACAGAATCTGCTACAACACCCAGACCTCCTAAAAGCAAAACACCAGTGTGAGATGTTTGCTGCATCTGTTTTCCTCAGAGTGGGAATAAAGTAGCAAACTCGTGCCTCCTGAGTCATGCTGTGATTTTCCTTTCAGAAATAAATATGGAGCCGTGAAGGAAGAAGATTCCTTTCACTAGAAAATAGCCAGTCCTTCCACCCAGGAGATAAAACAATGAGCAGCATGCATTCATATGAGTTTTGCTTCAACTTCTCTATGAAAGGAGCATCAGCTCCTCCTCTCCAAGCTGAAGGAGATGTCCACTTCCTGTGAGAGGCATCACGATAGTTTGAAAACTAAATGTAAACTGGTCCGGAGCGTCCTCAACCCGTCACCGCTGAGGACAGGTGACTCGGGTGTGTCCCGGCATGTGGCAGATGCCGCAGCTGCGTGGCTTTTTAGCAGCAGGGGGTCTGTTAGCATCTCCCGTGGTCTTCCTCCTGTTTTTACCTTCTCCTCCACCCCCGCCTCCGAACGCTGTGGAACACAGGAGGAGGTTAGAGGTCATTAGAGAAAAAAGACATGTCTGCACAAAGCAGTAAAGAAACCCTCCACACAGTGGGTCTGAACGCTTCAAGGTCTCAGCATCTGAGTCGTGACAGGTTTTTTTTCCCACCTTTAAGCAAAGAGTTTCTCTTTCTTTCATCAATGTTTGTTCAAACTGTGCATCTTTTGTGCTTTAGTAAAGTTTTTTACACAGCCAGGTTCTGACACTGCAGCTTATTTTTTAGGCCATCCTCCACAGGGACGGTTTTCATTCTGCATATGTTTAAAAATGAGATTTATGCATCGATACTGCACACAGTGCTGCTGCAGGCATGAGAGCTTTATGTAGGAAATAAAAGATCCTTGAATGAGCGCATCAATGACTCAGTGCAAATAGCTGACGGCCGCATTTCCATTTGAAACTCTGTCCCTCACAGACATGTTCATTCTCCACCGCGAGACTAAAAACAGATGCAGGTCTTAAATCAAACACTGTGGAGAGCAAAGATGCTCTTTGTGTGGCATTGGTAGTATGACATGGACATTCATGCAAGGCGACCTTCTTGCTGTGAGGCCAGTGTGCAGCCTAATTTTGAATTAAATAATTAACGTTTCTCCTTCGAGTTGACATAAAAACATGTTTATTTTGCTTCTCTTGCTTCTGCTTTAGATCGGCGTCAGGAAGGGTTCTGATTGGACAGAAAGTGGATGTGATGTAACTGCGTATACCACAAATAAAATTTCCACTTCCTGTTTTTTCAGATACAACATGGAAAACCAGATAATAAATACAGTTTTTATTATATTTGTGAAGTAAAAGCTTGATTACTTCACTTTTTCAGCAGCTGAGGAAGAGGAATTCATGGTACCGGAGACGGGACGAGGTACAGAGCATGCACAGAGCAACTGGAAGGAACTTAGAGCAGAATTAACATTTGCATGATAGAGGAATTAATTAGTTCTGAAATAAAAATAAATAAATCTGCCACTTATTTTGGTATTAAATTAAATTCTGAATAGTCTATATCAGTCAGAGTGGGGTGTTTACATGGTCATTTTCATCTCTTTAAAGCAGAATTAGAAAGAATTTAAACCCTCATGTGGCTTAATCCCAAACTAACATTTAAATTCACACCGTGGTTTAAAAGGACACTGAATGGTTCTGCAGGAGGCATAATGTTGGAAACAAATTGTAGAAATCAGTGTTTTAAAATGCTTGTTTTCACAAGTTGTTTTGTTTGAACCTGCAAACAACTATGGTCATTATTTTGCAATATGCTAAATTTATACTGCATAAAATATACAGTATGACCCATATTCAGTATAGAACATAATCTGTATAGAAAATAATCTGTATAGAAAATATCCTGTATAGCAAATATTCTGTATAGAAAATAACCTGTATAGAAAATATTCTGTATAGAAAATAATCTGTATAGAAAATATTCTGTATAGAAAATAACCTGTATAGAAAATATTCTGTATAGAAAATAA
>JBAMIG010000022.1:1807558-1826418 GCA_037177335.1 Kiunga ballochi
TGTAGTCTGTCTATAAAGATAAAAATCCACACTTACATGTGAATGGGGCTTGGTTGGCATGTTGGACATGTGCTTTCATCCCTGCTGACCTCCAGCACCATGTCAGGGAACCACACTGCTGTCTTACAGGCTGGATATCCCGTACAGGACAAGTATTTACTGCAGGGGGGAAACAGCGAAGGTGCAGGAGGAATTATAAAAGAGACCAAATCTAATTCAGTGTTATGCCAACGCTTGATTTTCATGTATGCAAAACAAACTCTTAAATTAAGCCATTTGAAAAATTAGCTTGGAGGCTAAAATACACACTTTAGATCTGCTAGCATAGCTAGCATGTTGCGTTATCAGAAAGTAAAATTTAGTTACAGACAATAAACTATCAGTCTAAAAAAAGATAAAAGTCACTAAAACAATCTAACATCAATTATCTCACATAGTTTTCTTCTAGAAAACTAAAGAGGACAATCTGAGCTGTGTGCAGCTAAAAGTTAGTTTTTAGTGCAAGAAGACAAATATGTGGGTTAGTGTGATGTTAGCTCGAAGTGTAAACAACCAGAATGATCACAATATGACCATTCAATATTTTCCAGTATCCTGCCATAAAACCATTTTAATTTGATTAAATAGCATGCTGATATTACACAATCACTCTCATTCATTCAGTAAAATATCATAATGACAGGTCCTTCCTTAAATAGAAATGAAAATATGGTATTTAGAAAAAAGCAGACTGAGCCACAACCAGTCAGTTACAATGGAAATAAACTTTTCAATAGTAAAAGCTTTATTATCAATAAGTTGTTTTACAAAACAGAAAAAAAAATCAAAATTCAACCAATTCATTTCCTTCATTTTTATACTGGTTTATACTGGGAAGTAGTCTGACTTTGATCATTGAATCAATGCATAAACGCAAACAGATGTTATCCTCTTTTTCTACTCTCACCTGTTTCCCTCCCTCCTTTTCTTCAACACCATGTCTCGACCGCAGTTGGGACACTTCCGGACCGGCAGAGGGATTTCCATCTCCTGCTGCTCTGCTTCAGTCATCTCCAGAGCAGCTCCCAGATATGGCGTCAGGGCTTCATCTAACCTGCAGCAAAAGCACAAAACGGTTTTCTCACCAACAAGATGCAGAGCAGCTGCTCCATCTTTGGCCACACAGGGAGCATCAGACATATAAACCAATATAAAAAGGGAAAAAAAACTGACTTTTTTGCCTTCCTCACAGATTCAGTGAAGACTGTTTTGTATTTCTGGATGTGGTGCTGAAGCACGCTGTTTTTGTCCTTCCTGCCCTCTGACACCAGCTTCAGATCGGCTTCCAGCTCAGCACGGAGGTTTGGTTTTGACATCTCATAACCCATGGAGTTGTAACCTTAACAGATACACACATGCACTTTGATGCATTACACAACCGAGGGTCATTTTCTTCTTCATAAAACTGGGGTATAATGTGGCATAGGGGGAGGCGAGCACATACCCTCCACTAGTCCCATGCCGAGCTCTCCTGGGAGAAACCTCTGGTCTGCAGTTAAACCCACATACATGCGGCTCTTAATAGTCTCAATGTGGTCTGCATGAGTAGCATCTGTGCCTGTGACGCATATCATTAAACATTACATGTAAGAAACAAGGTGAACTCAACAAGTGAACACTAAAAGTTAACTTTAAGTGTTTATTTGCTTTCTTTAAAGAAAGAAAATACTTTTTTCTGTGTGCATGTGCACAAAAATAACAACATAAGCACACATAAACGGTCCCACTGGCAAATCAGTAGTCCGCCCACAGAGTACTGCTTACATGTACAGCTTAAACGGTGACCTTCTGTGCACTGTAGGAGTTTTGTAATACGCCAAAGAGCCGATGCTTTCCTGATCTCTTTCCACTCTTTGAATTTGTTCTGAATTAAGAAATAAACTTTACCAATTTGATGCAAACAAACTGGAAACCTGCCCAGACTACAGTACCTCTTGCCTAAAAGCAGCTGGGATAATAACCCTGGTTTAAACACAAAATCCGCTAAAAAAGGATCAAATATGAGCAACACAAATACATCACAGACAAGGTAATAGGCTGCCATATTAAATGTGTTTTTTACCTGTTAAATAATACTGACTGGAGCTCATAAATCTAACAAGTTGAACAACAAATTGCAGAGAAAGTTGCCATCTTTGTGCGTTAAAACATACCAATGCCATGCTTCTCCATCAGAGATATGAGGTCGGCTTCAGTAAGAAGCTGGGGAGGACTTGTCTGCCCGTCTACCATTTCTATAGCAGAGGGCTGGAAGCGAGATCCCTGTTCATACACCGGGATCACCTACAAAATATTTAATAACAAGACTCCATCAGTGTTCAGTTTGTGCCGCCGTTAACTGGTAATTATCCTCTCTGTTGGACAAAGAAACAGCAAAACAGCAAAACCGTAACACACGTACCTTTGTGCTCCACCTGTCGTACGGATAAACATCGAGATAATTCCTTGCAACTATCATAAGTCCTGAGGTGGAAAACGTTTCCTGAGCGATGTCGATGTCTACCACCGTCTCCTGGCCCACGGCATCCTGGGATACACAAGCCAGGAAGTGTCGAACAATGAACTCGTATACACGTTCTTCATTGCCCTGAAAGAAACGGAGACCAGTCTATACTGCTCAGAAGTCTATAAAAAGCAAGCAATGCAGTAACACATCATTAAAAAAGAGGTGAAGGAAATCTCTTCATCTGCTCCACCAAAAGCTCATTTCATCCTAATTATGTTGCAAAAAAAGATCAGATGAAAATGAAATGTTTGCGTGATCTTTGAGGAGCAAATGATGAGTAAAATTTAAGTCCACACGTTTAAAGTCCTTAACTATTAAACTTCAGTTTTGATGGAAAACCAGCATTAAAAATGCACATTGTCATTGCCTTTCAACTGGGATGTCCAATGTCTGTCATAAAGGACCGCTGTCCTGAAGGTTTTCAATGTTTCCCTGCTCCAACACAGCTGACTCAAAAACAAAATCAATAATTTCAGCACAGCAACTAACTATTCTGAGACAGATGTGTTGGAGCAGGGAAACTAGTGCAATGTATCCACATTAATACTGATATCAGCAGATATTTATCTATTTTTTATATCATATCAGTACAATAAGCTAAACTGAGATCAAATAAACAACTATTGGTCCAGGTGAATATTTGATTCTGATTGGCTGCAAGGTGTCCATTATGTGAGGAATAACGCCAGACGAGGTGTCCATCATCCAAAAGTAATGGACGACAGGTATAGGTGTGAACGGTCTGACGCAAACCGGAGGTGGATTAGACACGCCGGCCGGTGAAAGTGATGCAGCATTGCATTATGGGGTCTTTAACTGAAGCGGAGAAGCAATTTCAGGTTGTTTTTATTGTGGTGAAAGGAACTTGGAAAGCTGTAAAGTCAAAGTAATACATAGAGGATGCAGCCATTCAACACCAACTTTATGTAATAAACACCTTCCACAAACAACAGGAGAAAGCTGCTGCTGGTAACGTTAAATTGGATTTATTTACATAACAATCAAATCTGGTATCGGACAAAACTTCCATATCAGTGCCTCCAAAAGGGGAACGCTGTAGGAGACCCCTGCCCTGTGGCTTTTTGAGGCTGAGAAACTAGAAACATCACATGACCGCTCTAATTCCTTTTACACCACAGAGTCACACAGCAGCGTGGATATTAATGCTCTGGCTGAGTCAGAACAGAAAACCCAAGAAGACATCATCAGAGGCAAACGGGAGAAAGTGCAAGAGCAAATTAGGCTTCGTTTGGGGTCCCAAAGTGTAAAAACCTGTCAAAGTTAGGACTGGCATTTTATTATAAAACAACTTTACAAATAAGAACAAATATTTTACATGAATACGTTCATAAAGGATGTAAGCTGGTTTCATTTACAAGCTGCATAGAAGAATAAAATAGCTTTCTAAAGACCCTGAACTTTTAAAGTACTTCTGCTGGTTTATGAGTACTTGACAGATTTATTTAGACAGCACATTTATGTCACATTGCATTTGAAGAAGCACAATATAATGTACAAATATTACACAACAAACTGGTAAATGTTGGGTTAAAATGTAAAAATGAATTAAGCAGATTTTGCAATCCTACCTGCAGTGTGTTGGTGTACTTGGTGGGATGTATGGGAGGGTGGGCTTGGTCAGAGTTCTTGCCCTGCCGTGGGTTGGGACCCCCCGGCTGCTCCATGACCCGCTGGGCAAATGTCCCCCACACTGGGCTCTGAGCCTGCTGCTCTACCAGGGGGCCGAGGGCCAGGTTTGCAGGGAAAATGTTGGTCTCCGTGCGGGGATAGCTGATAAACCTAAGCACAATGAGGAAAGAGCAATGAAAATACTGGTGGTAAACTCATCAAATACCAGTAAAGTCAGATGGAGTTTTTCATGTACAAAGCTGTGAGGTGGGACATTTAGCTTAAACAAGACGGCTCTCCTGAAGCAACATGAACCTCCACACTCACCCTTGAGTATAGAGTTTTTCAGCGATTTTCATGGTCTCTTTGGCATTGATTCTGAGCTTTCGAGATGCCAGTTTCTCCAGTTCCTGAGCATCAGATAAACATAGAGGACATTTCATCGAGGGACAATGCAACTCTCACTTTCTACAACTGCATCTCCTCCTTTCTGTAACACCTGTTATGATGCAATGTGTATTATGGGTTATTATCTTACCACAGTGTCTAACGGCAGAGGTCTCCATTTGCTCTTAGGTTTGCTGGTTACTGAGGTGACTGTTGCCATGGGATCCTGAAAGGGAAATTAATATTATTCTACTTTAACAAATGGATTTAAAATCCTTTTATTCACACTTTCAAAATGTATACTGGCTGCAAAAATAGCATGTTTACACATCTTTACAGACAGGAAGAAATAAGCAGAGGGATAAACTCGGCTTTAGTTTTCAGACAGATGACCTCATGTTGCAAAGAGGAGTTCATGGTGTCCAGGTCCTGTGGAGTAAAACCATCAGCACTGTGCCTGACGGTTAGTGAGAGGTGTTTATGCTGTTATTATGTAGCTTTGCAGCTCTGGTGCTTTTTGTATTTCATGTTCTGACTTTGGGGTGAAGTTGTTTGACTTAATTGTATACACTTGGGTATACATTTAAGTGTATACAATTGTATACACTTTTCCACTTGGGAATAATGTTGTGATTGTAGAATGAAGGACTCTAATGTGTTTAGACATGAGCTTGTTGTCATAATGTTTGGTTTTGGCTTAGTTTTTCTTCTATTGCTGTTGTTTCTGTGCAGTTTATTTCCTGCTCCCTTATTCTGGTTCCTAATTGTCAAACCTGCTTCTCGTTTTAATAATTAGTCCCTCTGTATTTATGCTTCAGCTTTTTCTGTTCATTGACAATTTGTTTTTCTAGTTATGTTGTCTCAGTTGTGTTTAGTTTTCTGGTTTGCTGTATTCTAACATTGTGTCTTTGTTTAATTGAAGGGGACATATCATGCAAAATCCACTTTTTTTAGTCCTTAAATCTATGTTTTTGTGCACTTTTAAGTGTTTAGAAATGCAGAAAATGTAAATGTATTCCCTTCTGATGCAGCACAAATATCTTTATATTCTTTTTGATTATATTTTTCAGTCTGTTTAATCTTCTCTATTATGTTTTTTAATCTATTATGTATATAATATAATATAATATAAGGTCATGAACTTCTGGGTAACCAGTTTTGTGTATCTGATATGTTGACATTTATATTAAACTTACCAATAAAATATTTCTCTGTCAGGAGATTAGCGTATTGCTGCTATTAAACTACAAACATGGCGGAACAGGGTAGAGTTGGGCTGTGTCTGATTGTGCACCCTATGCCCTAACCCCTCATTCACTACTTGGGCTGCACTATATAGCGTCTTGATTGTTTGATTACCAGCTGTAACTATGGAAACCACAGCGTTGCAAATACAATCCGAAGTTGTCAGAAAATATTTTATTTCTTCTCTTTATATTTAATTCTATCTTTGTACAATATGTACTAAATGAAAACAGAATTAAAATGTATGATCTATAGTGTTTTGTTAACTTTTTTCAAATGTTTGTGCTATATCCACCACTGTGAGCTGCCGCCCGCAATGCATTGTGGTCTATATTGACCGATCTAGTGACCCTCAATGCTCACTACTTTTCAAGGTGCATTGTGGGTAATTTTGAGGGCACTACTTTTTTCTGAAAGTACATTTGGACATTCGGACACCCCTACAAAATGACGTGTCCACTATATAGAGCACTTTGTAGGGCATAGGATGCACATTTGAAAACAGCCTTAAACTTCCTGTGACCTGGAGGGGGCGGGGCTTAACATGCCTCATTAACATCAGCTCAGAACAGGGTTATAAGGTGTGTGTGGAGCAAGAATAAGCAGGAATTCAGACCAACGCATTACGGTTCCACTTTATACAGACAATAAATTAATGATTTATATGTTAAAAGGAAGAATTTAAAAGCATGATATGTCTCCTTTAAATCCTTATATGTCCACCTGTGAGTCATGCATTTGAGTCCTATTTTATTTCCTGCACTCTCAATCCATGATTCTTGTCAGCAGCAACAGCCGCACCTGACATCACTGCTGGTAACTTTCCTCAACACTGTGTTAAGATACACCAGAATGCTCCAGAGATGCAAAAGGTACCTCTAGCTATAAAGCTTAAAGGTGATATCATCACCAGTTTTAAATCAACTTTGGTTCATAATTAATAAATATTAAGAGTTATTGAAACAAAATTCTCACAGCATGTAGTCACCCTGCAGAGGTAATGCAGCATGACTGCAAACATGCTGGGATTTTCAGGTACATAATTAAACAATTTCTGAATGCAAAAGTGGAGCTTTTAAATGTTAAAATACTTGCAGTTAAACAAAGAAGTAGTTCAGTATAGTTGAGTTAGGATGTGTTTGCAGCTTTAGCACTACAGCACACTCAACTCTTTGCAGCACGGTGTGCGCAGCTTTATGCATAATACAGAGACGTGCATAATGCTGACCTACTCTGATTTTCTTTCCTGCGAACATTTACTGGAAAAAATCAGAGTAAGGTGTTGATGTTCAAGCAGCTACACTTTTTGTACTGGAAGAGGATTCTTTTTGTAAGGTTGCTTTGCGAATCACATCCTCAATAAGTGTCACAGATAATTTCATGTACAGATGCACATCATACAACTTTAACTGATCTTTATTTTTCTGACATGCTCAATAACCACATTAAAAAAGAACTGCAGATTTGTTATTGAGTCCTGGCATGGTGACCTGCGTCTGCTTCCTAACACTCACATCTCACTCTGTGGGAAACAGTGAGAACTAGCTAAGTGATAATTGCAGGGCTAGTCAGCATCACTGGCAAGAAACCCTGGTTTTTTTCCATGACTACTGCCATCAATTCAGATGATGTGACGGCTCTTTTAAATCATAAGTCCGTGAGGCCGCAAGAGATTTAAAACGTGCTAAAGTTGGATAAAGATTTTAAAAAGCATGAACACAACCATGCAGTCTAAACAGAAACATGAGGATAAATATAATGTGTGTAAGCAGTAACGACTGTTTGTGGTATGATTAAATGTGGTAACATACAGATAATAACATCCTGTATATAAACTAGATAAAAAGGTGACATAATTAAATATTGTCTGCATGCTCTGAAGAACTGCTGTTGCAGCGATCGCCCTGTCTGGATGTGGGACCTGAACTACAACCCGACACCTGATCCAGTGGTGCCTGTGGGATCATGGGCGAGCTGGTTACTGATGTGGATGGATCCTCAAAATATTGTTTCCTCACAGCGTCAAGCCATTAACTATAATTAGGTTAGAATAAGGAGGGAGGAAAGAATGGATAGGAAGGATAAAGGAGTGTATGTGTTATGTTGGAGTGTGTCTCTGTAAGTGTAAAAAGGATTCTTAAATGCTTTGTTTTATTTCAATATACTTTTTCAAAATATAAACAATTTTATCTTGAAAAATGCACCTGAATTTGTTTAGTATTGACCGCTTTGGTGTGATTTGACATCAATCAATAAAAGGAGGAATGAAAGTCTATATCTAAAATGTAAAACTTAATAAAAGCAGTGGAGACCTAAAGATTTCACTGACTTAGAAACGAACAGCGACACTGCAAGTAAACACACAATGAAGTTTCTGAAGTTTCAAACATGCACATACCTCCATGCAGATCTGGTAGAGCACCAGGCAAGCTGTGTGATTAAAGAGACGGTTTCTTTTCCAGGTGAACTCCACGGTGTCCTCCTCCACCTTATGGAGCACTGAGACAGAGATATGCTAAACCTGAATGATTGCATCACAGCTGGGATTTTCATGTCCGGTCAGGGATGAGTTTTTACCTTTGATCTTGTGGAAAGTCTCAGGAATAAAAGCTTGAATAGCTTTGAAGCGTTCCACCACAAAGCCCAAAGTGGGAAACTGACAGCTGCCGTATGAGATCAACTGATTGGCCAGGGACTCTGGGAAGATCTTTTGTAGACGAAGGGTCTGGAATCGAGTGAAAGAAGCTCCTGAAGAAAAACGGCAAAAAGAAAAATGATCGTACACAGACATAGACCACCATACATGTCATGCTAGACTTTTAACCCAGTTTTTAGTCATTGCACAAGTGCTGCCTCACCTATCCGTAAATCCAGCTCCTGACGGACGTCGACAGCATCACTGATGTTGGCATCAGGCTCAGTCAGAGTCTCACAAGCTCTCCGAATTGAGGCAGGTGTGATCTCAGAAAACTTTGCCCGAAAGACTTGTAAATTGGGCTTCACTAAAGAGCAAACGAACAAAAACCTGTAATCATGTTTCTCATTCAGTGACAAGAAGCCACTGAAGCATTGAAGTCTACAGACTAAACATATCCAGCATACCTGCTTTACAAACTTCGATAATCTCAAACCCGATGTTTTCTCCCTCCCTATCACAATCAGTCCAGATAACCAAAGCCTGGCATTGCTTCACCTCCTTCTCCAGTGTCCGCTACAGAAGCAAAGAAAACATAAAGAGGGATGAAAGATGGGAGCTTTTTAAGAATTGTAAGAAAATAAAGTAAGTTGCAAAGAAATCTGAGCGTTATTGACCAAATTTAAGGTCATATCTTTTTCATGTGAAACATTTTCATCCACCCGTAAGCAAAAAAAGACCCAAATGTTCTTTATTCACATTAATAGTATTATAATAGTTAGACTTCTGACAGGATATGAAATGAGTTTACCTTGATTTGCATCATGTTGTCTGGACAATATCTTTCCACCTCTGCATCAAACAACAAGACAGGATTGCAGCTGTGCCTTGAAGGGAAAAACTACACCAAGTCAGTTGTTTTTCATACTCTGTGATGACAGAAATGAGAATCCTTTTTATTTCTACGTACCATTTCTGAAAAGGTGCTTTAAACTCCAAACCCAGTAAGTGGCCTGACACTGAAGTCATTGTTACCGTCACATTCTGTGCAAGAAGACGAGAAACTCAGAAACAATATAAATATGGAATATAAAACGCTGAGATATGTGCAGATTAAAGTAGTGTATTTGCTCACCTGGCCAAACAGATGATAGTCATACTCATAAATCTTATTAAACTTTGACATGCCTTCCCTCTAAAACAAAACACAATCAGGACTGCAGCAAAGGTCAGGTCATCTACATGCATAATAAATGACCAGTTTCTTTTTGTGTTTGTGTAATAAACAGTTTCACAAAATGTATCAAATATCGGTCCCGGCTATTTCAGAAGGGCATTGGTCATCTCTAAGCTAAAGAAAGTGTGCAGATATGCTTAGATGTATGAGTTACACCACTTAGAAGAAGACAGAGTGCAAAGGTAGATCATATCCTGATACAATGAAAACATTAACAATGACATGTCTTGTTTATAACATGACAGCTACAAAAGGTGTCTTCAAAGATGCTGGCTGCTGCAATAAGCAGGGTAATCAAGCAATTAAACAAATGCTTGTTCAATTTAAATCAGCCCAATCCAGGGATTCATGATATCCTGAGCATTTGGTAACGTTGCTTAAAAATGTTTTGCATTTCATAACAAGTCCCTGATTTGTTTGGCTTTATGTATAATTATATCAACTAGACCTTCATAACTAATTCTTATGTTTGCACAGTTTTAACAGAACTAATTTAGAAGAATTTTAACCAATCCAACAAATAAGTTGTAAATAAACAGGGAGGCAATGAATTAAACAATCAACTCCCTTTTAAAAAGTCAGTCAGTCATAGGTTTACTTCTCCTAAACTGCAGCCTATTAAATTGATCATTTTGTCCTTGTGTTAATTAAATCTTTTTGTGGATTAATTTTCTTAAGATATAAATTGTATTTTCATCTTGCTATAATCCAATTGGGATTGGTGAACAACTCATTAAAGAACAAAATAACATGATGCTTGCAAGTTAATTTGTTTGGACATAGTTGTAAACCTACCAAAAACAGAGCATAGCAGAAACAATTGAGGCTAATTATATATCTGGTACTTATGTGATAGAAAAGAATGAGGAGCATCTAAACCTTTAAAATATTAAGACTTACCCTCCTGGCTCTGCCATTGGACAGGATCTCGGAGATCCCTTTGGCTGCATCGTTCTTCTCGGCTACGCAAAGGACCCGCTTGATTTGAGTCCGACCCCGTATCATGTTTTCCTCCAGCCGTGTGTCCGAACACAAGCGAATCTGGGCACCACACAAGTACTTGAGCTGTGATCTTATGCGAGGTAGACCCGAACTGAGAGAAGATCGCCAGAGAAGATGCACTAATAACATGCCTAGCAGCTCCGCTGTATTAGCATGTTAGTTGATGGGTTTAGCTAAACGCATTGGATCATCTTACAGAAAGTTTTTAAAACAGAATAAAACCCGGCACCGATTGAATAACTTCGCTTCCGATTAATGAGGCACTGACGAATGAGAAAAAAACAATACACACTTAAGAACAATTCCTACATAGAAACAATAAGACAATAAACTTCTGTCCTAGACACACTATAGAGTTTGCAGTGTTTACAAAATCCGCGCCGGGCTGTCAAAAACTGCCGTAATCCAGGTCGTAAAACTGTCGTAAAGCACTAGTGTCGTATAATTTAGTTTGTAATATTTTATACACTATATGTACTTAAATGTAATGTTGTCAACATATGTACTATTACTAGTTTTGTGTTTTCATTGATAATTCTGTTTGTAATTAAAAGCCTATTAATATCAGCACAATGCTGCTAAAAAGGAAAATACACCCGAAATAATAACTTTCGTGCCATCTTTGTATCAACTGTACAAAACAATTACTCGCTGAACGAGGTATTAATTTTTCCAAACAAATTATCTATAAATGCATTTAACTATTTAGTATTTATTTTATTTAACTTCAAAATCTAAAATTAGCTCATGCGCCTTTAAATGTTTACTAAATAATTATATGAACACATATATTTCTTTAGCTTTTGCACCTTTAAAGACAGCGACAAAATTATTGCGTTTTGGGGAATATTCAGGATTATTTCTTTGAAATGATAGATTTAGGGTGGATTTTTTTCGGAATGGGAGGAGGAATGGTCACATGACCAGGCAGCATCCAGCTGGGTAAACATGGCGTCTGTCTCTAGATATGGACGTTAAATATATCGCATCTGCTTTCAAACGGCATTTTTCTTTATTTGAACGGATAATACCTTTGTCCAGAGATCAATAACGCGATGGTCGCAATAGACAGAGACCCGAAGAGGACGAGGACAGACGACGCTTAACATTTTGCCCCTTTCGCCACACAATTAATGGTATGATGCCTTCACGGACGCTGTGACTGGCGCTGCAAAATTGCTTTTGTCTCCAGTCACTTAGTTGTATCTCCGTTTGATTACATTTTTGATGACATATCAACCGTTATATGCTGTGATCTATATCTCACAGGGTCACAGCATATTTTGATGTGCATTTTAGTGTTTGTCTTTTTTTTTTTAATTCAAATAAGCCAGTAGTTTTGTTGAATTTTTAATTTTTTTTTTTTATCTCTGAAACAACACCAAGTTTGACAACACTAACAGGGATCTCGGGGTAATATAAGAGCAGGATGACCAGTCTGACTGGATTTTATGTAGATGTGTCACCCTGTTTTGTTCTGATAGGATTTCTTTGACTGTTAGCGGTGCTGCTGTCTCCCATGCCTTTCTTAACAACACCACTATGATAGGCTCCCCAGATGTGGTAGCTTTCACCAAAGAGGATGAGTATGGGCAGAGTAATCTGGACCCCTGGGCTCTTCCAGAGGAGTTCTCTGTTCCCCTCTATCCTCTTGCCGACTCCAACCCTTGGGCCAAAACCTCCTATGCCAAATTCACCAAAGATTTCATCCTTATCTCTGAGTTCTCTGAGCAAGTGGGCCCCCAGCCTCTCCTTACCATTCCAGATGATCCCAAAGTCTGCGGTACTTTTGATCTGAACTACTTCTCCCTTCGCATCATGTCTGTGGACTACCAAGCCTCTTTCGTAGGCCATCCGCCTGGCAGCGGCTATCCGAGGCTCAGTTTTGTGGAAGACTCGAGGGTTGTGCTGGGAGACTCAAAGGAAGGGGCATTTGCATATGTCCATCACCTTACCCTTTATGACCTGGAAGCAAGGGGCTTTGTGCGGCCATTCTGCATGGCGTATGTTGCGGCGGATGAGAGGAAAATCATGCTTCAGTTTCAAGAGCTGTCCCTGCGCTTCTCACAGGCCTCTGAGTGTCTGAAGGCAGGGAACCGGAGAGCATTTGCCAAAGAGCTGCAGAGGAAACTTCAAGACCTAGAGTAAGAGCCACTAAATATTTTATTCCCTTCCTTGTATAAACAGTTTAGTTCTGCAAATGTAGCGTGATAGAAGTGTAACAAATTAAACCTGGTGACACAAAAAGAAGTGTCAGGGGATTACTTGGGCTGAGATATTTCAGTACCGACCCTGACATTTATTTTCCCTGTGCAAACATCTGTGCATCACTGAGCCTGTTTCCTTCTCCCCAGGTACACCCACTCTGTGCTGCAGCGGGAGGAGGGCCTGCAGAGAGAGGCAGGTCCTCAGTGCATGTACTCCGCTCATGCTGTGGAGAAAGCCAATGAGCTCGCAAATGTAGAAAAGAGTATTTACGAACACCGAGACCTGCTGAGGCAGATCAGCGCCTACCATCGCCGTCCCCGGCGGGATCCGAACGCCGTCACCTGCCAGAGGTGCATCAGCGAGGGTTTGAGTGAGTGTGAAGAGCTGCTGGACAAATACGCCAAGCTCGCCGAACCATTCAGTTACAGTGAAAAAGGTTGCAAAGACGAAGGAGGGAGAGGATGGCTGGATGATAACGGAGGCGAGGAAGAGGCGGATGAGGAAGAGAACGAGAGTGTGAAACGCAAGCCGTCTTACACGCCACAGCTGATCAAAGCCAAGTCTGCTAAGTGTTTTGACAAGCGCCTGAAGACCCTACAAGAACTGTGTGATGATACTTTCTATGAAGCCACTGTGGAGCTGCTAAAAGAGACTGAGAGGAGTTTCCGGGGCGATCTTTGTTACCTGCACACACGCCGCCTGGACAAGGCCCTGCGTAGGAAACTGAGAATAATTAACTTTCTGTTTGAGGAAGAACTTGCTGACAATGATGATGATGATGAATCAGGAACATTAAGACCATTCTGTGCTGTGAACCATAACATAGACAATCACGTCCACTTAAATCCACCTCATATTGTTCTAGGACCTGAACCTCTTGAGCTAGATGTAACAGAAACTCCTGGTCCATTGGATCCAGCCTCTGAGGCCGGCGCTGCTCAGGAGAGCGAGCTCAGACTCGGGGAGAAACATCTGGAGTCCTCTCCCTCTGATCAAACTCTAGAAACACAAGAAAGCTCAGAGGAGACAAAAGGAAGCTTCAGCAGTGATAAGAGTGGAACGGACCAAACAGAAAAACATGAAAGTCTTGCTAGCATGAGGTCAGAAGGACCCGATTCGGACTTGACCCCTGACCCTGACCCTGACCCAGAGAGGGAGAGTAGCAGTGAAGAAATGGAGACCACTGCAGAGGATGAGGGAGACCAGACGCCTGTGTCACTGCTGGAAGTGGTGTCTGAAACGGAGGCTTGTAAGGAAGATGAGTGTGAAGCTGTGAATGAGTCAGACTTGCTGGTTCCGATAGACACTGCATGCTGTATGGCTCAAGAAGGTTTCCTTTATGAGGCGTCCGCTCCTGATGTCCACCCACAACCCTCTCAAACTCTGGTCGTCAACCAGGAGCCTCAAGCCCTTCTTCCCCTCCAGGATGACTACACTGTGGGTTCTCCCTGCTCAGAAAGTCCTGCAGCTGGACTGGAGCTTCCTGTGGGCTTCGTTGGAGATAGAGTTTCTCGTGCCTCAGTGGAAGAGGCATCAGACTGCACCATGAGTGCTTCCACCGGGTCCGATCGGGCTGCCTCGCCTCTTGGTTATGGGAGAGTGGTGACCCTCCGTCAGAGGAAAAAGGCTGGTCAGAGTGCCTTGAGGTTTGTGCGTCAGTATCCGTTTGCCATGCAGGCTCTGTGGTGTCTGCTGAGCGGCAGGACCCTGGTGGTGATTGGGGCAGATGAGGGGCGAGTCCGCCGCCTGGTGGCTGCTTTGGCTCTTTTTGTTCCTGGTCCTGGGAAGTGTGGAGAGAGGGTTCAAGCCTGGCTGTCGTGTCCCTTCACCCTTACCGACCTGCAGAGGTGGAAACTCATTGGACTGCAAAGGTAGGATGACCTTAAAATCTCCCGTTTGCATTGATGTTTTAACATAAAGGCTTTGGAGTTTAATGGTATTGTTGCGGTTGTTGTCGTCATCACACCTTACTCTACTATTACTCATCAGGCCTGACTCAGTCCTCGATGACTCACACAGGCACTACAGATACGGAGTAGTTTAGTGCTTTGCTGCACATCTGTCCATGAATGTACTTATTTTTCTGCTCAATATAGTTAAAACAGCTTTTCGTTTTGATTTCCCTAATTATTATATTATAGCTATTTATATGACAGTTTTCAGCACTTAAACAAGGACGCGGTGGTCTTACGTAAAGCCATAGCATGTTTTTTCCCATTTGTCTGACTGTCCACTTAAGAAACAGCACTCTTGATATCAGACGGTCATGTATTATACATGAAGTTGGGCTAAAGAATCGATGGAAAGAAACGGGAGGAGCGTTTAAAATGCACTGAGTGATGGAACCATGGGTTCAGCCACTGTTAATTCATAATATATGTATACTTTTACACTATACAGGCACATCAGGGCTGATAAATAACTATAAAAGGAAGAAAATGCATTATAAAATGTCTTCCTGTTTGATGCAATGCATCTGAGCAGCACCACATACTATTGGATATATAACGCTTTTGTTTTAACTCATAAACTTGCAACATACTGTCGCTGTTTATCAGTCTAACTATGCACCGACTACAAACGGCAGATTGTAAAACTGCATGTAAGCATGTCAAGATGAATATTGACTGCTGAACATTTGTACGAATCTGGTTTTATGTCATCTCTTAACATTTTCAAACGCTTTAGAAACTCAAGTTAAAGCATCACTGGAGAAGATTTGACTTGTGGGTGAAGGTTTTGATGCATTATGGGTGATTGTGCAAGCATTGTTTGTGACCTGAACAGTAAACACAATGTTGATGGATTTTAATTAGCACATACAAGTCTGTCTCCTATAAGTTTGTGGTGTATTGAGGTGCAGGGGTTTATTTATTAAATTAAATTAATAACAGAACATCTACACCTCTTTTTGAACAAAGGGTGCAGCAGAATGAATGACTTCATACTTGAATGAGAACGGCCAGCGACATAACGGTGTATGAGCTTGTGGGAATGCTGGCATGCTGACGTCTGATGGCTTTTCTGGTAACAGGAGTCTGAATGGAGGCTAATTGGAAGTTAAAGAACAGCCTGTGTCAGTTTAAGTACTGACATATCTGATTTTCCTGCTTTCCTAAAAGCAACATTGTCAGTCAGAGATGCTTTCTGGTAACATCATCTTTGTATAAATGTTAGGATGTATAAGAAATGTACCGTTAAATATGTTAGACGTTTTTCATAACTAGTCATATTTTATTATTTTTCATCATTTTAAATTTCTTAAATAATTTAAGATGACTTATTTTACATCTAAAGTATATGAAATGTATAAATCATATACTGTTTATTTGTTTTTATGTATATAATTAATCAGATTGTATTCTTTAGACTTTTAAACATTTACCATAAATTATTATTATTATTATTCATTAATTTACTGTAAAACGAACTAAACAAATAGATTGGTTCATTAATTTTTTGTTATTAATAATTTTTATACATAAAATCTTCTCCTTAGAAGCCATTGTAACCTAAAAAAGTAATTTTTTCTGAAGCAGGTGACCAATTTCCAGTTCTGCTTCAAGGTAAACCGTCCATCATTAATCATCTTAAAATAGTTTGATGTCCGATGGATTAGTTGACAACAGATTTTCAGTATTAAAGCAAAGAATGACCTTTTTATAATTATCTGTAAGTAGTTTTATATTTTAATTGGTAAGCACTTAGACACTCTTGACTGTGAAGCCTAAATTATCAATGCAACATAAAAACTTTAAATGTCAGAAAACAAGTTATTATAATGTTTGTAGAACAGAATTAATTATAAATAAATAATTAGGGTAAGATCACTAAGATGGTTGTCCATTGAAACTATCAGAGAATAAAAACTTATTCCTAGAGGAGCTCTGTAGTATTCACAAACATAGCTTCAAACTTACAGGGGATGTAAGATGCTTTTAAATCCTTCCTTTTAACATGTAAATCATTAACTTTGGTCTGAATTCCTGCTTATTCTCGCTCCACACACACCTTATAACCCTGTTCTGAGCTGCGTCTTCAGAGCGACTCGTTTTGGTCTCTTTAAATGTTAATGAGGTATGTTAAGCCCCGCCCCCTCCAGGTCAAAGGATGTTCAACTCTACCCTGTTCCGTCATGTTTGTAGCTTGATAGCAGTGATACGCTAATCTCCTGGCAGAGAAACATTTTATTGGTAAGTTTATTATAAATGTCAACGTATCAGATTCATAAATTTAATAACCTGGAAGTCCATGACCTTATTTAACAGACAAATACTGTGATGTAATGGATAAAATAAACGTGATGGATAAAATTAAACAGACTGAAAAATATAATCAAAAAGAGTTTAAAAATATATGTGCAGCATCAGAAGGAAATACATTTCAATTTTCTGCATTCCTAAACACTTAAAAGTTCAGAAAAACATAGATTTAAGGGCTAAAAAATGAATGTTGCATGAAATGTGTAATGTGATCACAGTATTTTAGATGTTCGTAGGGAAAATAAGGGACACCTTGTGTCCCTGAACTGAGACCTAGACCAGAGCCAGGCTGTGTGGTGGTGCTGGGTCATAGCAGCGCTCTCTGCAAAGCTCGTTTTTTTATGGTGGTGTTAATACAGAAAGGTTCACTGAAGTTAAAGTTTTGTCTTTCATTATATTATTTATTTATATAATTGTTGTTTTATATATTATGTATGATTTTCTGTTTCCCACAGAGTTGCCTCTCCTATCGGCTCCAGCATGCTTTACTCGCTGTCTCGATACAGCCGCTACATCTCCATCCTGGATGCTGACCAGAAGACTTTACGCTGCCCCCCTTATCGCGGCCAACTCCTTGCCAACATAGCCAATCACCGCACCTACATCCGTCGTGGCTCCACCTACTTCCTCCACTTACAGAGCATGCTCTGTCGCCTGGCTGCCAAGGCCTTCTTGCTCACCTTCACCTACCACCTCCACCTGCCCATCAGCTCAACAGAAGGGCTTGAAGTTGTTGATGGCAGACGCCAATGCTTCCTGCAGGATCAGCTGGGGCTGGATGAGGAGGACAGCCAGATACTGGTCTACCTCAGCCAGCTCATCACCCAGCAGTATCTGCAGCCTGCAGACAGCAGCGGTGCGGCTGCACCTTGGTTTCATTTCAACTACACCACCAGCGTTTTATACAAAATCTAATATCCCACTGGGAGGAGAAAAAGGATTTTACACACATTTTAGCAGAAATAACTTGTGAAATGATTTCTTTTCTTCTGGACCAAATGTGATTTTGTTCAAATCAGGCTTCTCTATGTTTAATCTCTCCTCTGCAGGGAGAAAAGAAGCTCTCAGCTCTGAATGTCTGACTAGTTTACTTTGTGTTTTTGATCCCTGTAAACACACACAGGAACACATACATCACTGAGCAGATATATGTTGGCTCTGCTCAATATCCTTTTAAAAATGTGCTTTTAATTTAAAATGACATTTTCACTGGCATGTTTGAAGTTGAATCTGCTCAACACATGCACATATTTGCATCACTCCAGCATTGGCTTTGCTGCTATGTGTTGCTTTGACTTCAGCCAGCTTGCTAACAGGTTCAGTGTTTGCTCTGTGTTAACACCCTCCAGTCACTGAGCAGTTTGTACACTGTGATATCATCCAAACTTTACATAAACATGTTTTTTTTCCCCCCCAGTATTACTGTAACAAACCCGCGTATGCTGACATTTTCTGCCTGTCAAGAACTGACGCCTGTCTGCAGAAAAACTCCCAGCATGGCACAAGCTGGTTACAGCTGGTTATGTGAGAATCCTCTCCCTTTGAAAAGCATCTTCCATCTGTCTAAATCAATTTGAACTGTATCCTCTTTTATATTTATGAACACATTCCTGCAAAAAGGACAAAGTGAAATGTGTATGAATGTCTGTTTTGTTCCAAACAATCAAGGCAATGGTGGATTTTTAACTATTTAACTAATAGACAAGAGAC
>JBAMIG010000022.1:1912355-1928557 GCA_037177335.1 Kiunga ballochi
AAGCTGATGATAAACTGTGAAAATCCACCTCAGCCTGCCTTTACACCGTAGCTGCATTAGAAAAGAGAGCAGGTAAATTTATACTTAACTTATGCACGAGCCACACACACACGCACACACACCTATGAGATAAAGTTAGGCTTAAACACCATAATAAGAAAAAAATAGATCTCAGAAATTAAAAACAATCTCCTCTTCCTCCAATTAGCCAGCAGAACAGACAAAAAAGGCACAGACACACGAACACAGTGGCATACTGCTGGTTAGCTGTGTGCTGCTGGTTGTTAGCAGTTAGCTGCATGGCAAGAGGTGAATAAGAGGAGCATTTCCTCAGGGGTTAGTGTTAACAGTGAAGGTGGATACACAGTACATCATCTCTTTAAATGCAGCAGATCTGGACTCTTTAATGAAAAGAGACAAGCTTGTTTTAACTCTGACAAGAGTGATGTTGTTTTGGAGTAAAAGCAAGGTCACTGCGGCACTCGTCAATCTTTTCACATGTAATATTGATTTAAGTTGCATTTGCTTCTTTTGTCCTGTGGATCCACAGTGTGTTAACAGTAGCAGACAGACGTTACAACAAGCAGGCACTGAGAGGACAGCCCTGTGAGGCCCCTAGGCATAATGCTTGCCTTAGGTTTGAGTAACTATGGTTACATCCTCTGTTCCCAACAAGCATCAAACACCCTTCCTTCAAAACAAGCCGTCAGGAGGGCATCAAGCTGGATAAGCGGGCGTAACCATGGCTACCATTAGAAAGCTCCATAATCGTAAGGAAAAAGTCAAACAAACAATATAGAAAAGTTAATGTCCTGTGTATGTGATTTAATTTGGTGCATCTTCCATGTTAGTGTTCAGTAGAAAATAAAGGGAGGGGCACTTCCTACTTACAGAGCAGGTGACAGGGGTGTGGCCTCAGGCAGGGCGGGGCAGCGCAGCGGTGAGAGCGCAGCCTAGCCTTAGCATAGCCTAGCTCAAGCAAAGGCTTTAGCCATAGCTGTGTGTGTGGGGGGGGGTTTGCCGTAGCGAGGTAGGGTGGGCTCAAGGCTGCGCTTATCCTCGCCAAGCTTCTGTAATGTCGCAGTAGCAGCAGCACAAGCACATGGAACAGGCTGAGAGACACTCAAAGCATCATGGGTAGGAAAGGAAGTGGGGGCAGGGGTTGGGATGGAGGTGAGAGGATAGAGCAAGGTGTCTTCAGAGAGCAGGGAAAAGGGTTATTTGAAGGTTTAGTACACACAGGACGAGCTCTATTGTCCAAATATCCCCAAATCTAATCACCCTTAATGCAGACCTCCCACAACAAACACCAAACCACATCATCAAAAAACATTTGGTCTCATGTTAAAAGCAGCTCAGTCCTAAAAAATAAAAACAAATGACACTAACACAACATATCTGCACGTAATCTAAACAACCACCAATCTGTCCAATCAGATTCTAGCTGTGTGCTCTGAGCTAATCCTCTGCTAGCTTTCCAAATGTGCATCCAAACTGTTTACCAGGATCTAAAAGGGATATTTGACGAACAGAGCACGCTAAAGGATGTGTGAGGTGCAGTGGCAGCTGGACAGACAGACAGAAACAGACAGATGAAGCAGACACAAAGACCACAGCACTTTGCAAACTGTACCAATCAAATCAATACCTTTAATAAAGCTTATAGGCACCAAACTGCAATACAACTTTATGGGAAAAAAATCTCACAATACACATACTTTGTACAAAATGCTACAAAAACAGTTTTGCAATCCAGGCAATAAAAAGGTCCATATAAATTGGTAAACTCTTTGAGAAAACAAAACAAAAATAAAAACACTGCTTCTTTGCAAACCAAGCCAGCAGCGAGAGAGGTAGGGTTGGTCGAGCTAAAGCACAGCGAGAACAGCTACTTTAGCAAAAAGCATACAAAGAGACACAGTTTTATCTGCCTCAACCTTAAAAAGGCTTGGAGCTGTAAGATTTGATCAGTAACCTTGGTCAAAGGAGTCGTCGGAGGAGCTGAGGCCCGCCTCTTCCAGCAGCAGCGATAAGTGCTTGTGTTTCTTCTTCTGAGGTTTCTGACTGGGCCGTAGGGACGTCGGTGACGATGTGGACTGCCTCTTCCTGGTCAGGTTGCCGTGGGAACGCATCCCAGAGAGAGGAGGCCAGCCCCCTCGAGCAGAATTGTGCTCCTCTGAGTCCGAGTCTGGTGTGGAGAAAGTGGGGTTAAGGATGAAAACAAAGAATCAGGCTAAAAGAGGCAGATATGCAGCAGAATCAATGCATCTACATGGACTGATGGGTTTGTTAGTATGAGCACATAGCTGCATAACCAGCATCTACTTGATGGAAACTGTAAGAATTCAGATGAACTGAACATGAAAGGAATTAGCTTACATGTGGGTTTTCAGTGTGTGAACACCATGGGCACATCAGATAAAGGGTACTCTACAGGTACTCACTGTTGGAACAGCTGCTGAGCTCTGATCTCAAAGGAGAGAACATCGCAGTCTTCTTCTGACCTTTCACCTTCCGGGCAATCTCTGAGGCAGACGCCTTAGCGGCCATCTTGACTTTTCCTCCTTTGAGTGAGGAGCGGATGTCTCGCTCCTTTAGTCCGCTTTCCGCTGACTTGCCTTTTGACTTATCTAACTTAATGCCAGAGGAAAGCTTGTGGGGCGTCCTGAGGGAGCTGAGCGACAGCGACAGCGCTCTGTCCAGGTCTGAAGCCAGCTGCTCCTGCTCACACATGTGTGCACGTTTTGCCTTTAGCACCTGTAAATACCACAAAAAATGTAAGATTAATTAACACGAGTGAACGCATATGATCGCACTTTGCTTGGCCTCCCAGCAGCTTACCTCCTGAGAGTGACTGGTGGAGGGCTCCTGGTCATTCCAGCTCTTCTTTTTCTTTTTTTTAATCTTCAGCCCTCCACTTCCTGTCTCCACCTCCTCCTCATCTCTGGACACACGGGACTTTTTCTTCTGTCCTTCTCCAGCTTCAGAGTCCTCAGAGTATTGTGCCGTCTTACCCACCCTAAGAGATGGAAACATTTATACTCGACGAGCAAAGGGGGAAATATAAACAAAAAGTGTGGAAAAAGGCTCAACGAGATGCTCACTTTCCGGGTCTGCTGTCCAGTTTTGCAGGTGTGGCCAAGTGTTTCCGCTTCCTTGGTCTTCCTCTGCCCCTTCTGGTGAGACTCCTCCTCTCATCCTCCTGCTGCTGCCGCTCGCTGTCACAAAAAGGGAAAGCGTTAAAAGTGTTTTGGCTGGGAGGAAAATGTGACCTTTTTTTTAAAGGATGTAGCAGGAACAGAAGCATGATTAATTCATTTTCTGGGTGAGCTGTGTTTTCCAGCACTTACCGCTTGTCTCTGCGCCTCTGCAGCTTGCTCAGCTCTCTCTGCTTCTCCTTATACGTCTTCTGAAGCTCCGCCAGACGAACACGGTATTCAACCTCCACAGCGTCCAGCATGTCCACAGACATTTTACTGTACAGCTGCTCAGAGACACAAGGGCGAGACAAAGGAGTCAGAATTTCATTGCAACGTGTGTGTTGAACAGTTTTTCTTCATCTTACTGGCTCCTCCTTCCTCTGCCTCCAGCTGTACTTCTTGTTTGGATCCAGAGATCTTGGTAGATCGATGTGGGACTGTGTCTCGATGGCCTCCAGAAGGATTTGTCTGCTGGCTTCAAGAAGGCAGTCTAGACCTTCTAATGTCAGATCTGAAAGGGTTGAACAGATTATATTAGAATATCAGAGAGATGTAACAAGCAACGTAACCGAATAGAGCCGTATAAAAAAAAAAAAAATGCTTGCCTTGCTCATGGCTCATGTGATCAATCTCTTGTTGGGCCATTTGGCTGAGCATGGCCATCCCCTCCAACGCCACCATCTCCAGGGCTCCAGCACTGCTACAGTCAGAAACCACAGGGAGATTTTCTACCTGCGATATGCGTGTCAGGACAGGTGGGGAGCTGGGTCTGGCCTGGGCCATCTCACTGGCTGTTAGCAGGGCAAGCATCCCCCCCATGGGATCCTCTGAACAGATGACAAGCGGGAGCGGAGAGCCGGGAGAGGGTGAAGGATATGCAGGAGGTTGGCGGGTTTCTTTCTGACCAGGAGAAAGTGATTCGACTGGAGCGTCAGGCTGTTCTTGTTCACGTACGGTGATAGTGGTCCGCTCTAATGACACACACGTCTCTTCCTGGATGAGCGATGCATACTGCGTTTGGTCTGGTTTCATGGCGGCCTCTGGTTCAGGCTCAGTTTCAGCACAGGATGGAGGCGCCACATACGCAGTCCGGCACAGATAAGACGACACTGACACTTTAATGGGTCGTCCCTCTTTCTCCTCCTCACTGGCGTCTCTCAAACCCTCTCTTTTTTGCATCGGAGGACTGGGGACATGGGGGAGTGGTGGAGGCTTGGGCTTCAGGGCTTGCCTGTCTTTCACCACATCATCGCTGCAACTCCGCGGAAGAGGACCGAGCGAGCCCAGTGCAGGAGGTTGCTCTTCGCCGAGTTCCTGTTTGAGGAAAGATCCGGTCTTTGTTGGCTCTACTTTCTGTGGCTTGATATCTGTGTCCAGAAGCCTTGAATGGCAGTGGGCTGAGGGCAAAGAGGCAGCTGAGGCAGGGGAGCAGGGGCGATGTGCTTCTGTGCTTTCTGCTGCGGGTGCTGGGAGGTGATAGGGTGGGAAGGGAGTGGCATATGGTGCCGTGATAGGGTAAGCTGGATGGAGATCTGTTTTACAAGAATGTAAAATTACAGAAGTTAGAAGAAATTTGACAAAAAGAAAATCACCCAGAGGTTTTGGTACGATCCCAAAAGGCTCTTCTTGACTCACCAGAATAGATGCTTTGAAAGGATGCAGACTTCTGCCCCTCTCTCTGCTCCCTCTGTCCCACCTCCACATCCTCCACTACCTCCTGTTTTGGCCGCCGTGGTGAGGATGGAGGTGGAGACGCTGAGCGGGGAGAAGCTGGGTGAGGAAGGGGCTTTGGTCCATGCGATGAGACTCTCTGCCCTCCCTCCTCCGACTTCAGGGTGGTCACAGGAGAGGAGACAGGAGGCAGAGGGGTGAGGGAGGATGTAGATGGGGTTGGGGACCGAGAAGGGAGGGGAGGTTTGCGGGGATGCAGGATGGGTGAGGGTAGCGGGGAGGAAATTGAGGTAGGTCGGCTTTTGGCATCGGCGTTCCGCTTGTCTGCTTTTTCTTCCAACTCTGGCCGGTGCTCGCTGGCTTTTAAGCGCTCCTGGGAACAGCAGAGGAGATGTTTCTGACAGATGCACTCACAGTGCACGCCTGGTGTGACAACGTATAAATATTATTATCATGTGTGACTTCCTGAACTGTATTCCTCTAAGACACGCGATGCGAGTGCTTTTAAAATGTGTTTTACAACTGTATTTGTGGAAACAAAGAAAACAGAGAAGTGGAGTGTTTATTTGTAACTGCATGCTGTAGCGTAATGGTATCTGATTTCTCCTCAGATGCTACCACTTCGGAGTAAACATCCGTCATGCTCTAATATCATTGAGGAGTCAGACTGATGTGGCTATGCATGCAAATGTTGAAAACTGAGTTTTTTAGTGTTATTTTTTAATAAGCTGCAAAATGCCAAGTCCACTTACAACTAGCTGTGCATTCCTCTGAAGCTCCAGGACCTGCACCGTGTGCTGCTGGATCATGAGTAGCTCCTGCTGCCGGAGCATCTGCTGCTGAGAAAGGAGCTGCAGCTGGGCGGCGTGCTGCAGGGAGCTCCCTGTACCGTACACACCCGACCACACTGGGGCTCCACGATCTAGCAGATCCCCTCCTGCACCACAGTGCAGAAGCACAAGAACAAAATGAAACTTAGAAATCCAAATAAACAACACCTTGCTTTCCAGATGCAAACTGGAATGAAGTATCGTGCTGCTTCATGACATTTTTTCTTAATTAATGTAATATTTTGTGTGTTTTATACTTCAAACATATGTCTCAAGATAAAAAATGATATAATTTCTACATTGAAGATGCTTCCTTTCATATTTTAATTGCCATGTAAACACATACTGGCATAGTTTCTTACCGTAATGTGGCAGGTGTTCAGCAGGGATGACAATCAGCTGTCCAGACTGAGGATCCCTGGCAAACTGGTAAGGAGGGGGCATGGAGCCTGGTAGAGAGGATGGATACCCTGGGGGGAGGGTCTGGTGGAGTGATGAGGGGCCCAGGCCTGAATAGGAGAGGAGACAAAGGAAGCAAGAGAGAAAACAAAGACAGGAGTGTGAATAAGTGCTTGAGGAAAACAAGTGCATAACAGAGGGATATTGTTTCACTGAGCTAATCTAAATCTAAATTGTTTATCTTCATCTGTAAGTCACACCCAAGCTGCCATCTTAACAGAGTCACGTACAGAGACACTGAATTTAGCTGCTTTAGAGACATATTTTATGCCCTCAGTGTCTAGACACAGATTTCCTATTGAGCATCCGTCTGGTTACATGTCCGTTTACTTAAAGTGTATGATTATATGTGTCTTGTTACTATTATTTCTAGACAGCAGACATAGGCCTGGAATGTCCTGCAAAGATCAGGAATGTCTGCAGCACTTGACCCGTGGAGCCTACTGGTGGACAGACGGCTGCACGAACAGAAAGCACCTCCCTTCTGTCTGATCAGAACCACAACGCATGAATGCAGAATCATGCAAGCTTCTTTAAGCCCCTGCTGTGCATCATTTCAGCTCTTCTCTTCTGACATTAGGCCTAAAATCCTTGAAATTCCTAAACACGTGCCTCATTCTGACATCATGCAAAGACCTCAAAAAGAATGCGAATTCCACATTTGGAAACATATAAATACGTACTTGAGGCAGCTTGCAAATGATTCAGTCACATGTAGGTCTGCGTACCGTATGGGGAGCTGGAGAGCCAGACTGGAGGAGCTCCAGGCCGGGGCATCCATGGGTGAGAGGCCAGAGTTGAGGGGTCAGGAGGCCACCTCCCCGGCCCTGCTAGAGCAGCTCCTCCTGTGACCATAAGGTTTGGGGTCATGAGGCTTGGCGTCATCATACTGGGTGTCAAGCCACTTGATAGAGGAGCCGGATGCATCTGAGTAAACTCAGATAGATTCTTGGACTCTCTGAAAAGAGATGAGACATTTAGGAAGTACACATAATGAAGAAAAGCACTCTCTAAGACCGTTTATGCTCCCTTATGTACATAAATGGGAGTGCTCTGCCTAGTGGGGGTTTTGACACCAGTTGGTAGCAGTAATGCACCACTATAAAGTTATTTACAGCTGTTCAAAAGAAGAAGAATACAACCATGCTGTTAAACTCTTCTTCTTCTTCTGTGGCATGTGTGTCAGCTATAAAATTTCTGGATTTCTTAATTATGAGAACTTGATGCTGAAAAGTATCAGTGTAATTTCACCTGATTGCTTTCTCCTGCTCTCGATCCAGCCGACCAGCCAGCAGTCTGTCATCATGGTGGCGAGCACGATCCTCTCCTCGCTCCTCATCTATGACAGGTTTAGGCAGGGAGAACGACATTAGACATGGATGTTTAGTGGCCGCAACACCAAAGTTTAAATCTAGTCCCACATGTAACATACGTTTCAAAGAATACAAGAGATATGAGTGGCCAGTGTTCAAAGATAGGTGGAAGAAAACAGGAGTAGGGCGATGTGGAGAAACCAGGTAACAGCAGATATATAATGGTGACATGACAGACTACCAAAGCAGGAGGAGAAACCCAACATTATGTTTGTGTGTGCATATTGTACAAACACACAGAAATGGAGTGACAGCCTATCAGCTCTTGTCAATTAATCTAAAGTCACATGAGATGTGTGAACGACCCCACACTGCCTTACTATTGTACTCACACACTTAAACCCATCCAGCTCATTATGGAGAGCCTACGGCTGAAGACAGAGATGGAAAGCAAGAGAAAAAACAAGAAGGACACCAGCGCTCCACTGGGCCATCCAGAATAAACATGAGGCTCTCCACCTCCTACTCTCTCCCATGAACCCTCCTCCATCTCATCAGCCCAGACTGAAGGTCCCCGAGCAGCAGAATGCTTTAATACATGTGTGTCAAACCCTTCAGATCATGTCTGTGTGCGTGTGTGTGAGTGTGTGTGAGAGAGAGAGAGAGCGAAGCCCAGAAAAATGACAGGATACTTTAACAAGCCCTGATATTCTTTGTAGCAAAGGTTTCTGTTACCAAGGTTACAGAGAGTCCGTCCCACATGCTATCCTCAGCATCAGACCCAGCGAATAGCGCTGCACACCACTTATTCTTCACCATTCCTCCCTCCATCACTCACTCTTTTCTCACTTCTTCACTTCCCAACATCCCTCTCTCTTCCCATCTATCAACCTATTGATCTATCCTTCTTTCTTCTTGTTGCACCATCCTTCTTTTCCTCACTTCCATCCATCTACCTTCCATTCATACATCACTGTTTCTATACTTCTTCTCTTCTTAATGTGGAGAGGTGAAGCTATAAGACTGCCCGAGTGAGGAAATTAATACATATCCCTGAATGGGAAATCAAAGGCAACAAACGCCTATAGGAAATCAATCATTTACATGCAGTTACTCTCAAGATTGAACCATCGCTTAGCAACACACCCATGGTCTTATTGTAATTCAAGGCTTGTTTGTAGCTTTTAGTCGCACTCTGTGATGACATGTTTAATGCGTAAAGTTTTTTTTTTGTGTTTTTTAGGGGGTGGGTGCTGAAGAAAGAACTGAGAAAGAGCAACAGTAAGAGGGATAAGTCTTAGGGTGAGACATGGTGCAAGTGCCTCCACAAAAAGGACAAAGAGGGAGAGGAAATTAAATGGAAAAAAGAAAAAAGACAGCAAGGTAGGCTAAATTGTGGGAGGACAGAAAGAGCTCAATGATACATGGAGCCGACACAGAAGCAAGTAAAAGGCAGAGAGATTGAGTAGAAACATTACAGCCGAGTGACCTTGATGTCCAAGAATGGAGTGCACTATTGCAGGAATTGCTGTGCAGCATTTAGAACCAGTAAAAACCCCAAAAAGGAGCCTTTCATAAAAAATAAAACCCGTGACATAACAAGTAGTTTGTGGTTACAAAGTTATTTTTTCCAAATTAAGGTCAAGCTACATGCCTCAATACGTCTTAGTCAAAACAGGGGCTGAGGAAATGGGATTTTGATGGCTGAGAAAATGAATCCTCTATTATTCGCTGAAACCAAAACAAGGAATTGGTTCATTTAGCTAAGAGGATCTGCACTCCCAGTATTATAACTCTGAGATACCCGGGAGCTGAAAGCAGAAGCAGGAAAAAAAAAAGCACAACTGAAGGCTTTAAAATACTTAATCTGACTCAGTAAAAGTCATGAAAAACCTGGCGGCAATGTAAAAACTTTTCAACTTCACAGGTGTTTAATGAGGAAGAGTTTAAATCTGCAGCTCCATAAAAGTGTAGTTACCTTTAATAGCCGTTTGCAGCAGGGGTCTCTGTGTGTCTGAGGTTCCACTGGTTTGTTTACTGGTGTTCCCGCTGTCTCTTTGTCGGGCCACAGCTACAGCGATTCCAACCGGAGGGTGGCGCACCTCGCCCTCCGCCTCTCTGCCAAATGAGCGGGCGCTGTCCGGCCGATCCTGTTCTCTCTTCAGCTGAGGGGGCACCCTCATTGCCCCCAAACCACCTGATCCAACTGAAACCCTTTCCCTGTCTTTATCCCTCTCCCTTTCTTGTTCTCTCTCCCTCTCAGCATTCATCCCAATGTTAGCCAGACCCCCGAAAGACCCACGGCCGTCCACCATGTGCCTGGAGGAAGCGGGACCCTCAGCAGCAAAGTTTCCACTGTATTTAATCAGACTCTGCATGGCTGAAACCTCAGTGGAGTCCATACCGGCCCCTCCGCCTCGTTCTCTGTCTGCAGACGGTCCCACCAGCGAGCCGCCGGGTCTGTAGAGCCCCGACGGGGCCAGGTAGCGTCTCTGACCCCCCTCCTCATCTGTGCGCCCGTGTCCATGTTGCGTTTGGGGGGAGTGACTGTGGGAGGATTGTGAGCTGCTGGGTCGATGGGATGTGTGAGGAGAACTGGACTTTTGTGTGTGCGCTGACTGGCTGTGCGGGGAGGAGAGTGTGTGTCCATGCTGAGCTGCGAGAGCAGCCATGTGATTTGTGGCGTAGTTAGCCAGTGGGCTGATTGCATTCCACTTAGGCTCCGCCCCTGCTCGCTCTATCCCAATTCTGAGATGTTTGGAGATGTCCCTGGTTTCTGGGCTGAACTGTGATTGATTAGAAGAAAAACAAACGTCCTGACCTCTTTTACCAAAGGAACCATTGGAGCAGATGACAGAACCTTCCTCTCTTTGATTGCTTAAATCGCCGGACTGGGAGAGCCGTGGATGCTCCCTGAGAGATCTCTCGTGAAACCTGTAGCTGTCTTTCTCTCTGTCTTTGTCAAGATCTCTGTCTCGTTCTCGGTCTCTGTGTTTGTCCGTGTGTTTGTTGTCTCGGGCCTGTGAGGCGATCTGGATGGGTCCAGCTCGCTCGTCGTAAACTTCCACAGAAGGCACATATGTAGGTGCACTGACTCGCTGCTCTCTGATTGGCTCTCTGGCTGTGGACAAGTGGGGAAGACCAGCGGTGGACGGCTGTAGAGCAGGAGGAAGGACATAGGAGATGTGAAGGGTCCCAGCTGATGTAGCCACAGACTCGTTCCTCCTTTGTCGGTCCGAGCTGGAGTTATTTGAATTAGCATTAGAGTTATGACTGTGGTGGGGTCGAGAGCCGTTGCCCTCCTCGTCCCGACCCCCTCTGTCCGTTTCTGGGCCATGAAACCTCTCCCCGCCTCCCCCAGCAGGTGGAAAAGAAGGCTGAGGAGGAGACAGTCTGGATCTGGACTCCACAGTGGAAGTGTGGGAGTGTGATTTTTGCTGGTGGAGATGAAAGGACCAACAATCTCTCCCTCTTTCTATGTCCCGGTCCTTGTCTTTCTCCCGTTCCCGCTCCCTTCCTACCCTGCGCTCCTCCTCGCTCCTCCCGTCCTGCGTCAGGTCCACCACGCTGTGCGGCCGCGGCTCCTCTCGCGGCCGCTCCCTCTCTCCTCGATACGACCTCTCCCTACCCCCATCACGTGCCATCCTCTGAGGGGGTGTGGAGCTGGACGGGGTGGTTGATGAAACAGATGGGGGGTGTAGGGGCGACTGATTCAAAGAAGATGACAGGAAGTATCCCTCTGAAACACATGCAAACAAACTATTTACAAAATGCTGGAATACATTATGCAGATTGAGAAAATAACAGTTAACATAAATATTTATGAATCAGCCTGATAAAATTATTACAATGACCCATTTTTTCTCCATCACACAGCTTTACCTGGAACACAGGTCAGGCTGCAGATACACAAACAATGTTGTTTCAAAATGAAAACAACAAAAACATGTTTACCTTTATTGATTTACGAGACAATTGCTAATGATTTACATGCTAACGTTTAGCATTGTGATTGTTAGCGTCAGCGACTGACCTTTATGGGAGTCATAGAGAGGATGCTGGGAGAGCGAGGGAGGATCCAGGTGGCCCAGCGACAGGTAAGGGCTGGAGTACAGGCTGCTCGGGAGAGGAGGGTAGCCTGGAGACACAGCATAGAGCAGTTTATGGAAACGATGACATAAATGTCCCTGCTTCTTTCAGTCATTGCTCCACTGCTGTCCGTTAATCAGATTTGTTGTGGTAATTTATCATTTTTCTGACAAAACAGTTGGACAAAATGTGAAGATGACTGACTGGAGTCTTCAGTCTCACTATTCATGGAGAAATCCCAGCTTCATTTGATGACACAGCATGAGAGTAAAGAGCCGAGGCTGGATTTTATTCTGCAAAGTATCACCCCATCTAATGAAGTTAACACTGTCTGATTAAATGTTCATACGAAATCTTCCATCATGAAAGTTAAACAGTTTAGGAGTAAGTCTGTTTTTGTTGAAATAGAGTTTTGAAGAGTCTAATTATGGGAGGTGTGTCGTTTCTAACAAGTGTTTGCCTGTTAGCAGCATTACTGTATGCACAGTTTTGCAGAGATGTCTTAGAGGTGGGGTGTGACCCACCTTAGAAATGATACACTTCATCAAAAACCTGCTCACCTGCTTATTTTAAGCTGCAGCTCACAGATTTTTTATTACATAGCGATAAGAAGTCAGGACAAATGCTGCTAATTCACATATGTACACCAGCATAAACACTTGAAATGTGTACGTGTAAAAAAAAACTCACACAGCACACAGAGAGCAAACTGCTGCCACGTCCAAACCAAGCCAAATCTTACCACTCAAGTAAAATAATAATAAGACAAATGACCAGTCCATTATCAACTGAGCTGTTCGTTTATCACTCCTCTAAAGATTTTAGAAAATTAAAAATACGGACTTGATTTTTGACAAACTCTTCTGTTTGACCTCACGTCACCTGCAAACCTTCATAAATCAGGCTGGGGTGTTGAGCCGGAGTCTGCCCGCCAACCAGCTGCTGCTCCCAGAGACCAGATCTTATTATAGACCACAAGTTTCCAAACTTTTTCTGGCATCGCAGCTCCTCCTTTGGCAAGGCCCAAATAGGTTCCTGCCACCCCTACAGTTTTTCTTTTGTTTTAAACAACACCATTAACAATAGAGAGAGTGAAGCTGTTAGGTTGTTTAGAGGACATACTGTGTTCTAGCCTGATCTGAGATCCTCCTTTGTTCACAGATTTCTAACTTCAGATCAGTGTTTTCCTGCTAATATCACAGAATCAGTCCATAAAAATCACATCTTACTACATTAATATTCTGTATCATGGAAATCGTACCCAGTTTGCTTTTCTAATTCTTCCTTCTTTACAAGATTTACAGTTTTCAGCCAAACAAAGCAAACTCCAATCAGCCAGGCATCAGTGGTTTATAAACAAAAGGCAAAACTCATCTTAGACGGGATTTACAAAGCAACATGATGCATCTAACAGGCAAAAAATAATAATTCTTGTGCATCTGTGATATTTACAGGTTTATTGAAATATTTCCCTAACATATAATAACTTTACTCTGGTTAAAAGTATCATAAAACTTCTGATTTCTGGTTGGTTACATGTAACAAAGCCATGAGAAGCAATAAAACATTCACATGACGAGAAACAAAGACAGATAAGTTTCTGTTTTTAAAACTCTTTCACACATGAAGGGTTGAAACTAAAGCTCAGGACCGCTGAGACCCAGAACTGTGATTTTTACCTGTGGTTGTTAATGTAAAACAACCATCCAGACGCTGCTGGTTGCACCTTAAAAACATATTTACCGTTTCCAATAGTTTCTTTAAATATGTACAAAATAAAACAGTACACTGCATATTGACATAAAGTTGTCAAAAACTATTTTCCTTTCCAGCCAAACACACACATCATTTCCTGTCGTGTACAGATTTACATCAATTGGCCGCTACGATAAAACAGCTAACCACTCTTCAAGCTTCGGCACATGGTTCCCATGCAGCTACAGTAAATCACAAAGAGGTCCGCTCCATCTTTAAGACACTTTAGCTGATAATAATTAAGCCAGTATTAAGAATCTCTCTGTGGTTGACAAAGATTTAATTCACATCAGAGCAAATGAAGTGAATTTTCAGCCTCTTTGGCTTAAGAAACTTCATCTTCTTTACTTAGATATAAAATCACACATGGTGCGACTCAGGAGGGGCTGTTACTCTTTATCCAACTGTATAGATTTGAGTGCTTTTACAGTCCTCAAAGTACATCTATTCAATAAAGTTTTCATTGTCAATGAACAATCATGGCCACATCAATATCTTTGACATCTAACATCCAATTTATTGCAAACAAAAACACTGGTGTGATCATGTGTCAGTGCCACCCCCCTGAGCAGTCCTTGAATTAAGGAAAATGAAGCAAAAAATCTAAAAACCAATCAATTAAATCTGATTGGCTGCGTTTGGAAACCCCTGAAGAAGATTTGTGTCACAGAAGCGATGCAATCAGTTTGAAGGGAAATCTTAAATGCAATCTGTCCCTTCCCTTCGCCAGCATGTACAGCAGGACGCCTCCTATCTGACCTTCTACACAGGGGAAATTTGATAAGGAGACACAAAGTGCACAAGAGAATGAGGACTGGAACCAAGATTCAATCACTCACTGAGCGGCCCAAAGAGAGGACACTAAAAGTATGTTCACAAGCTCCATCAGAAGTAAGATGCTGCAGAGAAGTAGGGCTTAAGAGCCGACACAGAATAGATGGGAAGCTAAAAAAAATGTAAAGGAAGAGACGACAGAGGAAGATAGATTACAGCAGCAGATGACGACTAAAAGTACAGGACTGGGTCGAGGACAGAGAAAGTGAGACACATCTAGGACAGCGCTGGGAGTAGAGCTCCAAGCCGTGACACAGAAATGAAACAGGATCCCAGTGGTGAGAAACAGAAGAGGAACAAGCCTTCTGGGCATTGGACGGCAGCAGACCGAGAAATGTCATGAAAATGTGACAAAAGTGGCTTCTTTCATATATGTACCGAGACAGAAAAGAAGGTTAAAGACAAATACAAATGTTTATTGAGGTTATTTACCTTCATGAGCGTGCGATGCCCAGAGCTGAGCCATTTGCAGTCCACTGGGATTGGTTGATCTGTACGAGGGATCAGAAGTCAAGGCGGAGGGGCCTGGATAACCTGACAGGAAGGGACTAGAGCCCGCCGGAAAGGCATCGCCTGCAAGAAATAATGCAGTCAGTCAGTCCCCCTAAAACCACTAACACCACACTACAAAACACAAATCAATTTTTATGCTGTACAAGAGCATGTGTGTTTGAATGTGAGGAGCTCCATCAATATGTGCTGATGTTTCCATGCCAAAGCAGCCTGTTGTAATCACATTATTACCCAACACAGCCTTCCACTCCATCTCAACAAGACAAACCACAGGCCGCCTGAACAGAGGAGGGTACGGTTAATGCAACTGCAGACTGAAAACCACAATCCTTTCAACAGGAAGGGAACGACGTGGGGCAGCCTGGAGGAGACGCTGTCTCCTGGGAGCAAGAAATTTAATGGCTGCAGCGCCCGATCGAAATGGGATGCTGACATGACGCTGCAGACACAGATCATCAGATGTGTCACTGCATCTGACATTCAATCAGAGAACCATTTTGAGAATTTATTCTCACTCATATGGGTTTTATTTTGAAGGATATTCTCACATTTGAGATACTGGAATACTGGAAACTTTCACGTTTTCCCAGTCTGCTCCAGGATCAGAGAGGAGGGCTGGGGGGGGAATTATCTTTGACTGATAAATGATCTTGAAAGCATGCACACGCCCCTCACTTCAGCATAAAACACAGGTCCAGGCTGACACATCGACAGGGCAAATCCCCATAAAACAATCCCATATCTCAACATGATATGGGTATTGATCGCTTTTAATAGACTCCACCCTCATCGGGTTTACAATCTGAGCAAACTTTCAACCTCTGAACCGCCGCTGTCTCGTTCAATCACAGCCTGCCAGGAGTTAGAAAAGGTTTCATGTTTAGCTGAGGTCCACCCCCCACCTCATCACCACCACCATCCTGCTGGCCCATTACCGAACGCACTGCACAGCCATTACCCTGATAAAACTAACCATGTGTATAGGGGAAAGGGTGCTGGGGGAGGGACTGAATGTGTGTGTGTGTGTGTGTGTGTGTGATGCTGTATTAGACCTATGGGAATCTAGAAGACATGCTGTGCTTGCCGAGTTCCCCCACTGCATCTAAATCAGTACATTAAGGCTGTTGTCCGTCAGCATGCGTGCACACACTCTTACACACGCAGCATTTTAAATCAATACCAAATGCAGCTTTCCAATTAATCACAGAGGTGTACACACACACAAACACACACACACAGCAGTAATGCACTGGGCCTTTATTCTCTACTCTGAAAATACAGTGTAGGTGGAACCCTCCACACCCAGCCCAGTTAGACAGGGATTTATGAGTCTCTTAATGTTTGCATCCATATGTGTGTGTGTGTGTGTGTGTGTGTGTGTGTGCACATAGGTTTATGCGGCACATGAGCATACCGGGGGGCAACTTTTGTGTTTGCGGCTGCACTGTGTCATGTGTAAACAGTTCTGTGTGGGTTTGAAGTGAATGCCCTTTGAGTCAGTTACTGCAGGAGCTGCACAGTGCACGCACACACACACA
>JBAMIG010000022.1:1928657-1941010 GCA_037177335.1 Kiunga ballochi
AGTTCTGTGTGGGTTTGAAGTGAATGCCCTTTGAGTCAGTTACTGCAGGAGCTGCACAGTGCACGCACACACACACACACACACGCACACACACACACACAACAAATTTGTATTATGAATATCAAATTTATCCATCACTGCCCACCTCACATTAAAACACTTGAGTATAAATGTTATTTTTCTCCTAAAAAGGGGGAAAAACATTTTTAAATCTATTACATGCAAAATAAAAAAAGTGCTTTAATTTCATTCATATGAATCATAAACATGTTTGGATCACACAATCAGCTCTGATACCGTATAAAGAAAGCAAACAATAACATTTATGATATATAGGGTTGATTTATTGCTTCATATTCCCCGTTTTAGGCTAATAAAGAGAGGAAATAATATTTGGTTAAATGTTTTTTTTTATGTTTCAAACAGTTTAAACCAGTTGTTGAGCTTGGCTCATGGAAACTTTGAGGATATGTTTGTTTCATAGGACACGTGATGCATTTAAACACTGTGTGTGAATCAAATAATTCATGTGTGAACGCTCCTTTAGGATTCCTGCAGGAATTTTCCGGATTTTTACAGCAATCATTACATCAAGTTAATTTTAGATCAACACTAAAAATCTGCAGCACTTTAATGCTTCACTACAGCGTTTTGAGACACGTGTCAAGTGATGTTTTAACAAATCATCCTCACCTATATTTCACTAATTGTTGCCTGGTGTGTGTGTGTATGTATGTGTGTGTGTGTGTGTGTGTGTAGCTGTCTCACAGAATATGTTTACAATCACAACCTGTCAGGGATGTTGAAATTGTGGTAGGATGTCAGCAGTTTCCATTTCTTCAGGCTAAACACCCATCTTAACACACACACACACACACACACACACACACAAATGCCTTTGCTAGACTATGGATCAATCTGAGCATCACAGCAGCCTAAAGGCTCTTTATTCTGTGTGTCCAGAGTGCTAACACACAGCTTCCTGCAGTCTACAGTTGCGCTTTGTGCCAGCGACCAGTGGAAAAAAAAAACACCTAAATTCCCTTTACAAATAGTCTGCGAGAAGAAAAAGAGGGAGGGGTAGAATGAGGCAAAACATTTGCACGCCTTGTTCCAGAAACAACATCCAAATGTTAGCAGAGAGGGAAATGTTTCTTTAAATGTTTTGGAATTACTCTTTCATTACCTCCCTCCCTCCCTCTCTCTTTCTCTCTGCCCTTTCCTTCCTCTCCCTCCTTCACTACTTACACAAACACTGCGCTTGGCTCCCAGTTCACAAGACAGTTAGTTTGCCATATTGGGATAAGCGAGTTGCCAAGAAACACGCTCTCTGACTCCCAGCGCGCAGTAAGCCTCCATGTTCAGATCCTCATAAACGCACATCTCAGTATCAGAGAAGTGGTGGCCTGCTGGATATCGAATTTGATTTGAGTCGGCACTGTATATCACACACACACACACAGAAAAATCTGTGAATTCATATTTTGGAACAACAGCCTTGATGGCAAATCAATATAAAATGTACTGAAAGGCAACAGAGTCCAAAAACAACTTTGGAAGTTGTACAAAAGCACACACACAATTTAGGAGAGATGAAATGGTAAAGCCAGCTACCCACACAGACCACAAACACCTACACACACTCTGTGAACCCATCTGTTATCCATCAGTGGTACTCGGAGCAGGGTTAGCTGGGAAGGGGGGTGCTATTGATCTCAGGTTTTTATCCCTGAAAAAAAAAATTCAGCAGTAAAAGTCTGTTGTGCTATCCATCCAAGCTACAGCTAACTGGAACACGGACCCAGCAACCATTAACCCAGACTGTAAAGCTGCAAAAGCAGGGAAGTGCAGGTTTAGGATGTTTGCATTCAATCCCTGCAGGCATGTGACTCAAGGTCTGTCAATTATTCAAAAACCAGAGAGCTTGTTTTTCTTTTGGTCTTGATTCATTTCTGAGAAACAGTGCGTGTGTGTGCGTGTGTGTGTGTGTTGTGTGTGTGTGTGTGGACGCTTGGGATGAACATTACTTAATTTAATCTAGACATAACAAGTCCAAACTACTTTTCAGACTTCAAATCCCACCTCTGCCAGCATCTAATTGATTAGTGGGCGCATTAAATTAGTAAAAACACACATTTTGAAATAAGAAATCCCCTGCTTCCTGTGCCACTTTAAAGAGAAATTATATGCAGAAATTCTCCTGTACAGTTGTCTTCTGCATATTATATACATGCACACACATACACACAAAAAAGATGAGTTTGCTTGACCTGATGTGGATCATTTCTTTCAAAACAAGCTGAGCTTTATAATGACTCACTGATTCTCAATGCTAACCTTAAATCCATGAGAATGACATAAATGGATGCAGCACACACAATAAAAACGTAAATGGTTTGTAGTAAAAGAAAAATCCTCTTTCAGAGTAAAAGTAAATAAATCAGATAGATTGAAACGACAAAAATCCTATAAAAATCTATTATTAGATGTTTTAAGCTGATGCCTTATGTCTTTGGAAAATGACTATAAAGTAAAATTAAAAGCTTTTTTCAACTTAAGCCAGAACATTCTGGTTTAAAAATCATGCATCTGCTTATATTTCCTATTTTATATTAAAAGAAAGAAAACAAGCACACTAAATACAAGCTGCTGCGAGGCACTCGTTTTGTCTCAAAACATAAAAATAAAGACATGGTAATGCCATTGAAACAGCAAAGCTCATAAATATCTCCTCTAAAAACACTTAAGCATGTAGCCACATGGGATAATGTGCAACATGCTGTAAATGATGATGATTTTATACTAATCTGCTGCCATAATGTTGCAATTCATAACACCGAGATAAACTCTGAATGCTTTTCCAGACACATTTAGGTGGTTGAATTCACATCAGAACTAGTTAATGGAGCAAAAACACTGCAGACTGAGCAGTCTTGCCCCAAATTGTTCCCCTTTTTCACCACAAATCTGTTAATAACCTTAACAGAAGCCTGACAGCGCTCCAGCACACTGTATCAGGAGCATTTAAACTAAACACAGGTACCAAATTCCCGTCACACTAAGCTCAGTTTTATCCACAAAACAAGCGAGCAGCCAGTGATTTACTCCAACGTGATGTGAAACTTCCTCCAAAACGTTGGCGTTTGGATGGAAATGCATCTCCCAGGTGTTCGAGCCTTTAAAAAACCACTGAAATTCCCTGTGAAGGAGGCAGGAGTGACTTTGACACACTCCTCAACACCAGCAAATGGTAACAACACTCACAACAGGCGTGCACACACAAAATGGCAAACATGGTGGGGTGGTGACATATATAAATAAAGCACGTGGACAGGAACGCGGTGTCGCAGCTGTCACAGGGTTGGTTAAATCTTAGTTTAACATTTAAAATAGGAATTTATGTTAAAGCAAAACCAGACGTCTGCCGGCAGCAAAACTTTTAATCTCTATTTTTAAAAAGGAAACCTAAAACAATAACAAAGACATGCTATGAGTTATTAAGGCGTTATCGGTGCAGGAACATGACCAAACTTTCCCACACTGATAGCAAACCCAGTTTAAGGCTACACACTGCTGTACGGGTCATTTCTGGCTTCACAGAAAACTGATTTGTACTCATGTCATTACATTTTTAAATTTCACCTGAATGTCCTGAGAGGAATGTTATTAGGCTTATGTAATGGAATGAGCAGAGACTCAATACACAGCCAAACATGCAGTAAGTGTGTGTGTGTGTGTAAGAGAGACCTTTGTGTGCTGGAGGCTGTTTGTGTTGAAGGGAGGTTCTGGCAGAGTGAATGACTTAGCTAATGCTTTGGGTATTTCAACATGCCACAACATGCTTGTTCTCTCTCTCACGTACACACACACACACACCCCGTCCTATCACTCTTATGTTTGACAGCTGTGTGTGTGTGTCATTTGTCTGTTTGACAGGTTTATTGTAACAGGGCAGCAGTGTCTTGTGCATTCTCTTAAGGAGGCTGTTTTCTCTCCTGGAGGATTCAATTAATCTAAGCGGGGACATGTCCGAGCCTCATCCCCACACACACACACAGGTCTTTGTCTTGAATACATATAAACACACACTCGTCGCATTAATTCAAACAGAAACACTAACCTAGCACTACAGAAGATAAACTGGTACGGATATCGCTGGCCTACCCTGTAAGCTGTATGAATTATTATACCATTGCACCAGTGAGAGTATGTGTGTGTGTCTGTGTGTGTGTGTGTAAAATGGAATGAGACAACAGGAGGGTTACCACATTTATCTAACAGTGTATGAATGTGTTGTGGTGGGGATAAATCTCTTACTTTATTTCTGCGCGGTCCCAGAGGGAAATCCCAGTCGTAACTGCACTAAGCACAATCACATGCTCCTATATACACAAGACCTCAATCCTCTCCATCTGCAGCGATGCGCACACACAAACAGCAAGCTCGCCTCTTAACCTTCGGAAAGACAAAATGCTGCTTTCCACCACTGAGAATGTGCCCGTTTAGTTTTCCTTCCCCGTTTGTCTCAAGCCGTTTTCATCTGCATGTATTGACCTTCCTTCTCTGGACACGCCACAACACCCACATGTGTCTCACTCCCGTCTCCTGCAGGTCCTTACTGAATTGCCTTCCAGATAAGGGAAGCTGCCAGCACTGACATTTTCTTGTCTTATTTAACATGCACTTATTCCACACTTTCAGTTTATGCAGAAAAACATTGTCATAGTACACAGTAAGAGATGCTACTTCAGTCTAGACTGTGAAACAATCCCTTTGAATTCTTGATGCAATATTCTCCTGCTACACTAACATTTCAGTTTGGGGACATAAGAAAAAGCATATCTGGTGTTGTCTCATTGGTGTATTAGTATTTTAGTGTGTCCAGCTCTCAAGAAGGAAGAGATGGAGATGCAAACATCATCAGATCTCCAGCAGACAGAGGCTCTTTTACAGCGATTTCACATCTATAAACAGAGACTTTGCCTAATCCCTGTTTAAATACACTGTGCAAGTGAAGGAGTAGGCGCAACAGAAATTATCTAAAGAAAGAACATTTTTACCACATCTTGCCTTTTTAGCTACAGAGTGCATTAACAGCACAAATGTCAAGAAAATATTTACTGCAAAACTATGTGTTTAAAGCAAATAGAGTTGCCTCACATGAATGCTAAAAAATGAGGACAGTCCTCTTTATTGGGGCCAGTGGAAATCCTACGTATAGTTACCAAAATCAGGAGGTCTCCTGGGAAATAAGGGTAACTAGCAACTATAAACAGATGACATTTATCTTCTAACACGACTTCAGCCACAAGCAACAATGCACAAAAATGCATTGAAATCAAATGGAGACGTGTAAATAAAAGTAGCAGCAGAGCTGTCTGAGCTCCTTTGATTGCACAGCAGGTCCTTAAGCACTGGAGTCATCCCATTTAATTGCAATTAAACTCCACATTATGAGCATTTGCAATTACAGGGTAATTATTATGTAATAATGCAGCAGAGATGTATTACAAACATGGGACTGAGATCTCAATCGGTTTTGGTTGATATAATATGTGGGGACTGGAAATTGGAAACGCACCATAAAGCTAAATGACCTGTATCGAACAGTGGTCTGTTTGAATGAGTGCATGCTGTGAGTGAGAGATAGAGCGGGAAGGTCAGTGTGTCTGCAGAGTAAAGTGTATCGCACTCAAAGGGTGCAGTTAAATTTCCACGCCAGAAGATCTGGCTTAAAACCGTGAAACCCCTCTTTCCCAGGCATGGTTAAAGTTTGTTCTGTACCACAGTTTCCAGCTCATTTCAGAGCCACATGAGAGACAGGCTACAGAAATAGTATTTGTGTTGTCTGTTCAGTGGGATATCCAGAAGTCTGTTAAACTGACTGCACCAGGCAACAGCTCTTTGCCACAATGCACCTATCAGTCATCCTCAAACCCCCCTGCTGCGAGCTGATTTCATCTGTGACACCTTTTCATGTTTGCATGTGAGTTTCAGTGTGTAGGCTTTTGTCAGTGTGTCAAATTAACACTGCATCAGTGCTCTGCAATGCAAACACTGCCGCCTAACCAGCACAGAACCCACACTCAAAAGATGAGGAGGAGGCAATCCACCTTAAAGTGGAACATTATTATCTGTGGTCTACCTCTGAGAGAAACCAGAAAAATGTAATTGCATCTGCAGCTATGACTTCATAGGGAGATAACTTGATGAAAGCATGTCAGACTTTCCATAAGACACAGCAGACACATCTTTCCTCCTTGCAGAACATATGTTTTAATGAGTGATCTAACTTCCTTTGCAACCGACCACATAACCACTTGCAAACATTCAGTCTTTTTTTCCCTCGTTTCTTAAACACAACTGTTTTCTTGGCACCGTTTAATGCAGGCAAAGGGGAAATTACCAGCTCAGTAGGGAACATCTGATAATATAGATGATCTATTGAATACAGAATACATGCACACACCTACAAGATGCTTGCACTTTGCACCTAAGGCGTGCCAACACACACACAGCTTCTTCCCCTCCTGAGTGGTGGAAGCAGCAAAGGAGTGCCCAATTGCCACAAACACATTGACAAAAAAGAAAAAACATCAGCCATTTGACAAATGTTCCAGCAGAGTGGTTTTTACTCCAAACACAGAACCGCCATCGTTCTTCACTCACACAAACACTCCAGCAATTCTCTCAGCAGGGCAAACAGTGCTCTGTCATCCCTCTAATGTCACAACTTCGCCATTCCCACTTTGGCAAACATGCATACACAGGCTAAATACGGACTGCATTTGCTCTCACAGCAGTGACGGTGTAATGGTCCCCATACAATCAAAAGAGCCCTGCCGCCTGACCCGCATACTGCTGCAGTAAACACCTACACCGTCATCAAAGCCTCAAAAAAAGTCAAACCTGCACGGTGCGTGTTGGAAATGGTCATGTAATTTTCCGCAAACGGGTTGCACATTACAAAAAGAGTGATCTGATTGCACATGAAACTTGTCAAATCAATCAAACCATATACAAAAAAAGAAATGCAACATCTCAACCGTGCAGCCATCCGGAGCTTATGACCGCACATGGGCACAGACTGCGTGCATTTTCCCCCTTTTTCATGCATTTTAAGTTCATATTTAATCATAAACAGGGTAAGCTATAAGGCAAATCGTATAGCAGAATCTGTCAGTCAAACATCGAGCACTTACTGTGGTGTGGATGTAGGTTAATGGCCGATGGCAAAAATTTCCCGGAGTGGAGAGGCGGCGGATGGCTCGCGCCCAAGTGGCCGGGCGAGGGAGGGATCCTCCCGGCTGCTGCAGCCGCTGCTGCTCCGAGTCGGTGAGACTCCATTGCAAGCCCCGCCAGCAACGGAGGTGGTACGTGGACGGATCGTGGAGGACCGAAATCTCTGCCATCCATTATCCACAGAGGGGAAAGTTATTAAAAGAAATTGTCCGTTCGGATATCGGTCCGAAAAGAAGCCAATTCTGGCTATACTAATAATGTCTTTAGCTTCCCAAGCGCCTCGGACTCCTTTTCAGCCATGCTGCTGACCTATAAAACACAAGAAAACATTCTTTGATAAGCAACTCGATGAGATGCAGCTTCAAAACAAACTGTGGGAAAGCGATAGTTTCAGGATTTATCTCGTTTTCGACGAAAAAGCGGCCCATTCGCGCAATGACGCAGTTTGGAAAAAACACTTCTTAAACTAAACGCAGGATATTAGCAGCCCTAAAGTAACATCCCGTGAGTTACCCTCGATGTTTTTTAAATCCACACCTTAATGCGGATTTAACTTATATTTTAAATTTCATGATGTGATGTGTGAGCGGCTCTCCACACCCCCAAAACCACACCGAGCAGGCAGCGCTCCTGGAGCTTCCCATGGAGGCAACCAGGGAGAGGAGCGCCATGAAAACATCCATCCACATCATGAAATGGAAAGACTAAATATCCAATTTTAACGACCTATTCTCTTTTTTTTCCCCGATTACCAAGCTGTTTTTCTAAACCGTAAACCATGCAAGCCCATACGAGCCTATACAGACCCGAGCAGCCATGTAAACTAATACACTATAAATACTAGAGGCGCATCAAATATAAATTTCAAACGGGTTAAAAATAAATAAGGTTGCAAAGCCTGCATCATTAATCAGCAGGACTGGCGGTGTTTTGTTGCCCACAGATGAGTATTTAGTACAGGCTACTTCGCCATCGGACATGGGTGCTGCCCAGGAAAAGCAAAGCAAAACACTTAAAAACAACGATCTCACTTAATATCGGCATTATTTTTTAACTATTTAAACACAATCCTAAAGCCGTGTTGATCTAGAAAAGTATGTTCTACATCAAAACATGGATGATAATCGTGTTTATTTAACATAAAGCCAAAAAAAAATACTTTGAATTAGAAAAAGGTCAAATTTAAAACAATTTAAATCAAATACAGTCGTTGCAACCAAAAGCACGCGCGTGTTAAATACACATTATTTAATAAAACAGCAGAATAAAAGTTAAGGAGCACTATCATTTGACTTCAACTGAGATGGGAAGAAGGTTGAAAAATCTTTTGGGATACAGTCACCTTTAAACCCGGGTCAGAATAACACTGATAACAATATAAACAATATAGAAACATATATTTATACAATAGGGAAACAAGGGTAAATATAACCTTCAAAGACTGCAAGAAAATACCAATGACTCGTGATATCCAGGCGGGCGGGATCCGAAGAAGGGCTCGTTCAGAAAACACAATAAACCCTTTTTCCTTTAACAAAAACACCAGACAAAAATGTTAGCAATAAGCCCTCAGAAGCCCCAGATAAAATGGTAAGCAGTGTGGTTTAGGACTGGGTGGCCAGGGATCCCTGCGACTCGGCAGCGGACGGCGGAGCTCTGCTTTTCAGCCACGTTTCAAACTTTTCACGGTTCCATTAAACGCTCGCAAAGTTTTCACAGAGGAAACGTCTCGAAACTGTGTTTTTTTTCCCCCCATCGTACTGAAAATCTCCCTATAATTCCAACATGTCAGAGCAGTAACCCTCCGCGCCCTTTTTACACGCTTTTCTATGTTAAATCAGGTTCTAAAATAGCGATAACGTTGACATTTTAGCTGAAAATAGAGAACAGAAGAAAAACACATGCCGACTGCTTACTTTAAAGGAGAAAAATGTCGGGTAAGGAGCTTAAAATATATGCCTACGTCTTTCAAAATCCGTCCAGGTTGCTGGGAAAACTGGAGTAGTCCATTGCAGGCTAGTCCGAAGGTAAACTGGGGGATAACAGGGGGGTGACGGGGGGGGGGAGAAAGCCCCTGACGCGTCCTCCTCAGCAATGAAACACAGCATTGTTTCACAAGCCCCGCCCATCTCCTTCACTACCACCCAACCCCGGAGCGTTCAAACAGCTCCTGTCTGATTGGCTGAAACCAGTGTCAATCAAAGTCCCCAGTGTATTAAAAAAATACTCTGGACACTCGCCAACACTATAAAACCAATTATGGAGCAAGGATATTGAGCAGTTTCAAGGTCCCCTCTCCCTTCAAGACTGAGTGATCAAAACAAGCCGAGGGGTTCACCTTTTTTATAGAAATGTATGTGTGTGTGTTTTTAGTTTTATGTAGGCTATGTGTAAGTTTGTGGACAGGGATCATTTTATGACTAGGCGCCCCTTATTTATATTTCCACGCCAATTTTAATTGTTGCCTGTAAAGATGAGAGGAATTTATTGAGTGCGTTTTGGCCCCTCAAAACGCCACACTCAAGTTCTTTAACGTGGATATCATTTTACCTTTTCTCCCTAGGAAACAGCCAATAATTAACCTTAGTACTAATTGACTTTCTCCTAGATAAGATATTCTTTCTAAAGGGAAGAAAAGCTTAAGATTAAAACTAAGCATTAATATCTGCTTTATGAGGTTGTTAAAGTTTATTTAAATAACATGCTGTATAGTTATAGATTTAATACAACATAAAATACATTGCAAACAAGTCCTAGTTCAGTGGTTAGGTCATGCGACTGACTGATCATTTATCACTTTCATTCCAGGTGTGTTTAAGCGCGCGCTTGGTCAGTCAACTACAAAGCACCGTGTTGTGAAAATCCTTTTATATCTCCACCAAAAAAACCAGAGTTGAGTTAAGAGACATGTAATTCCTCTCACATTCATGGTGGCTGTCATTTTTTAAGCACTAAGCTAAACCCATCTATGAGCAGAGAATAATAATGTCACGCTTTCGGTATGCAAATAGCCGTAAGTGAATCAACGCTCCGTGAGACTCCCAAGTCCGAGAGGGGACAAAAACACGCATACATTTGCATTAGAAAGCGAGAAAAAAAAGTGCCATAGTCTACTCATTTAGAGCCATTATGTTAAAATTCAGAATACGGCGTCATGTGGAGGGGGGGGGGGAGGGGGGGGAGTGGGTCAGCCTTTGGTGTTGATTGGGGTTTCTAAAAATCTTCCCACGTGACCTCTTGTTCCTCCTCGCGCACAATACTGTCATATGGGCGGATTTTGATTTTCCTTAACTTTGCAGTGGCGCGCACCGCTTCATGTTACATAGTTGAAAAGGGGTTGATTAAAAAAATCAGAGTCGGTTTCAAGTTGCCCATGCTGTCTTCCTCCTCCCGCCTCCAGTCGGCCCCTCCTCCTTGCAGTGTGTCGGTTTCAAGGCTACCCCCTGCTAAAGGAAAGGCAACGCTTCAACAGCGACCAAAACGTTGGTGGAAGAGAGGGAGAGAGAGCGACGGAGGCGCATCCTACAACCGCAACGGACACTTTCTAGCGACAGACATCAGGAAATGTAGTAGTTTTTTTTTTTTTTTTTTTAGCTTTTAAAAGCATTTTAGTTAATTTATTAATCATTTTTAAGAACAAACTGGATCAAAACACCGACCCGAGGAAAAAGAAAGATGCCGGTCCGCAACAACTCTCACCCTGTTGACCCGTCAGCTCACAGCACACCGTCACCTTTGACGAGACCCGAGGAGGGAATTACCAGTGGGAGATCAGAGTGATGTCCCGGACAGTCCGAGGGGACCAAGCGGGCCTTTGTTCTCCTAATCGCTGCGACTAGGAATCCAGACAATGCCTCCAAATTAGGGCCCCATTGTTGCTCCCTTTTCACTCCTACAAGAGGGACAGGTTTTATCTTCTTCTGTATTTTTCCTTCTGGAGGGCTTTCTAGGCTACACTTTGAGGTGGGCTTAGTTATAACCAGGCCTTTAAGGGTGGCAATTTTACATCCACACAAGTGAGGAATATGGCCTAGTTTTATTGTAAGCAAACAAATTGACATGTTATTGAAGACATAGCCTTCTGTGTCATTGCGTAACCCAATAAAGATCTATTCAAAAGCCCTTAGTGCACACATACCCAGACAACAATCACACTATGTGCGTGGCTTTCAAGGCATTGCGCATAAATATAAATAGCGCAACCCTTGGGGCGCATTCCTGTTGTCATTTCATCGCGTTGGAACCATTTTGTGTGTCATTTACTTCATTTAAATGACACGCGGAAAGGTTACGGTAGGGTTAAAGTACGAAACTGGTTGTCATCTCTCCACACTTGGCTGTTGCAACATTATAAATACCACTTAGAATAAAAGTATGTTATCTAGTCAGCCACACAGGTTGAGCTACTCCATGAACAATTGTTAGATTGTTCTCATATTTACATAACACATCAACCAGACTCTCCGGGGAAGGTTTAGCAACCCAGTATGTTTTTATGTGTAGTTGTGATGGGAAAGTAATCAAAACGCACATCTTTATAAGGTTATAAGGTTTCTAATTCATTCATCTTTGAAGAGAATAAAAGACATACAATCCAGAAATGTGTCTTTTTGCATAAGGACACCCTTCGTCATCACTTTATACATCTGATAACCTGTTAATAAGCTCTAAATGTATGGATTTCCATTTAAACATGTGCATATGAGAGTTTGATCATATTTCACAGTCATATTAGTGTAGGTCTATTAGATTAAAGACATCTTACTCTTGCACATGTACCACTTTTTTATAGTAGTGCTTCAGAGTGACTGCATGCCCACAGACACAAGTTATTCATCATACCATGTCTCATGCTTCACAAGCCTTTTACCATCACTGATGTGACACTATATAAAATATACTGACATTTAAGTATAAAAAAAAGGAATAAAAACAACTATTTTCTCAGCCACAGAAAGGCATCACCACAAAAATATAAAACACACATACATGTAGACAATTCCCAAGCAATACCTGCCAATCATCAGTGCCTCAGAGCATGTTACGATGAACTGTTTGTTGGGGGGGGGGGGGGGGGGGGGGGACGGCCGTCCGCTTCCGCCCACCCCTTT
>JBAMIG010000022.1:1941202-1952313 GCA_037177335.1 Kiunga ballochi
CCCCCCCCCCCCCCCCCCCCCCCCCCCCCCCCCCCCCCCCCCCCCCCCCCCCCCCCCCCCCCCCCCCCCCCACACATGCAATTCCATGCAAATATATTCTCATTTATACCGTTTTTACAATTTGTTTAGTCATGTGCATTGCGTAGAGAGGCATCAGCAGAAATAGCAAGCTAATATCACTCGTTCTATTGCTTCATCATAACTCAAACTGTGCTACAGCTGCAACAAATGAAGCAGCAAAGATGATTTCTGATTTCTATCAGCAAAGACCTAATTCATAAAAGGAAGTCATGAAAACACTCATTGGAGGGGGCTGGGTCAACTGTGCATGGAGGGCACTCAGGCAAGCGTGCAGTGCACAATCTGTGTATTTTTGGTGCGTGTTCCTGACTCGTGGTTAGAGCTTGGAGAAAGCTAGGGCTGCTTTTTTCTTGACAAAAACCATGCAGCCTCCCCGAAACCATGAAGGAACTCTGATACAACACACATCCTGCTGAGTAAGAGATCAGCTGGGATGTGTCAAAGCTATTTAAACCACAGAGTAGTCTATTTATCTAGATATATGGCTTAGCAAGATAGTCGAATATTGAGCCACATGCCCTTTCTTATACCAGGAATACCCCTTTTGCTGTCACTCATTCAGGCAAAATTATATAAACTGGAGTAACCATGCATTAACCTTAGTGTGCACGCTTTCAGCTTTCAGAAAACTGAAAGGCTTGAATATGATCTGGTTTTCTATTCTGGCCTCCTTCTGTCAGCAATGGTAGCCCTCTATTTGCCTTTCACCCAGTTTTTCCATCCAGCAGCCCAAGCTTGTGCAGCAGCGCCTCCTGATGGTGAAAGGAGGCAACTGCGGGACGACCGTGCTCTGGATCGATGAAGCTGCCCTGATGTAAGCAAATGGAGGAACACAGCAAGCCTCATTTTCTGACAAATTGCCCCCCTTCAGTGTCATTTCCCAGGAGAGGACATTGTGCTGCAAAAAATATTCAAATAAACTGCAACAACACATTCACGTGCGCAAATAGAGAATAAAATTAGACATGGTGGCGCTTACTCACATTGTGCAGTGCACTACACACAAACATACACACACACACAAATGCCAAATACTAGCTTCAGTGGCGGTGAGTGTTTTGCTGGTGTGGCAGTAAAAGGATATCAGAGAAGTAGCCATCTCAGCAGAATTGTAAGGGTGTGGTGGGATGGAGGGGCCTGGAAGTAGATGGAATACATTATCAATATCCAACACACTTGATAGTGTGTATGTGGATGCACCACTGAACTGCATGAATATATGAATTTATATTAGACTTCGGTATGTATGTGCACATACCTCCTGTGTCCTCTCAAACAGATTTTCACTCACACTCCCACAATGGTGCATGAAAGTGGGACGCCCTGATTAATGAAGGCAGGGTGACTTTGGTTAGCATTGGGTTTTGTGCTGTCATGCACAGAAACAGGATGTGATGCACAGAGCTGCTCCATTTGCCCCAAACATCCATCTTATCCCTGAAATTTCCAAGCATGGACATCTGTTTTTAGAAGACACAGGAAGTGGGTCTGTATCAGCAGTAGATCTGAGAGTCAGAGGGAGCTGGCATGAAATTAATGGATATTTTTTTATTCTAACACTGAGATTATCCAGTCTTCTCTGTGCATGCTGTCAATTATACCATTCAGATAAAACAAATCCGATTTAATATAACCAGACATGGCAAAGGAAGCATGTTGTGCAAGTATGAACAGCACAGGTTCAAATCTGACTCTTTAGAACAGCTTTGATAAGAAAATCATATTTTCTGTAAATGAACTTGTACTGCCATCTGTCGTCCAAACAATGCTACTGCAAAACTCAACCAGGTTCAGGTCGATCTGATTTAAAAGGAAAGAGACCATAAGCAAAGTAAAGGGCAGCTTTCACACAATAGGCGCTTTTAACTGTTCCGTCTCAGGACAAATTAAATCAAATGATGCCATGCAGACAACCTCTGACTATTTGGTATAGTTTTTCCACTGTAGTCATTGCAAAGAATACCTTAATGCAGGGGTGCCCAAGTCCGGTCCCCGAGATCTACCATCCTGCAACTTTTAGATGCAACCTATTCTAACACACCTGAATTGAATAGCTGATTTCCTGTTCTGCATGTCATCCAGGCCCACAGAGGCCTACTAACGAGCCATTCATTGCATTCAGCTGTGTTGGATAATGGATGCATCTAAAAGCTGCAGGAAGGTAGATCTCAAGGACCGGACTTGGGCAGCCCTGCCATAATATTTTCAAGCTCAGTGCTGCTGCAGGTAAGACTGGGTTTCTTAGGTGAAATGCAGGAGAATCTGCTTAGAAGGCATGAAATGTTTTAAGATCTGCATTTAAACTAGTTTAAAGGGTTAAACCAACCAGCAATATAAAATTCTGGATGAAAGTAAATTTTCTATAACTGTAAAGATGCATCTGCAAGGTTAAAGAGCAGCTGAAGGTTTAACAGCTTCACTCAGGCCTTGCAACTCCAGGTAGAGCCAAGTGGCTCGAGGCCAGAGGTAACTACAGCGGTCTCACGTAGTTTGATCAATTCTAGAGTTATATTTAGATTCCTTTTGACAAGTCAGCACTTAAAAATTAGCCAAAACTTGCTTACATTTACCATGAACAAAGTTCGGAGAGGCAAGCATGGTTTGTCACATTGCAAAAGGCTTTTAGAAAAATGAGTGTAAGGTTTGTGTCAGATTCGTTTTGAGACTGAATACATACAAAGACAGGCAAAGGTGTCGGAACACATGTGCACTTTATTGGGATCGTTTAGTCAGTGTACAGGTTGGCCCCACTGGTCTGGCACCCTTTGTTACCCCGTCATTTCAAGACCCGTGCCCCACCACCCAGGGATGAAACCTCCAACATGGGGAAGGTCACAGTTGGGTTTTTGCATAACAAAACAAAAAGAAAAAACCAGGACCGATATTTTTTTAAGGCTGAAAGTACAAAAAACCCAGACATAATTTACATACAAGCGATACTACAACCATGTTTAAGTATGCGCCAACCACTGGGTAGCCTTCACAGAGGCAAATACGTGTCTGAACAATGCAGTAACATTTGGAATCATGTCTGAACAATGCAGTTAACATTTGGAATGACTCAAAGAAAACAAAGTGTACATTTTATTTTACCCCTCCAGATAAAACTGCAGAACCCTGGGGGTGTGTTTATATCTAGCCAAAATCCTCTTCATCGTTCCAGTTGTTTTTAAAATCCTGAGTCAAGCGCCAAAAATAACTGAAGCCATGCCAATGAGTTGGTCATCTAGGCTCTGCGCCCGAGTGTGTATGAGAAGTGTGTGGTGTGGTTTTGCACAGAGCTGAAGTTGGGCGTTTGGTTGGGGGGGAGGGACAGTCTGTTTAGAAGCATTTGCGGTGGACGATGGATGGGCCAGACTCATCGTACTCCTGCTTGCTGATCCACATCTGCTGGAAGGTGGACAGGGAAGCCAGGATGGAGCCTCCGATCCAGACAGAGTATTTACGCTCTGGTGGGGCAATGATCTGTAAGAGCACAAGGCAGAGGTTATACCTAAGCTCCAAGTACAAGTGCTCATATAAAGCAACTCAAGCACCACTGAGCAAGTAACTCACCTTGATCTTCATGGTGGATGGGGCCAGGGCTGTGATCTCCTTCTGCATCCTGTCAGCAATGCCAGGGTACATGGTGGTACCTCCAGACAGCACAGTGTTGGCATACAGGTCCTTACGGATGTCAACATCACACTTCATGATGCTGTTGTAGGTGGTCTCATGGATTCCGCAGGATTCCATACCTGAGAGCAGATTAACACTAGTCAGCATGTGTTGGGGTGATCCTTATGGCTTTCATTCAGATTCAAAGTCTAGACTTAACATACCAAGGAAGGAAGGCTGGAAGAGGGCTTCTGGGCAACGGAACCTCTCATTGCCAATGGTGATGACCTGTCCGTCGGGCAGCTCATAGCTCTTCTCCAGGGAGGAAGAGGAGGCAGCAGTGCCCATCTCCTGCTCGAAGTCCAGGGCAACATAGCACAGCTTCTCCTTGATGTCACGCACAATTTCCCTCTCGGCTGTGGTGGTGAAGGAATAGCCACGCTCTGTCAGGATCTTCATGAGGTAGTCTGTGAGGTCACGGCCAGCCAAGTCCAGACGGAGGATGGCATGGGGCAGGGCATAGCCCTCATAGATGGGCACTGTGTGGGTCACACCATCACCGGAGTCCATGACGATACCAGTGGTACGACCAGAGGCATACAGGGACAGCACAGCCTGGATGGCAACGTACATGGCGGGAGTGTTGAAGGTCTCAAACATTATCTGCAAACAGAAACAGAAGGTTAACCATTTTGAAATGCAAACTGCTTAAATTTAGTGGCCACTGCACTCATTACATGCATTAGAGGCTCAGACTGACATTAGTAGAAAAGTGCAGAAAATAACATTCCTTCACACTTGTGCATGTCAAGTCTACAAGTGCTGAGCAGCTAAACTTTAACACACAAGAGCAGCACACAGTCAGGAGACCTGCTGATGACAGATCATCTGATAGGAGAGAAGTCCTGGAGATAAAAAGGGAGGAATGAGGAAATAAGGAAAGGAAAGCAAAAGAAAGAAAGTGTAACAAGGATGCACACCTGGGTCATCTTCTCCCTGTTGGCTTTGGGGTTCAGAGGAGCCTCTGTGAGCAGGACGGGGTGCTCCTCAGGGGCAACTCTCAGCTCGTTGTAGAAGGTGTGATGCCAGATCTTCTCCATGTCATCCCAGTTGGTCACAATACCGTGCTCGATGGGGTATTTCAGGGTCAGGATACCTCTCTTGCTCTGGGCTTCATCACCTACGTAGCTGTCTTTCTGGCCCATTCCAACCATCACGCCCTGGAGACAAGAATTAAACATTAAGGATATGAGTTTGAGGGCTATATCAATCATGGCGCATTGAGCAAGTTAGCCGATTTAATTAAATTACTATTCAATTTAAGCAAATTGCTGTTCTAAAAGTTAATTTGAAATCTGCAATTAACAAACCTGATGTCTGGGGCGACCAACGATGGAGGGAAAGACAGCACGAGGGGCGTCGTCTCCAGCAAATCCGGCTTTGCACATACCGGATCCGTTGTCAACAACCAGTGCGGCGATTTCATCTTCCATGGCTGAACTGTGGAAGAAAAAGAAAGTAGTGTCAAGTCACATTTCTCCATCTGTGCTGCAGGCAGACATCTTACTTCCTGTTATCTAGTAGCACTATGCGGAAATGGCCACAGGGTGGCGCTAGAGTTCCACATTCCGACCGAGCCAGACAAAAGGAAGTGGTGCTGCATTCTGTTGTTACCATATAAGGACATGGTTCAGTTTTGAGCAGCTTTGCGGCGACCGGCGCTGTGGCGCGAGGCCAGACTACAGCAAGAAAAAAGGAACATTCGCCAGGATCAGACCCGGCACCGCGAGACCACTCCCTCCGGTTCACCCCACCCCCCCTCATTGTTGCTCAATACCCATCAGAAATCTTTGCTTTAACATCACTGCGTCATATTAAGACCAAATCCCCCAGCACTCACAGGCCACCAGGAAACAAAATGTCAATCCATCCAGCTGGTATTTAGTAGTTACTACAGATTGAAACATTCTGCATTATACAATTTGTCATGAATGGCATGAAGTCCACGAGTGAACAATTTCCTGAAAGCCACGCCTTTTCCAGCACTTAATGATGAGTCATCAAATTCTCAATTTATATAAAAACCGGGACGTTTTTTCTAAAGGAGGGGGGTTTATTAAATTTGATTACAATTTAAGACTATTTGATCTCAAGCAGATAGACATACGATACTTAAATAGTCATTTTGCTTTTAACAAAATGATGAGGGGTACACATCGATTAAACGCAACCGTGATTAAAACCGTTACTGGTCTGAAGGGCGTGTTAGCATGATAAGCTAGGCTAATATGCTAACTAGGTCACACCCCAATGCATCGTGCGCACAAAGGGAGCAGCCGGGTTCCAGACAACCTCAACTTCTGAGTGAAACTACTTCGGGGATAGAACTTCTACAAAATCCAGTATGCCGAGCAAAGAAACCAACTTTTTGAAAGAAACCAACTACCAACATGAAAGGCAGTTTTAGCCATAAGCCGGTTGCGTTCAAAAGCACCTGCGAATCCCTTCCATCAAGTTCACTTGTCTTTAACATCAATATATATCGGAGTACAATATCAAAAGATTTCTAGCATACAGAAATAAAGGTTTAAAGTACATATTCTTATTACAGGACAAAGAACCTCGTGGTTATTGTCATCTTTGCAATACTCGCAAACAACAACAATTGTAACTATATAGACACATTGTTTACTTTAACAGTCTGTAATCAATCATTTTAATATTTTTACCGCTTACCTTTGGGTGGGGGGGGCTTTTCGCTTAAAGGGAACCGGTTTCAGGCAAATGATATCCCGCACAAGCTGTGTGTGACGGCGCTCAGAGTGAATCCGTTAGCCGTGGGCACTTGCTTTATATACCCCATCAGTTGCTCTGCTGTCGCCATAAAAGGTAAACTTTTGGAATGGGTCTTCTGATTGGTCCAGCGTCATGCACTGGGGCACGTCGCGTGCACGCTGTGGTGCACTGAACGCTCGCGATTTGAGAGCAAGTGAGAGAGAGGGAGGCGGTAGTAGCAAAGGATTGGAGAAAATAAAAAGAAAGGGATTGATGTGTTAACGTTTAGTAAGTCTAATATCATGACATGTTGTTTATAGACAGTTATCATATTATGTATACAGTTTGATAAGTGTTAAATAAGTCCTCGCACCTGTTTTAGACAGATGGACAATTATAGACGTGTCAATTAAAAGAGTTCAACACACAGGACTCCTCCCCGTGAGGGCTGCAAAGGTCCAGACTGTTTTCCACAGATTGTCCTCCCTCTTTGGAATAAACACACATTATAGGACATTTCTGACCAGACTTTGGGAGGATGCAATATTGATGCTGTTGCCCACTTTGAAAAAGCATCTGAAGGCTCAGTGGGAGTCACAGCCTATCTGTCACCAGATGAAACACATGACTCACAACACACTGAGGACAAAAGGGCTGCTCAGTCACAGACTGGGGAATGACCATGTATTTCACACAGGCCTCCAGCACAATCTGTGGATCTCCTGGTTCACTACATCACAATGAGATCTGAATAGGAAAGATTTGGGATTAATAAGAGTAATGTTGCTCTGTCTTACAGTTTCATTCTTTAAAGCTAACTGATTAGCCAGATAGGGATATTTTCTTTCTTCTGCACCTGTAAAGGTTTCATTCTCCACTTAGATCACAGTGATTTAGTTTTAGTTTAACCCACACCTTTAAAGTTTCCCCACATCTCTATCTCACTATATCCAACAAACCTATTCATGTTATGCTTCTGAAACATGAAGCCATTCATTTGATGGCCTTTTAAAGCTGTGTCCACTGACAAATGTGGCAACTTCTCCTCATCCGTACCACTTCCTCTTCCTCACCTCAGTTGCATCAACTCTGCTTTTTTTTTTTTACCTCTTCTTCTCTGTTCTGGCTTCAATAATAAGCTGACTTTAAATGAACATGTTCTTCTTATCACAGTTTTAGCTCATAAATCTGAAATTCTACATTCAGTGTAGGATGGATGACTTCTATTGAAACCAACAGAAGCCTTAGATGGCACGATCGGCCTGACCCGACTGTTCCCTCGTGTTGATTCAGAGCTTTAATCCACTTACTGTTAGAGATTTTACACATGGAAGGAAGAGGGTTTGTGGTCAAAGGTCCACCACACCACTTACTGATTTATAGCTTTTAAAGAAAATCTAAACATGCCATAGGATTTGCTTACATCTGTGGAAGTTTTGCATTTCTGTGACGATGGGAACTGCAAAGGTGGGGCCCAGGTGAGTATATCTGAACAGAAACAAGCTGAAATGATGCTGTAATTACATAAACAGGGATTGTCTGGGAAACATTTAATCCATCTTTCAGGGTGTGCCTCTGGATGTTCGCTGTTACGTGTTTGCCTATGAATGAGTGTGTTACGGCTCCGGTTCAGCCTGCTGTAATTTAGGTAATGAACTCTTCCGGTCATGATGTAATCTTGTTTTACTGGATAAAGAGTGAACCTATAGTCCAGGTTTGCTGTTGTGTCGTAGTAAGTAAGACATCTCTGGTTAAGCGGTGTGTTGTCAACACGCCTCGGTGAAACGCTCTACTTGCCAAGTGCTTGGAATAGTGTCCTGGAGAGACTCCGACTCGTGTGTCACAACAGTGTGTTTATGTGTTTGTCCTTAAACCCTGACTCAGATAAAAGCAGGCGCTCTAAACCTGGGCCTTGCTGCCAAGGTCATCGCTGCGTTAAAGCCACTTACCATATTTTTACCAGGACTTTTTAGGAATGTAAACCAAACCACTGAAGGCGTTGAGTTAAATAACTAATGTCTGAAAAAAGTTTGATATGATCTGACTGTAAAAGTTGTCGTAAAATGAGGTTTTGTGTGTATTCTTATAAAAACCTGGCCTGAGTTGTGTAGTTATGTGTCAGCCATTGTTTTTGTTATTATTCTTTTTACTTTGTACCATCTAAAAGGGACACAGGTCCATGTAAAATAATTTACCAGTTCTACCACTGCACACAGTGGTAAAACACTGCAGATTAGTAGCTTTGGGATATTTTATTATTCATTAAATATAAGATAATTGTAATAAAAAGCGAAACTCCCCCACTAGCCATGCTGAACATTACCCATATAACTGCGGGGCGTTAACATAGGTGACAACAAATAATTGATATAAAGTCTTAGTCTTATCAATTCTTTTAACATAAGCTTTGAAATATGAATTTTTGTCAAGTTCTCAGTATAAAAAGATCACCATAACACCTCCAAAACTGCATTTCTGAGTCTGAAGGTAAAAAGAAAACACATTATCAGCGACATGAACACTCAAGGTGGAGACTCCTCATATAAAAACTGGTGATAGCTGCAGTAATAAACTGTTTATTGATGTCATGTCTGTGTATGAACAAATTAGTCACAGAAGCTTGGCACTATTGCTGATAACAGTTAATTTAAACAGAAGGCTAATGTTTTTACAACCTGTAACTGGGCGCGTAGTAATTTCCAGCTCAAAATTCCAGTTTATGAAGAAAACCAGATGTTGTTTACCAGTTTTACATCAAAACAGCAAAAGCATTACAAATGTAAAGAAGAAGAATATGTAAAAAAATCCCACAAAAATAATAAATAAATTAAAATAATTAAAAGCAAGATCAGATGAAGTTACTGTACAGATGTCATTCATAGGCTCATAAAAAAAGAAATGTTTTTAATCTGGATTTAAAGTGTCCACATGTGGTGAAAGTTTCAGCTCTACTAGCAGTTTGTATCACATTAAATGAGACATTTCCTTCTGTTTCACAGCACTGGGAAATACTTAACTTTGGCTAAGTTAATCTTTACACCCTGCAACCCTGAACTGAGTAAAGCTGTGCAGAAATGAATGAATAATCTCCATGCTTTCGGTGTTGGTGCTGGAGGCACATAGGTTAGCTTAGCCAAAGTCACAGCTAGCATAAAGGTTAGCTTCATGCTAAGCTAAACTAACCTATTTAATTCAAGCCTTCATTTATGTTGTGTAAGTAAAACAGCAAATGACCACTGTTTTGCCTTTGGCCTGCTGAAGTCAGGCTCTACCAAGGCCACGTGAAAAGGCAATCAGTAACTCCATGATCCCTGTAGCAATCGTGTTTTAGAATACAAGTGTAATTTAGCAGTCAAAGAAATTGAACATCAGCAAAAGGTCAGGATGTTACACTATGATAACACACAACCATATGTGCTTTTTTTCTCCATATTTGTGTTTCCGTGTTGACTCAGTTTTTCTTGTAAAAACTAAAGCTGCTGATAACAGCCATGCTTGACACCTGGTCAGATATTTTCCCTTTCGAATAAGTTAACCAACCAGTTAGCCGGGAGCAACGACTCAAAAGAAACTCAATGTTCTGCAGCATTGCCACTCCCAGAGTCACCAGCTTCCTGTTCCTCAAATGATACTAGTCTGTCTTTGCTCTCAACCTGAGAAGCCTTTTACATTCCTCTTTCGTCAGCTCTGTCGTTTTTCAGCTTTTCTGGTTATTTATTGGGATATTTCACTAATTAGAAAACATGGCACTGAAGTAAATGTCACTTCATGGGGGAAGGGAAGCATGAAAGCCCTGTTAGTAATCAGTGAAACAGGCCAAAGAGGGTGAACAGGAATGGGCTACTATTTCTATTATCGTACACGTTCATGACGATGCACACACACACTTAAACATCTGCTACTTAAAGTTTTACTGGTATTAGAAGGCAGCTCGATACAAAAAACATTATTTGCAATTAGCCCTGAGAGAAGTTGAGCGCTGATGTGCCAGAAGAGGAGATAGAAAGCAATAAGGCTGAGATGAGAGCTGGAGATAGCACCATTAAAAGGAATCTGGGTGAAGCAAAGATGGAAGAGAGGAGACGTATAATGAGAAATGTTTTCTTTTATGACTGAACGTGTGTGGTTTAGCATAAACAATCAGGAAACAGAAAAACAGGAGCACTTGCCAGTTCACTGTTTCTTTCTGCCCCACAGCCTGGCGAGAAGTAACCGAGCAGTTTTTTACCATCTGTGACTGGTCACAGTTTCAGAGAGGGAAGCCCCATTTACTGCATCCCTCCCTCATCCTCCCATCTTCCTCTCTGTGCTACAGCCGATACACCGGTCTGCAGCGTCATTGATCCACAGGTCACCGTGGTGATGGTCTGGCCAGTTACCAGCTGTGCGTGTGTTGTGTGTGCCTGCCAGCTGGCCAGTTTGTCTTGGATTAGATTAGTTTCCCATTTGCTGCCAAGTTGTATTCCATACATCAACCTTCCCACTTTTTAGTAGAAGCAGTCGCACATGCTAACATGTTTAAAGTCATTTCACATTATGGCATCTTGATTAGCATCATATATATATATATATATACATATGTATATATATATAATAGATAGATAGATAGATAGATAGATAGATAGATAGATAGATAGATAGATAGATAGATAGATAGA
>JBAMIG010000022.1:1975308-1987996 GCA_037177335.1 Kiunga ballochi
GGGATGAAAGGAGTTTGTGGATGAAAGCTGGACCTCTTTCCTTCACGTGTGTAGATATGTATGTATGTATATGTGTGTATATATATATAGATAGATATCGAGAGACACGCCCCCCCCCCCCCTTCTGCTACAGATAAACTTGCATTCCTCCCTGCTGAACACATGGTTGCCATTATGATCAGGTTATTTCTTTCCTTCATCATGTTTGCATGTGGAACACAGGCATCCCACGTATTTCTGCAGAAACCTGATCCAGCAGAATACTTTGTCTCAGACTCGGTCTCTGGCCACAGACCTGATGAATTGGGTGAATGTGATTGGTTGGTTGGGAGGACTTGATTCGTTCTGAATTCAAACAATCTGCAGAAAATTCAGCAGTGAATTAATTTAGCTCCTAGTTGAAATCTTTCTAAAAGAGAAGTGGGCCTATTAAGTGTGTGTGTGCGCCCTTGCTTTTAGTGGCTCCAGTGGGGGTGTCATGTGACACTAGCTGTCTGGACTTCAAGCTTACAAGTGATGGTGTGGAGACGGTCTAGGCGTATGCAGCAATGCACCTCGTGTTCTGCATGTGCTGCAGTGTTTGTTTGGTCTCCTTTTATTAATAAACTGTCACCAGTTGTGTGGGTTCACTGTAAAACATGAACATGGTGGAAACAAGATGGGGAGGGGAGGGGGGATGGTCTGTCGCGTGATGGTGAAAACAAGAGCACATGCTTTTTTTTCTTCACCCCTCCCCAAACAACATTTACCCCCTCTGTCTCTCTACGAACCCTCCGGCTGTTGATCCATGCCATGACCTCATCGTGCACAGTACCACACACTGTTTGTTTGGTGTGTGTGTGTGTGTGTGTGTGTGTGTGTTTTCATCCAGTGGTTGGCTCTCATTTGTTCCCCACGTTGCTTTTAGAAGCCTGAGCGAGGCTGATGTGGGATGTATGGACGGAGAGTTAAAAGCAGGATATGATGGTTATAATGGTCATTGTTGTCCAGCTGTATGTCGGGACTGAGTCATGAAGGATGCATCTGATGTGGTGATCAAGTAACTTTAGTAACTTGATGCTTTTAGTAACTTTGTCATGTTTTGGTTTTATCATAAACTGCTTGCATGTCACACTCCTTCACTAAGATCTCCAACAGGATCAGAGGCAGATGTTTTGCACATTGTTTTTTTTTTGGGGGAGGTAAATAACCTGACCCACCCATGCCACAACTCTGAATAGATATTCAGTGTAAAGGTACCAGCAGCCGGGTAAGCCTTGGATGTTTAACTGCAAGTGAATGCAGCGCTTGTTTCATAGTTCATAAAGTTTTATGATCATAGTTCATAAAGTATTTTACCAGCTGCTTACATGGGTGATATTTGTTTACATTTTCTAGGATGTAACCCCTAACCCTCATAAAACCACCAGATGTGGCTTTTGGAAAGGTTAAATGATCAATAATGCTGAAGTGAGGATAAAATTCCCGATTGACCACTTCAGCCAAACCAGGAGTCTCGTTGCCTAAAAGTGATCTACAGATGCTAACATGTGATTCCTGGTTGGTACGTCTGGGTCCTTCTGGCTGAAATGCGCTGTTCCAGATTTTTGCTTAGTCATGACTTTTACCAAATTCCTGCAAAAATGAACGGTTTCATCTGCATCCTCTAATAAGCCATTTGTAATGTGGTGCTTCATTATTGCAGTTCTTCTCTGCTCTTGTGGTCTTTTGTTTCCACCCCTTGAAGTGAAGCGAGGTCTGCCTTTACTGTGACAGATGTGTGTGTGTGTGTGTGTGTGTGTGCGCACAGCTGTGCAAAATCCTTCACTAATCTGAGCTGTCTGATGTTGCTCATTTAGTCCGTCTGATCCTGACCACAGGATGTGTGTAACCATCGGCCCCCACATGCGGGAAGTGACCCACTAGCCTGCGCTCCTACTAAGCCCTTCTCCCAAACCATCTGTCTCCCCTCTGATTAGGCATGGACCTGTCGGCCAATCAGGATGAGGAAGGCGACCAGGAGGTGTTCCAGGTGGAGATCTGCCGTGAAAACAGGAAGTGTGCTTTTCGGACCGCCGCTGGGAAGTACTGGACCCTGACTGCTAATGGCGGCCTGCAGTGCACCGCATCCACCAAGTGAGAACCCTCACCTGCTGCAGTCCATCCACTTTGTAATCTCTTACAGGCAGAGATTGTGTGTAAAATGATCCTGGAGAGTTTGAGATTTGTAATTTGAGATGGGATTTAGGGAGTAAGGGGGACTGTGCACATATAAACATACTGGGGTGGGGGTATGGGGGGGGTATGGTTGCTGATGTGTGCAGGAGGTTAAAAATGAGCACGTGTAATGGCGGTTGGCGTGTTGTGGAGATGAAGTGTGTTTTTGTGCGACCTTAACCTGCAGAGTGTTTTTCCTTGGCTCTTTCCAACCAGAGCTGGCTGTTAACCCCTGACCTTTAACCTCTGACCCTGCGCTCCTGGAACATTTTTCCCTAATCATGCTTCAGACAGATGGAGCGCTGAATCAGGGAATCACATTTCATTACAAAATGAACGATGATCAGAAAGTTCCAGTATCAGATGTTTGCTGTTAAATTAGACAAACTTAATGAGGATGAGACGGAGCACAGAGGGTCTTCCTCAGAGGGTCGCTCTGCAGGGAGGGTCTTCCTCAGAGGGTCGCTCTGCAGGGAGGGTCTTCCTCAGAGGGTCGCTATGCTGGGAGGGTCTTCCTCAGAGGGTCGCTCTGCAGGGTGGGTCTTCCTCAGAGGGTCGCTCTGCAGAGTCTCTGCACGACGTTCCCGACATTCCTGAGATCTGACTCTGCTTATTTCTTTCACAGCTGACCACAAAAATGTGATTCTTTGCAAAGCCCAGCTGTGGTTTTAAGAGCATTCAGAGGATGTTTTTGGGCTTCTCTGATTAGAAATGTATGAAAGCATTTGGCAAAGCACTCGATTGAATCAACTCTTCCTGGTCAGATTTAACCCTGAAATTTCCCTGCAGTGATCTGAACTGGCTAAACCTGCTCCATCTGTTTTCATAACCTTTTTTTGTGATCTCCTCTTCATCTTTGTTTCCAGGTCAGCTAATTGCTACTTTGACATCGAGTGGCGTGGGAAGAGGCTGACTCTCCGTGCTGCCAATGGGAAGTATGTGGCGGCCAAGAAAAACGGCCAGCTGGCGGCCACCATGGACTCGGCAGGTCAGTGCGACACGTTGATCCAGAAACATTGTGGATAACTGATTTACTGTTCAGCTACGACACGTGGAGTTTCAGAGGGATGGAAAACAATGGGATCATGCTGAGATGGTTGTTTTCCTGAGGAGTTTAATGTTGTGTGCAAAATCAGAGGATCATATGATCTAACATGACATAAAGGTTTTAATGCATAACTTTAGGAGCCTGGAGGAAACGGTGGTTCCATCTAACCCAGTAAAAACACTTTTCCTTATAGTTTTATTTAGATACCACTGTAACATTACAGTTAATGTTGCACATGCCATCCATCCAGATATTATCTGGTGCTGCACATCAGTTTTATGGGGAAAATGGCAGAAGTTCTGAGGGGGTGGAAACCAGGTTACTTCCTGCAACGACTCATTGGTTTGAATTTGCTGCTCTGTGCTGTAATATGTTCAGGATGTTTGCAACGAAAGAAGCGTCCCCAACAACTTAATTCATCCAGATTTCACTGGATGCAGGTGCTGCACCTGGACGTCCATTCTGCTTCTCCCAACAACATTATAACCATCAGACCATCCTGCAAAGACATTTCCCCTGCATTTTTTACTCATAAACTGCTTCTGATGGCCCAAGACCCTGTATCTTGTCTTACCGTCTCCAGCTCTGTTGTCTTGGTGTTTCCTGTTTCATTCCTGTAACATCAGCAATGAGAAGAAGGGGCCAATTACAGCTGATGTGTTGGTTTTCAGAGCTGGGGCATCAAAGCTGCAGCTTTTTCTGATGTGGGTGCCGAAGGCAGACTCGCTTCTATTTCTTCTAATAAGACGGACGACTCGTCGACCTGTTTTTAGCTCATGCATCTTCTGTCTGCAGGTGAGTCTGAGGAGTTCATCATGAAGCTGATTAACCGCCCCATCATCGTGCTGCGTGGAGAACATGGCTTCATCGGCTGCAGGAAGGTGACTGGTACGCTGGACTCCAACCGCTCCTCTTATGACTACTTTGCTCTGGAGTTCAGAGATGGAGCGTACAGCCTGCAAGGTGAGTGCTGCTGATGGGTGTAAAAGGAACCACACGGTTGTCGGTGAGTGTTTTTGGTCGGCGCCGAGACGAGGGACTAATCTAGTCTTTTACAGTCATTTGAGCAGAGAGGAAGGATTGGTTGTACAGCTTTGCTTCTCTTCCTGCAGACTCGACAGGAAAATACTGGATGGTGGGAAATGAGCAGTCTGTTGTGAGCAGCAGCGACACTCCTGTTGATTTCCTTTTTGAGTTCTGCGACTACAACAAGCTGGCTATTCGCCACGCCGCTGACAGCAAGTACCTCCGCGGGGACCACGCCGGCGTGCTGAAGGCCAACGCCGACGACCTGGACACCGCCACGCTCTGGGAATACTGAGGGAAGCAGAGGAAACCACGGCAACAGGGATGCAGTCCCCTCACTGCCTTTTTGATCTACCTGTCCACCCGACCCCCTAATATATCTGTCCCTTCTGACTTTATGTTGATAAACTGCATGGGGGAGGGATGGAAAGAAGAGGGAGACTCCTCTTTCCATCCCTTTCACACCTCCTCCCAGCAGTGCCGACCTTTATCTGTTGCCATGGTTACCGTGGGGGATGTGCACTTTTTTCTGCTTCAATCTGGTTCGCTGCTTGACAGTCACTTATTCCGTCCTTGCCTTATGATTGGGCTGCCCCCCTCCTCTCTGAGCTATCCCCCCTCATGTTTGTATTTGTTTCTATTGTCTGTGAGCAGCACATGGTGGCAGTATTTATGGTGTCTGAGCTGGTCTGGTAGTTTGTGTCCATCTGATCCGATCTCCTACGACTTCCTTCCCGCTGGCTGTGAAACATCAAGAAAACATGGTCTGTTTTTGTGTGATTGGATCTTGTAGATGTTTCTGCTTCTATCAGACCAGACAGTGTGTGTGTGTGTGTTTGTGTGTTCTCATGAGCAACTGAGTTGACTGTAATGAAACTGGAATGGATCGGATGATGTTGAAGCCGATGTAACTGACTGGATAAAGCCCACTTTTTTCATCTCGAGTGTAAAATATTCAGATGTAAACTAGTTCCCTGTGATGCGCGCTCGCTGTGTTCTCATTGGTTGATGAGGAGTCGGCTTTCCTGGCTCCTGACATGATGTAGGAAGTTAAAATACTCTATCATGGGAGCGGCGTAAAAACACAAATGTATGTTTAGCACACTCTTTATTTTCGGGAACAAAATGTCTTTTTCTATGTCCAAGGCACAGACATTATCATGAAGTGTACAGTGGGTAGCCATAGCAACTGAAAGGATTTTATAGATGCTTGAAAAGCTGCTTTTTCTTGTTTCCCTCCAACCAAACGTGCACCTCAGCCTTTACTCAGACCAAACCTTTGATACTGGATCAATAAACTGTCATCTCACAGCAAATTAATGCAAACTGGTGCTACTAATGAATTCCTCTCCCACACCGTCTGAGCAGGGATTTATTTCTGCTGCACCCGACGGCCTTTGCAGCCTTTTCTCACTGAAATCTGCTGCCGCTTCGGTTTTCATTCCAGTGTGAGCTCTCTGACTTCTGCACCATCTCACCACGTATGATTAGTTGACTTAGATTTGTTTCTATTCCTGTTTGATCAGCAAACATGTGGATGGGATGTGCTGAAGAAGGGGAAAGCAGAGGTTTAAATTGTTTTGTAATGCAGTCATGTAGCACGCTGAGCCTGTGAGTTCTGTTTTCTTTGATTCAACGCTTCAGCCTGCTTTCCAGCACACGCAGAGATGGTTTCAATCTGCTTGTTCTCACCACGTAACCCTGAGTTTGGTGCGCTGCTCCAGCCGGAGCCCCGTGAAATGATTGTAGTCAGTCCCTCATAACATCTGTCCAGCACTCTCGCTTAAAAACAGCAACTTTTTCCCCCTTTTTGAAGGGTTTTGAATTGTTAAAAGTGGTTTGCATCAGAGAAACAAAGAACAAGGCTCAGGCTAGCAGATGTGGAAGCGTAAACATGTGGTAATGACTGTGCCTTACTCTTGAGTTTTGGGCAGTAGGAAAATAAATTGGAAATGTTGAGTCCACACCTTTTTTTGCTTTATAAAACTGGAACTTTTTGTATTATTTTGTACAATTATTTCTTTTGATATCGTGGATTAATCTCTCTTGTGCCATTGGTTCACCTAAAATCCAGCGACCAATAAAAGTGGGATTTGGAATGCTACATGACTCTAATGGGCTTTTTTTTCCCCCTCCTTTTACTCTGAAACCTGGTTGTTCATAATGTTTGAGTACATTCTTATGAGTCTGATCACAACTTTTTGCAGAGGCAGGAATTTAACTTTGACCATAAAGCCAAAAACATCTGTTGGGACTTAAAGGTAAATCCTTAATGGGATGCATACCGTCCCTGTGTTTTGCTTTCTCATAATCCTCTCTGGTCATGAGCAACCGTTCTCCCAGTATTATAGGGTTTACTTTTTACATCAACGGCTTTATATTAGAGAATTTAGTCTGTTGCAAAAAACACACACAACCCAGTATTACGTACTCGTCTTCTCAGTATCTGGTAGTATCCATTTTATAAAGGTGACTTGAAAGAGGAAAAATGAAGGAAGCAGAAATGCATCTGTGTGTCCAGCAGATGGACTTTTAAAGTGTTTTTAGAAATGGAAAAAGAAAATCCTGATTGAGACAAACCAACAGAACTCTTTGTAGATCAGTAGCTGGATTTTGTAAGAGGTATAAAATAAAGTCTTTATTGGGGTTGTTAAACCTTATTGTGCAGCGGTGCGATTATCAACACTTATCAGTGCTTTCTGCAGAAGTGTTAGATTGGACGGTCAGCTTCTGAAAGGCATGGAGCCTGGTGTTGCCCACCAGATCATCACGCGAGGATCGAGGATAGGAAGTCCAACAGGTTTTTTCTGTCATTACAAAGTTCAGTGACAGAAGCTGAATTTGTGGGTCAGTCATAAAGCAAAGAGTTTGATCACACACCTGCTGAAGTGGGTTATAAACCTGCTGAGTTAAATTGGAGATCCATCAAGCTTGTGATAAGCATAGAGAATGCCTCTGTAAAAACATCTTGTGAACCTAACCAAACGAATATTTGCTAACCATGTAATCCATTACACCTAAAAGTGAACATGCATGAATACCAAATACATTATGAGCACGAGTGAATGCAGAAAGCTAACTGTGACTCTGTTAGAGAACAAAAAGAGGCTGATGTGCTCGCTCCATGAGGATGATCCGTACTAAGCCTACCCCATTGAAAGTAACTGGTGTAATGTACTCCACTCCCCATTGGCCGGTATCCAGCAGGTTAGCTGTTTCCCTGCACAAACACACCTGATGCAAGTCAAATGGATCCAACAGGTTCTCCTCAACCTATTCATTAATTTCCATCAGCATGGAGACAACATAACCGTGCTGGAGTTTGACCTCCTGGTGTAACGTAATCAAGGAAAGATGTATTAGAGTCCCAGAGAGTAAAAATCCATCTTGTTGCCTGAATTGTTGATGCAGGGACAATAAATGTGCCCTGCTTCCACCGCCTTCTGCAGGTTTTCTTCCCAGACTTTGGATTATTAGCTCAGAAGTTATCAGTGAACAAAGTTTATTGTTTAAAAACCAACAACAAGGCTGAAGACGAGCCGTATGAGTTCAATAATGCAGAAAAACCACCTGTTCTCAGGTACTCAGATGTAACGGAGTCATTCCTGGACTTGTTCCTCTACTGTTCACTGAAACGTTCTTTCTTTTTTATCTTTTATTTTATCTTTGCATGTTTGTTCTGAATGTTTACAAAGACTAGAAGACAAAACAAAGACACAATAATGCAAAGTAATGCTGCATTTGCACCACATGGGCATAATGTGCTGGGTTACAGTTGCTAAGTGAGGGGGTGGGGGTTAAGCAAATAAACATGATTATGTGTGATTCAGCTTGCATTTTAAACACCAATAGAAACGTGAGTTTAGACAGATTCCTCTGCTGGAGAGTTCAGCTGCGTGGTTTATTCTTGCTCTGCTCATTTCTCATGAAATCATGGCTTCGTGTCTGGCTTCCCTCCACTTCTCTGACCGCAGCAGCTCCATGTGTTGTCCCACTTACACACAATTATGAGTAGAGACGCACACACTTTTTCCTGCCTCATGAATAGAGCCTTTGTGTGGGAACATTTATTCTGCAGCGGAGAGGACGACCCCGATGAAGATCCACACGCACACCATTCAGGGTGGTAACATAATGATGGAGTCCCCCTGAGTCGTTCTTTAATCTATCTCCCCCCGTCAGGTTTGCAGATCCCAGAGGAACACCCAACACGGCAAAACAAACACACACCATCCAGTTTAATCTCTTTACCCCTCATCTCCCAGAAACCCCTCTGTCCTTCATACTCTCCCCTCTCTTTTCCTTCCAAGCCCAAAAAGAAAAGTCACTGAAATTATTATCCAGATCAAATTTCAGATGAATTGGTTTGTGTGGTTTGTGTATGCAGCTTCAGTTGTGGGGGTGCGGGGGAGGGGGGGGGGGGGTGCTGCAGGGCGCTTCAGGACAGGGAAGGAGGGAGGGGGAGAAGCAGAGTGCAAAATGGCCGCCTTCCCCTCCCACATCCACTGCAAGCCCTATTCAGCCTCACTGTTGCCATGGAAACGTCATCTGTCGGGAGGCAGGGAGGTGAGTGGATGTGTAGCACCGTCAGGAGGAGAAGTGTCAAAAATGTTCATTACTTCCAAAATGCAGAGGTCTCATAGGGGCTCGTGTGGCAGAAGGGGGGGGTGGGGCGGCACAGAGTTGGAGGGGTTGGAAGGAGGAGGAGGAGGAGGAAGGGCGAGCCTTTCATCATTGAAAAAACAACACTCTGCAGAACTGCCCCCCCACCCAAACCTCATTCATCTGACTGGCCCCATCTATCAGTTCCCTTTGCTGTAATCATTTCTAACCCCTCCCCTCCCTCCCCCCTGTGCTTCTGCATTGCTGGCATACGTCCATGCAGTCAGGGGATCCCTCACTGATCACTGTGAAGATGTGAAGATGCAGTCACTGAGCAAACCGTGGACAGAAGGACTCTGCATACTTTCACATCATTAGCAAACATGCTATTATGTTTGTATGTAAACATAAAGATATAAATATAACAACAACACTGAGCAAAAGCTCATAGCAGCACAGGGGGACAAGATGCATCCCAGAATTACTCTGAACTCAGTGATGCAGGAAGGGATGTTAAATACTTATTACCAGGATTAATGCATGTATAGATCACACTAACATGTAATAATTTCTGATTCAACATGTGGTCAAAGCATTAGAAACCATCAAGGACAACCAGAATAGATGACAGTGGAGGTCTTCTGATTGATGGATTAGGATGAAACTGTGATTTAATTAGGTCCCCCAAGGTGTTGTCTATGTGATATGCAGGTATATGCTGTGTAACCGCTGGAAAAGGTTTCAGATGTCAGTATAACAACTACATAAAAACAACATAATGACTTAAATAAAAATTCCTTTAAAAAAAGCTGGGAAAGACACCAGGAACTATCTAAAAACACCCAGTAGGTTCAGCAGGGCTGCAGGGAGGAGAGCAGGTGTGAGACACTGCACTGAGGGAACATCTGCAAGAGCTAATTCTCATTAGGAACATAAACAGTCTAAAGATATGCACAAACATAAACCATGCCAAGGGAGGTGGCACAGCCTAAAGTGTCTGGAGAAAAAATGCTGGCAAACACCAGTCATCCCTAAGGAGGAGGAGGAGGAGGAGGAAGGATGATTTACATGCACTTCTTTGTCCACACAGACACTGTATATAATGCAGAAATGTGCAATATGAACACAGGAAGCTGCAGCAGAGACGGCCCCTCTCAGGTGTCTCGGCAGATATGTGGGTCATGTCTGGGTCGTGTTTGCAGGGCGGCGGACTGAACAACAGCTTCAAATCTGTTTCATCAAAACCCATTCATAACGTTCCTGTCGACACAATTATGTGATGCTTCCTGTGCATGAGACTGCAATGAGCTTTTCCTTTCAGATTCCTACAAGCTACAAAACCTGCAGTATTTACCATCACATCCTACTCTGCTCACGACTGAATGAAAAACCAACAGAGGACGTATTTAATGCTGGCAACCCATTTTTACATTTACCAGTGGGAGCGCTTAGTGGTGAGGAAAGGTAATTGGTGGACTTTTAGTGACGTGGTAATAAATCAGGCGGCGTTTTTGCATCGTAGCTGAGAAATGTTGTCTTAATGCGCGGGGACGTCCATGTTTGCAAACTGTCCTGAATATTTTCCACTTCCGCTGGAAAATGATGCAGATCAGCAACAATTGTTTCTCCAACACCGCTGCAGATTTGTACAGCCTTTATCCAATTACAGCAGTTTGAAAGGGCTTTATAAATAAAGTTGAGCATGAAAATGGATTATCTTACTGGAACACGCTGTTGCTGCAAATAGCTTTAGTTAAATAACACTAACGTGTTTTCAGACAGGCGTTTTCTTCTCATTATATCCTCTGGCCATCTTTTGGTCTTCATATACGAGTGACAGCACACAAGCCTGAAATTCCCCTTTATTTGGTCTAATCGTTTCATTTAATCCAGAGTTTAATGAGTCATTAGCTGATAATTCTCTTGAAATCTACCCGACTGTAATCCATCATCCATACGCCTGTCTGGAGAGCATCGGGTGTGTTTGAGGCTTAGAAAAAGGAATAAAGTGGCTAAAATGGATGTTTAAGGAAAGCAGACTGTTTTAATGGACATGATGCTGGTCAGCAGTGACACAGGTCAGGGTTTACAGGGTAACGCCATAATAAAAATCAATCTTTTCTACTCGACTATTTTAACTGTGAAAGCTGCTTGTTTTAAATACAGCATTCTGGTGGTTTTTATTGGGCGGGGGTGTGTGTGTGTGTCTGTCTCATAGCATCCATGACTAAAACCATTAGGACCCCCAGGCCACAGTGGAGAGTTTCAGCACTGCTTGCAGAGTTTACATCCAGAAACAGGAGACTGTGTAGCAAAACGGTTCGTCACACTTGCAGCACACTTGGCTGAACAAAGACCTACAAAGCCTCCGCTGACACCATGATTGGTGGAAAGCACTCTTTCTGTCATGTGATTGGTGCACGGCCGCTGGGCTCGGCCATCATGAGTCAGCCCATTTCCAGAGAGGAGACGGGGAACATGCTCTGAACAGAGGAAGTGTGTGTGTGTGTGTGTGTGTGTGGCGGGGGGGGGGGTATCTCTGTCTGCTGGCAAACATGGACTTCTGCGAGGCTGAATACTGAGAGAATCTGAACAGAAAATTTTATTAGAAAACTGGTCTCACACAAGTTAGACAAAAATACAGAAGAGAATGCTAGCAAGTCTTTCTTTTATATATTTTAATTACTCAAAAATATCTGTATAAACAGGAAATTATTTGCTTCAACTCAGAAAAGAATGATAGCAACATGTAGAGGGGACGTTTCTGTCCTCCGTTCAGCAGGAGAAGGCAAAGAGTCGCCACGCTCGTCGTTCCAACGTTTTAACGTGAAAGCCACGTCGGGTGGCCAACAGGAAAACAAGATGGAGATTATAGAAGGACATCGCTATCGGTGTCAATGTGAGAAGCCCGGCTGCGTTAGAAGCGTCTGTAGTAGTGTTGTGGGGGCCCGTAGTGCATGGGCAGGTCCATGTTGGGGTGATGAGGGTGGAAGGGAGGGTTGTGATTATTCTGGTTGTTATTGTTGTTATTGTTCAAAGGAGGCAGATGCGGCAGGGGGGGCACGTAGGGTGCAGGGGGCAGCTGGGGTATGATGACGTGGTGGTACATGTGGCCCTGTGGAGGACCCGGTTGGTAGCGGGGTCGTGGAGGGACAAACAGGGGAGCTTGTACCGCCTGGGGGTGTGGAGGGGCAGCGGGGTTGGGTGGGTTTTCTGGGGGTGGACCCACGCGTGGCCGTTTGGAGTCTGTGATGGTCTCTGGAGGCGGCCCCACTCTCTTCCCTGAAACATCTGAGAGAGAAAAAGCAAAGAAATTCACATTTTCATCCTCCTGAAGGAACACAGGACAGTCATGCAGCCGCTGCCAACGGGACGGACTAAATAACGGCTAAGAGGAAGCAGCAGTGATGCATTCCCTGCATGGTAGCATCGCCATGCTTCTGCATCAGGGCAGAGATAAACAGAGGAAGTATACATCGATACGTTACTCACCTGCACACTTCTTATTGAGCTCGGCTTCACCTTCCTTCTGAATCTCCTGAATTAGACGCTCGTCATCTTGCTGCAGATACACACAGGCAAACAAGGTTCAGGACAACCCTGCTTTACTCAGAATATTCTAGTGGTCAGAGAAAAGCGGCGAGACAGACGTACACAGGAACAGAAAGACTTTAGATGAAATGAGCTTCATCCCATGAAAAACCTGAAGAAGGCTCTGGACAGCTCACATTGCTGTCTATGTAGCTTATTGTGGCTAAAAGCTAACGCTCTGTAGCTTATTGTGGCTAAAAGCTAACGCTCTGTAGCTTATTGTGG
>JBAMIG010000022.1:2010034-2023934 GCA_037177335.1 Kiunga ballochi
CTTAGACACACTGTTTGGCACAACTTGCAACACGTCCTGTGACATCATCAAACTGCGTCGTCACTCGCAGGAAGAGCTTGTTTCCAGTAAAGAAACGATAAATATAAGACACAGAGGCTCAAATCACCTGGCCACCCCTCCATAATCCAGACCCTCTTCTCCTCTGAACTTCACCATCAGCCGTTTCTTCAGGTCTTTGGGTCTCATCTTCATTATCTGGCGATATGACTCCTATGAAAAACAGTCTTACAACATTAAAATTTCCCCGACACATGTTCACTTATGTCTACATCGATCCGTCTGCATGCATCAGGAACATCCTTACCTCAAATATTTCCTCTCGGGACACCTCTATGCGACAGTGTCCCGCTTGAGGCTGCTGCAGCGACAGCTCGTGGCGAAGCAGCTTTAACTTATGCACCAAGTCTCTTTCATAGCGTGCCGCTACATCTCCCTCTCCTCCTCCGCCGCCACTCCCCCCTCCACCTCCCCCCTCCTCAACCCCCACGTCCATCTGGGGAGCCTGGGAGGATTCCTTAGCTTGGGATTGCTGACTGGAAGTTGGAAAAAGGTTGGGAAGTAGAAAACAAGATGAGATGGATAAACGTCATGTGAGCACTTTGTGGAGCTAAATCTGCTATAAGCTCACATCCCTGCATATCATACTATTAGGAAGCTGATGAGTTTTATTAGGTCACTTTGATCCGAGTTCAGCTGTCCAGCAGAGACTAATTAGATTATCAGGAGATTAGTCTTAGAAACACTAACTTTGTACATGTCTGCCACTCAGGTGCAGACTGAGCCTGCTGTGAGGAGCAGAAAGTGCACACCTGATAATGGTGTGCAGACGTGGGTCTGTGAACTGTGTGGTTCGGTTGTTGTGGTCCACAAAGTATATGCGGCCGGACACGGTGCTTCTGACCTCCCAGCCTACTGGCAGCGGACCAAGTTCCTCACAGCTCACACTGGCCAGGTCCCTGAAGCAGAAACAGACAACGCTTCAGTTGGGTTTCTGTTTACTAGAGGAAGCAAACGACTCTCTTTGTTTGCTTATAAACTGTTTTTTCAATCTGAATGAAAAACTAAAGAAACCATTATGAAGCTTTAACTAGACTGCAGTGGAAGCCTGAGGACAAAGTGCTGATTTTGTTCTGTTTTTCCATGTTAAATTGTTCTTTAAGCCATCTACTGTATCGTACCGTGGTATCCGAGGGTCGTGCCAGGTGCTGACACCTGTCTGTGTGTGAAGGAAGTACACCTGCCCCTGCACCGTTGTTCGCTGCTCTGTTTAGCAAACAAAACAAGGACATGAAAACCGACCGTATAAAAGGTGACTTATTGTTTTAGATGAGTTATAAACAGACCGTAGCCCTCAGGCAGGTCAGGCGGTTGGTGTCCATGAGGTCTGTTCTGAGGGGTGTGGCCATGACCTCTAGAGTCCTGCCCTCTGATTCGCTGTGTCTGAAGACGGCCTTCTTGACCGGGCGAGTCCAGCCGGCAGTTACTACCTCCTGCAGCACCGGTGGGGTCGGAGTAGGGCAGCGGTTCTTCACTAAAATATCCCTCAAAAACGGGTCTGTAAACGATAACACAATCCAATCAGCTACATTTTAACTCAACTAAAACCGAGGGATGATTAAGCTGATGAGAGTTAGCGTAGCATAGACATGTATCGACACACTCACACATCGTTCTCCAACAGTCCTCTACAGTCCACAACAGGACCGCCGCTGCCAATGCGGTCTCGTGTCTGTAGGCTCACTGTAAACAAGCAGAATGTGGATCAGAGACAGTGTGGCCGAGTAGCAGAGAAGGAGAAGCACCCAGAGGAAAAACAAGGGGAGTCAGTTTGACAAATAATTTATCAGCGTGTCCGGTCTTACCCACGATCTGCCCCTTCACTGCATCGCTGTCAGAGGGGTTCAGCTTACATAGATCTAGACGCTGGTCTGAAAGAGAAAGTTCATTCATGTCTTTAACAGATGTGGGAAATAAACGAAGCATTAGATAAAAAGAGAGGAACTAAAAACACAAAACCAAAAGTCCAACTCACATCCTGTGTCTTTTAGCCTGCTGATGGCATTAGAAAGGAGTCGTATGCAGCCCAAAAAACCTGCCCCCTGTCGTTTATGGATCTTCTTGTGGTTCCATATACTGATGGTGATGGAGTCTGTCTTTCCAATGTAGCTGGTTTAGAAAAGTGGAATCAGTCCTATCCATTTACCCAGGTTTGTGTTTTTAAAAGCAGCTGATGTGACCATTTATTGTAAAATAACAGTTTATGGATGATTTTAAGTTAAACGCTACGACAGAAATAAGACACTCACAGGTCATAGTGCTGATTCCATTTGGGGTCCAGTGTGCTCTTGACCGTGTCTGTGGAGTGGCACTGACCCGATCCGTCCACCACGACTTTGGCAAATGGATCCGGCAGGCCTGCAAACACGCGATATGCATCCGATTTTAATATGCTCCACATGAAAAACATTAATGCCACTCTGTTTGCAATCAGAGGACCTAATTGAAACACATCACATTGTTTATAGCAGTAATTATGACACAAGGACGAGACTGGAGTGAAATACTCACGAAAGAAGTCTTTCTTTGCAAGATTCTTGGCACACAATACTGAAAAAGATGAAGATAAAATGTGAACAAAACGCCACACACACAAATACGTTTCTAATCTGAGTGAGTGGGCTGCTACAAGGAATATGCTTAGCAGGAAGAATGCTTAGGATAATATATGAATGCCAGGGAATGGTAATGAGCAGTCAAACTTATGTGGCATGCTGACAGAGTGAGCGGTAAAATACAGCCACACTGTTTCAGGACCTGCACACACACACACACACACATTCAGGACACCCACAGTAAGAATGGGAGAATGCTGCCACATCATCTTTATAGATGTAAGCAGAGCTTAAACTGAGTGCGTAAACATAGTTACCTCAGGTTATCTCAAAGCCAACACCTCAAACAGATTTCAAAACAGCAGCTCATTTTAGACACACACACCTATTTATTATAGGACACCTCTGAAGAAAACAGACTGCATGTTTGTTTTATATGCAATGCACTAAAAACAACAAACCTTAAGGTGTGGTTAACAATACTCTGTAGTACAGCTCTGAGACCAGACACACAGCTTCCCTCCATTGCTTTACAAAAACACTCAAACAAATAAATAATTAACAGTATGTTTGTTTGGTTTTATATTCATAAACTTGTTTAATCTGGACTTTTTGGCTTCACCTGGACTCAAATTACAGAAGCAAAATGAACCGGACCACGGTACAGGCTCGTGTTGGTTCTGGTCAGGCTGGAAAAAAACTTTAAAAAGACAAAAACAACAAGAAAAAGCTTGATGTTTTTTTTATTTTCATGCTACAGCATAGCACACTTCTCACGCCGTGTGGTACCTAATCAAAAAGTTATGCTTGATTATTGACGTCCATGTCAGGTTTGTGATTCTCTGTAAGAATTAAGCTGCCGTCTGAAAAACGTATAAATATGCTGGATAAACTGAGGCAATAAGCTCACCTGGCAACGCTGCTTTCTGTCATTAAAACAGTGATTTCACATGCTTTGTCTGAATGAGCACTTTTTAATAACATTTAGTGATGGTTCTTCTAAACCACACCACTTTCCCAGCAGTCACATTAACAGGCGTGCACAGTAATGTGACATCATTTGCCTCCTGATAAGCCATTCTTTGAATTTCCCCCTGGGGATGAATAAAGAGTCTGTCTGTCTAATCCACCTATCTATCCATCATTCAGAGGAACCCAACAGATAGCAGCATCAAATAAAAACGTACTGCTGCTGGTACCGGTTTCCCTACAGCACAGCTTTCATTGAAAGCCTTTCCTGCAGGACTCAGAGTAAAGCAGGAAACAGGTTGAGCTGCAGCTGGTCCCGTCTACAACTGTTTTGCCTATGAAAGCTGGATGAGATGTGATGTGGAAACAGAATGCTATGAGAAGGCAGTAACCAGAGAAGGACTTGTTTCTCATGTGGTTTCTCATCTGATGCAGACACAGCAGAGTCTGCCCTCAGGGGAAATATGAGACGACATTTTTCTTATAATGGTGACAACCATTAAACCACAGGAAGAAGAAAGTAAATATTTTAATGACACGCTTAAACATGAAGAAAATGTGTATTTTTAGTTTATTCCTTTCACACAGATATCTTTAAACACAGCTGATTTACTGTGACGCATCAGGAGCTTCTTCACTTTAATGTCTAAATGTCTGAAATTTGTTACTTTAACAGCTGAATGAAACCACAAATGTGAATTATTTATATGTGAAAAGAACTTTGTAAATACCCGTGTTGCACTGGCATGGCTCAGCCACTTATAGAAGGAGTGACAGTAAATTTACAGCATATGAACTCCTATTTACTTACTCATTAAACAACGTTAAAGACTAACTGGATTATTTATTGATTTCTTTTAACTCATATGGCAAGCTGAGAAGTTAGTGAGGCATATTTAGGATGTGGTGAGTGTGGTGGTGAGATGTGTCTGATGTAGCCGGGGCCATTTCCTGTGATTAACTCATAGAGAATGGCTGGAGGATATCCTCCTCTGTTCCTCGTCAGCCTCTCGCAGCCCTGACTCACACATTCCTCACACAGATTTCACCTTTTCTTCAGAAACAATAAAACACAGTTAGAGGAAAAATAATAACAAAGCACCTGGTAGGTCCCTCCTTTCTAACAAGCAGAAAAACAAACCAGTCCCTGTCACCGCTCCTGCTGTGATATCAACACCAGTAATCTTTCAACCACTTGCCAATAACAGAAGACTCTCCCAATTCACCCATTCACTCCCCCTTTCCCTCCCCCACTTCTCCACCAGCTCTTTAATGACTCTGAATGTGTGTCAGCCCCTTTCACAGAGTCTCAGGAAATTCCTCTTTCTGCCAAGGTCATCGCTGGTAAAGACACAGCGAAAGCTCAGCTGCCTCTCAATGCCCCCCTGCTTCTCCTTTTTTCTGAGGAGAGCCTTTCTTCCTGTCCCAAAGACACCAAAAATAAATAATAATAATCATTTAAAAATATAAACTCAGAGCTGGAGCTCACTGAAGAAAAATCCCATTAATCCACAATGAGAGAATAAATAAATGTTTTGAGGGATGATGGAAAAACGGAGCATCTTCAATATCAGGCTGTCTGCTTCCACAGACGCCTGCAACATAATCCACCATCTTCATCTGCTTTTATCTGCTCCTTAACATCTTAGAGAAACCGAACTCCTTCAGCAGCAACCATTAAAGCATCCATGAAACTTATAGATAACAGAAAATGGTCAGTTTTTCTGCACCACTGCCAGGATTAGATTAATAATCTAATGACAGTCGGAGGATTAACAGACTGAAGTAGAGTGATTGTTTTTTTTTCCCTGTCATTGTTATATTTCTCTCTACGTTATAAACAAAGCAGTTGTCAGAGCAGACATCTCACACAGTTAATGTATCAAACCCACATATAAAAAAGATAAATAAGTTCACGCACATGGAACTATAAAATAGGAAATATGGGAATAAAAAGAAACACTGATATAACGATAGCTGTATCTTTGATGGCCTACTTTCACACCACGTCTTCATCCATACTTTATAGCTTTAATTTGTGAGCAACTGTGTAAAAGTGATTCTGCAGGATCAGTAATAAGAGGATTACAAGGTATTTTGGCTTCTTTAGGAAGTGTCATTCCTCTTTTCCTATTTTGGTGCCTTTTATGGGTTTTTTCGCCCTCTTTCTATTCATTTCTCTTGCGAGACTCTGAACTCAGCCTTTGTCCAGACGCAGCTTAGCATTGTGTTTGCTAAGTTAGTGATCAAATCGGTAAGCTGGCACGTGTTGCTTCCACAGGCAAATTAACATTATCCTGCTGAACCACTGACGCATTCAGCAGATGCCGGCTTTCCACAATGAACGCCTTTCAAATTATAAACAAAAACACCTCTCTTCTACTTTTTGACCTACTTATTTGTAGCGTTTTCCGTTTTCACATCCATGAACTCAATTGCTACTCTTTATTCTCCTCTTAAAATGACAAACACGCACGAGGTGGGGATGATCTGAGATTTTCTCTTGATATTAAATGGCAAAGAGGAGGCTTTGTCCTTTTGTAAGGATGCTCTGTTGGGGAAAGCAGGATGCAAACGTTGCCGACACGAGGCGGTTTGGGAACAGCATCCCATTTAACAGGGGAGGGGGAGAAAAGGCTGCAGAGATACTCCCGCTCTGTTTAGCAATCCTTCCGAAGAGAGATGCAACCATTACTGCATAGGACGCATCATTTTATCAGAGTAATTGAGTCCAATCCAGCATGACAGGATCAGTTAACTGAACTGCCATTTTATCCTATAAATACAAGACTAGAATAAGAATAAAATGAGCTGCTGTAATCATCATCATCGCACATGCACATCACTGAAACGACATGTTAGTGTTGCCCTTTGTGGACACATCCAGCAGCACTTAAATTACATCCAGCAGAGTAAACTGCTTGTTAGTCATTTTGCACTACCTCACTAGAAGATAAAGTAGAGCTCTTCCTGCATACACGCGTTACCTTAGTGTGAGTTGATCCCACATTTAAACAAACTATAAAATTTACATTCACTTTAACTTCCACATGGATAGGATAGGCCTGTTAGACACCAAAATGAAAATAAGCCCCATGGTGCATCCTCTCTCTCCATCTGCCAGTTATGATACTCAGTTTGATTGGCAGATCAGCATAGTGTGTGAATACAGGCAGGCAACGGTAGCCTTCATATTTACCAGATGATTTCTTCTCATTTGCTCTTTATTTATGCAAAACAAACAACACTGCAGGCCAACTTATGAGAAATCACTTCTGTTTGAAATGGCAGAAAACTATGTTTACTTTCTGTTCTTTAAAAATACAAACCTCTGCTACATCTTACTGAAGGAAGTACGTTCTGCTCTGGTGAGCCATGTCTTTTTGTGCCAGCTCAGGAGGATTGTTCTAGATAATCGCTGGAAGATGTCTTTGTTGTCACTTTATTCTAAAGTTGGCAACTCAGCAGAAAGACTCTTGTTGGTCCTGGTTCTCCATGCTGCTGTAGTGTAAAACAGCACTTAACCTGTGTGTAGATGTTATGCTACTGTCATTATGCTAGCATAAGCTGTTTTCACGAGAACATTGGGTATTTTCAGGAGTGCTGATAATTCAGTCCAAACTTTATCTGAAGCTGTCATAGATATGGATTTCATAGAGACGTTTTCCACTTTCTCACACCTGTAAATATATTGCAGTACTGTCTTAGCAGGATATATAGCGGAAAAGATGACATGTGGAGATTTAAATAAATAAAAAAGTGTAAACACAGAATGTCGACTGAGCCTTTTGGATCAATATTACAGATTTCTTATAAGATAAATGGAAAACAGTAGCAAAAAATCAGGTTGAATTTAGCAAACAATGCATCCTCACCTGGGAACTTCTAGGAACATTACAGGTCATTTTTTAGGGCGGCTGTGCGGGAATCAGGAAGAGATATGATATATGTCGACGTTGAGCAAAATTTGTCTCAAAAAGGATCTAATTGGTCAGCAGTCATGGCTAAAGGAAGAAATAATCTCATGGGAAACCTTTATGTTTTTGGCTTTGCTACAAGCGTTTTCTTCTTTCAGTGACATTTGAGCTTATCAGACATAAAAAATCTGGTAGTAATAATAATAATAATAAAAATATGGAAACAGAAAGACTCAACAATCACTATTTGTCTAGCTAAACTTCATGAACACAACACAGTCTCTGAGCCAGAGACTGGTCTTTCTGATGTAGGCCAAACAAGCGCTCTGTGTGACAGACTAAACAGAGCTGGCCAGCCTCGCACCAAAGCGCTGCCATTGGCTTAATGCACATTCCTCACCCAATTAAAATTCCAATCATACCTGTGGGGGCGGGCACATTCAGGGGGCAACATCCCCCGTTTTCATCCAGACTGGAATGATAAGTAAACACACACACACACACACACACACACACACACACACACACCTCTCCTTCATCAGAACTCAAATCTCATCTCATCTCTCGTCACTTTCTATGGTGATATTATTTCTAATATTTTACATTCACAATTTCAACATAACAGTCCTGGTGTTAAAGTTTCTCTCAAGTCTCCAAATTACTTATTTATCTAATAAAAAGATTTTCCTTATTCCAAAGGAATAAATGCAAAACTGCATTAAGAGGCCAAAAAAAATGCTTTTTTGTGCCGTTTTATACTCAAACAGCACAAATCTGTAAAATTAGGGTAAATTTCCTGTAAAAAGAACTGAATTAGAAATAACTTAAATAAGATAGGTTAACTTACATTATCCTTATTTGTTTAAGAAGCCATGTGAAGCATCTCTAGTTGCGATATTGATCGCTAAATCAGTCAACCTTGCCAATAGAAAAACGACAGAACTAGCATAAACCATCTATTAGTGGATTTCAGCACCATTCATTGATATTACTAAAACTGTATGATTACAATTATATTAAATATCTCCATCAACTGATTGATCACTTTAGCATTTATGTAAACACGGCTGCTGGAGTTTACTGATCACGTTGCTCAGTTGGACAGATTTCAGCGTATTTAATGATTGCTAATTCACCTAGATGTCAAGTGAATGCATTTAATAAATAAATGGCTCAGTGATGCTGTAAACATGCTGGCTCCTACTCTGGCCGCTGTTTCTCAACTTTTCCTCTTTGTGTGGGTAATTGTCCACATCTTTGGTGTCAGACGGACAACCAGAGACTAAGTGAGCGCTGCATACCTGGTACCAGGGCATCGCTTTCATTTTGTACAGCCGCTCGCATGAATCCAGGCTACTTGCTGGTGTTTGTTTACGGCAAATCAAGAAAAACGTATCACCACATTCTCACCTCTAAGATACACAAATACTGCCAGTATCAATCCAATTTCTTCTGTAAGGCTAAGACGACTGATATGGCTTAACAGCAGTGCTTTCTACAGTCTGGAAGCAGTTTGTCCATGAGCGAGCGACATAAACGTACTGTAAGAAAATTGCCCGGGTGGTAGAAGACATCCCAACTCTGAAGGTTAGATGAAGGGTTTTTTCTTCACTTTAACTAAAATAAATCACTAAAACCATACAGCCGTGTGTTTTATGTTCGTTATTCTTTATTGTTATAACTTGTTTTCTGTAGTAACTTATAGTCTGAGGTTTTAAATTAAAACGTGGGGCATTTGACAAGAACTTTACAATCCTAGGATCACAATTATATGGTAGCAGCAGCTGAACAAATTAAAATACTTCATTCCTACAGTTTTTTTCTGCCATTTTCCAGCTTTGGTTCAGACCGAGTCTGTGCCCATTTCCTCTACTGTCTAATAATAGCACCTGAGTGGACAATCGAATCCACAAAGTAATTATGTCTAGGAGCCTGACTTTTAATTTTTAATGACTGCTTTCTACAAGCATGTGTTGAGATTGATCGCAGTACTTCAATTGCAAAATTAAGTAATACAGCATCACTGTGGGAGCTTGGATTAATTGATCTTCTATACATGGGTATAGTTTTGTTATTGTTAAGCTCATACAATATAAAGTGTGACATTAAGATAAATTGCCTTTGGATGTTATTTATCTACTAAAAATATCTTATTCACTTTATGTACTTTTTACAGTTGCAACTAGAGAATAGTTGCTTCTTGAAAAACAAATTTCCACTCAAAGTCAGCCTGCACATTTAAAGGAAACCATGCAATAACATTATTAATAATGACTAACTTGCTTTCCCCCCAGTGTTTGCCCGCAGTAAGCATGTCGATAATATTTTTGCCAGCCAGAAACCAAACTCTGGTGGGTACTTGTTCAGTCTTGGATCAGAAGAAAGCCAAACCGTGTGCCCAGAGGCAATGAGGGGTCATTTCCATTTGAAAAGAGGCCCCTCGATGCCTGTGGCGTTACATTAGCTACAGTAAAAACCATTGTTCCAGCTGTATCTATGTATAATGAGAAGGCGGTAGAGGGACAGGCTTTTCTCTGCCCTACGAGAAGACTCTGACCCAGAAAGTGAATAAATATCAGAAGTGAGTTGCGTACGTGATCCCCAAAGAGCAAACTTGTCCGGGTCGGGGTAAGTTCAACGAGTCCAGCTACAGCTGACACAGCAGCGAAATGCCAATCGATACCCATTGGTAAACTAGGCTAACATACCATAGCTACAGATCAATCAATTTGAAGAGAGGTTGCATTTCATATTTGCTTTCATTCCATTAACAGAAAGTGTCATGAGAAGCGATAGGGACGGTTAGTGGTCAACCCGAAAAATGGGTGTAGCTAGCAAGACAGCGGTCATCATTAGATGCAATGTTACTACAAGCTAACGCTAACTGGCTAAAAAACGTGTAGCTGTACTCATTAAAGTAGGTTTCAAATGTCTCTTTCTAGAAGAAACCCAACACAGTTGAATAATGGTCTATCACTGTTGTAAACTATAGGTAAATTCACAGCTTTTGACTGTCCTCTCGGACATTTAGTTAGCATGTCAGCTAGCAAGCTAGCACTTGTGCTGCTCTATGCACACAAAAAACCGGATGTTTGGACATACAAGACCAGACCCAAGACCCTTACAGAAACTTGGTGATGCATTGTTCGGGGTATTTACGTCTATAAATTCAAACGGTAGCTAGTTAGAGACGCGTTTCAGCTACTGTTAAAACATGCAATGTAAGCTATTTCTTTTGGTCTCGCTTTTTTACCTGTCAGTCGGATTTTGATGCTGGACCCGTTCCTCCGACTCCCAGGATTCGACATCACTCCGGGAAAAATTATCAAGTAAACTTCCCGTTGGAGTCGTCCAAAATCACAGTTTCACCATAAAATGGGACTGCGAATGACTATAGATGAAAATCATGCGGTTTGTTTTTGCTTTCTTCACGGATATAAATGTATTATTTCACCGCAAAGTCCTGCGCTCCTTTGAAATCCAACAACACGGGAGAACATTTTCGGGCAGGCTCAAGCACGTAGCCAGCTGACGTCATGTTGTTAACGCTACGTGCGCGCCCCTGAGAGCGGGCACTTCCCCTGAAATATCACGTTCTTGAAACCCATTACTTTAATTTAATGAGTTGGAATGTCTGTAAAGAAATGTGTAGGATGTGCATGCATATTTATGAGTTTCCCTTCATCAATGTCCAACAATTCAAAGATCAGCTGTCGCCCACACCTTAACTCTGCCTTCTGTTTCTAATTTACATCCAGTTTTATATCGTACTAAATGTAAAAAAAAACAAACAAAAACAAAATAGAATTGATTAGTTGAAGTATCAAAATGACCAATACTTTGTAAAGCAAGAAAGTGGTTATTTTCGGTGAATAAAAAGTTAATGTTTAGTAATGTCTGTATTGAAATTAATATCAATCAATCAATCAAAACTTTATTTATAAAGCGCTTTAACACTCAAAGAATGAACCAAAGTGCTGTACAGGTACATATAGAAATAGACAAAGACAAAATAAATAAATAAAATAAAATAAAGTTGGGGGTGGGGGGTAGCTGGAATAACGTCTCTAATATGCATTTTTACTAAACAAACGTGTTTTTATATTTTCTGAGCCATCTTGTATTGATGCAAAATGTGAAATATTACAATTTCTTTAAAAGAAAATTAAAATAAAAGCTATTTTAGTATAATGGTGACCTGTCAAGGGTGTACACCGCCTCTCACCCATTGATTTCTGGGATAAGCTCCAGTTTAACTATAGTTTGACACTTTACTGGAGTGCATGCTGGTCCAGGTGATCTTTAAGACCAACCATGAAAGATTGCTCATCCGCATAAAAATGTGAAAAATCTGTTAGTACTGACCACTTTTTGATATCATAATGACAACCTTTTCTGTGGTCAAAAATGTTATTTTTAAGCCTCATGAAGGGTTTATTGTCCAAGGACTTGAACCTCATGTTAAAATGGTTCTAGGGGTTAGATTAAAACCACCAGATATAACCTCAGGACCTCATATGTGATACTCCTTATCTCGTGTGCTTTATGTGCATCAGAAATGTAACATTCATTTTGTGAGACGCTAAAACATTTATGAAAGACTGAAGGAAAGTGAGGAATCGGGGATTACAGCAAGTGGGATTTGGCTCTTTCGCAGCGCCGGAGTTAGCTGCACGCCTGCAGTATTAACTGAAGGGAACAATGGAGCCTCTCTCTGCAAGCTGTTTACAGGACTCTGCAAATCCACATAAGCACTAAGGCTGCTCACACACTTCCAGATGCTCGGTATACTTACACACGTGCAGATTCAACCTTTTGTTCACTGTTTTCATTTGTTGAGCTGTCTGAGTGAAACATCCGCCTCCTCGACACACTCATGCACACACTCACCTTCTCATTTGAAATGAGTACGTCCACACAGACAGATGTAACGACTCTGTCACCATCATCATCCTCTATGAGGATCAGAGGTTTTTGCATGTTTCCAGTCCACACATGTGCTTATGAGCAGCTGGAATGTCTTACCGATGAGTAAATGTGTGATATGACAGAAATTTAACACAAGAAAACAGGATCAGAGAAGAAAGGACAAGATAAGAGGAAGAGCATGACGATGAAAAAAGACAAAAAGGAGAGCAGATGTAGTCTGGGCCAGAGACTAAACTTTAAAATCAGCAGAAAAAGCAGCAGATCGGAAGGTCAGTGGTTTGATCCCTGGCATCTTCAGTGCATTTTCTATTGTTCCTGGAAAAGCCATGGACATTACTTTTCCTCAGTGTGACAAAAAAAGCACAACTTTACCTGCAGGTCTATTAGAACAAAGAAGTCTTTGTGTGTGTGGGTATGTATGACTTCTATTGTAAAGGTGCTTTGAGCGATCAACAAACTGGCATGTTCTTTGAAATAAAATAGACTTATTATTAGAAAAGATGAAGAGTTTTAACCGCAGCAGCAGGTTCAGGACAAAGACTCAGGATTCATAAGTGTTTCCCGTCCAGAAGGAAAATAAAGACTTCCACGCCAGGCTCCTGGATCTGTGAACTCCTTCATGTGGTGGAGGTGTTTGAGTGCAATGTGAGCTGGGCAGCAGCTCGTCAGGGGCCCGGGTGGATTGTGGCTGCATGCTACGTCTCCTTTTGAGGAATGCAGAGAAACAGCTGTTTCATTTGTGAGGAGTCAAGTTAAGTTTGAGGCAGCTTACTAATAAAATGATGAAGATGAAGCTTGAGGGGAGAGCAGATAACGCATACTTTGACCTGTGCAACAGATACAGTTGGTTACTTTAAGTCCCACTTTAGCTGCATTAATCACCTAATTACTGTGTTCCTTAGTATGTTTTTAAGTTTTGCTATAAAATATTCTGGCTTTGATCTGAGGTTGTTGAGAATTAGATAAAATAATAATAATAATAATAGAGGAAGGAATCGACTGCTATCCTCTCATTCACATCATCTCACAAAAAGCAGCTAAAAACAACCTATGGGGTGCCAAGTGTAAAAATGAGACATTAAAATTATTGCTGACACATTTCATTAATGGTCTCACTCGTTTTTAAATTCATACATACTCTCACATATATGCATATTCAGTTGTCAAATATCAATATAAACATCTCGTAGCTTCTGCTAACTAAATAAGCTACCAAAAAATGATAAAGACAAGTGGAAAGGAATGAAAGTTTTAGGAGTCATCACTAGATTTGTGGGATGAAGGATGAAGGAGTCTGCTTTGAAAATCCTGCAAATCTTAGCAGGAAGAAGAAGAGATTCATGGCGTCATGGTCCGCATCATCCCAGCCACAAAACCTCACCAACCCAATAACTTACAACCGTCTGGTGTAGATAGAAGATGGGCATGAAGAACAAAATAAGCTGTTTTTCC
>JBAMIG010000022.1:2159170-2177696 GCA_037177335.1 Kiunga ballochi
TCCTGTTCCAACACACATGGCTTCCATTAAATGAACACAAAAGCCAATCAGGTTTAGCATAATGACTGATTACCTTGAGTCAGCTGTGTTGGACCAAGAATACATGGAAAACGTGCAGGATTGTGGCCCTCAAAGATCGACTTTGGGCACTCGTGGTCTACTATTTCACTGGGCTTTTTTTTTAACCTGTTAACGTTCTCATTTGCAGGTTTACCCAGACAGCCTCCATGCAATCATCATCTGTGCTGGAGGCGTGTTTCCTGTTGACATATTATGGCGTCCCAGTACTGGGGGACCAGTTTCTGCACGGTCATTTTTGGATATCTACCAGCAGCTTGCTCAGGTGATGGACCAGCCCAGAGCAGGAAAACTGAATGATCCTTCTGTCATCTGCAACCTCTCAGCTTTGGAGCGCAAAACCTGGGCTGCCATCAGGGAAGAGATCACAAAGCAAGGAGGAGAAGCAATATCATCGCTGGGGCTGATGGAGAGCGCTGTGCTTACCCTCTGTCTGGAGGACTGCAACTCTCCTTCTAAACTGGCGGACATCCTCAATGCAGTGAGACTGGGAGGAGGAGGTGACAGCCCATGTCTGAGATACTATGACAAGGTACATCTGAAACAACATTTTTAATTGCAATCAAAATGAAAAATCCACTTTTCTTTGCTGAGTTTCAATGAACAGAGAAGCCCAATCAGTTTTTGTGTTTCTGATTGTTTTGCAGGTATTGAACCTGGTGGTGTTCAAAGACAGCACAGCCGGCATGGTGTTCGAGCACAGTGCTGTGGATGGGATGGTGGCTGCTCTCGTAACAGAGCGTGTGTACAATCTGTCTGAGACGGTTGATTTTAACCTCTATGATGACGCACAAAAGATGAATAAGTCTGTCGCAGTAAACACTGTTACCTCTGTTTACCCAAGTGCCCTTTCATTCCCCTTGCAAGGCATAAATACTCCCAAACAAAGTCCCGAGTTAAAAGCAAACCACCCAGTTCTAATGTTTGATGTATCCTCCTATCCTGATGTCTTTTCCACTCTCAGAGAGCAAAGAGGCCTGTATGATGCTTGGATCAACTTCTCATTGCAGCTCTCCCTGAGGCAGACATTTGGGGAATCTGCTGGCAATCATATTCTTGTCACACCCACCCATATGCGACACTATAAACATGGCCGTTGTGATCCCACATACTCAGTCAGCATGCATTCTCGCAAGTTAGTGAGTGTTTTGGCATCCCGCATTGGTCCAGATAAGACAATCCAATACACCACTGAGCTGCTACAGTTGTTCCATGTTGCATTACTGGAACACAAGAATCTCATCAAAAAGACAAAAAGTGGCCAAGGTGTTGGTCCCCATCTGGCTGCCCTGCGAAGATCTTTGCCATCTGACAATCCTGCAAAGAAATTCCTTGACCCTTTTGGATGTCCGTCTGTATACCTCACGGGTGCAGATCTAATGGAGGATTTGGAGTGTGGTGTTGGAAATGTTTATGCCCCAGAACAGCTAGCTGTAACCTATCTTGGAAAAAGAGACAAGGTACGCATTATACTGAATGGAAAAGGGAGCTTTGCTCTGGCACTTAGGAAGCTTGAAGAAAACCTCAAGTTGAACCTGAAATTGGTGATGCTTCTAGCTCTTAGATATGCCATTGCAAGCCAAATGGGAGCCCTGGAGTCTCTTTTCCAACAGGGCAAGACAGAGCAGAAGATTTACTGCCAAGAGAGTCTAAACAAAGTGAAAAACACAGTTGACAGTAACTCTAGCATGAGTCCAAGCTACACTCTAGTGATTCATGGTGGTGCTGGGGATGAAATCATGCTGAACAACAAAGTCACTGCAATCATTGAGTTTGCTCTACGAGCAGCTTTATCCGTAGGGTCCCAAGTGCTTCAACAAGGAGGCAAAAGTTTGGATGCAGTTCAGAGGTCAGTGGAAGCTTTGGAGAACTGTTTCCTGTTCAATGCAGGTAAAGGCTCAGTGTTCAACAAGGAGGGCAAAATTGAAATGGAAGCAACAATTGTTGATGGCAGTGCAATGAGGTCGGGATCTGTTGCTTGTGTGAAAAGTGTGAAGAACCCAATAAAAGCAGCCAGATGTGTGATGGAGAAAAGCTCACATTCGCTGATTGTAGGTGAGGGAGCCGAAGAGCTTCTGTGGGATTTGGAGGAGAATGAGAAGCCTGTTGGGTTGGAGTACTTCTGCACCGACATACGTCAGAAAGAGCTGACTGAAAAACTCAGCTGTGGAAAAACCTCAAAAAACAACCATCCTCAGACAGTTGGAGCCGTGGCCTTGGACCGCTGGAACGGATTGGCTGCAGCATCCTCCACAGGTGGGCTGGTTGGAAAGCTGAAAGGGCGAGTTGGGGATACAGCAGTTGTAGGAGCAGGAATTTATGCTGACGATAAGGTCGCTATTACCTGCTCTGGAGATGGAGATGTTTTTCTGAGGAACTCTGTGGCACAGAAAATAATTAGTCTATATCACAACAAAGCTTATAGCCTCAGGCAAGCGTGCAGGGAAGTGATGGCTGAAAATCTAAATGGGACCTGCGGAGGAATCATCGCTGTAGACAGTAAAGGTGACACTGTCATTGAAACAAATGCTGGCGTAATGTTCGTGGCCTCGGTGACTGATGGTATTTCACGAGTGGAGGTTCTCAGACCGATGAAAAGCATGCCTAATGTGATCTGGGAGACAGATGAGCTGGTTGCCTACCTGAATCCCAAACCCTGGACGCCTGGCTCAACCATTCTCACTAGAAAAACTCTTAGTGGGGCAAGTAGCATCTTCCAGTTTGCCACCCCTGACTATATTGCTATGTTACAAGGAGCTAAAGCCGTTTCAAACTTGCTATGCGAGAGACTGGGGGTGCAGCGCTGTGCCTTGGTTTTCAATCCAACCCCTGATAAGCCAGCCCAAATCAGGCTGCTCCCACTGCATGGATTAGAGCCAAGGTGGCAGCCTCATCTTGCTGGTGAGGAGGAATTTCACACTTACAGTACAGGCTATTGTACCTCAAAAAGTGGCCCATGCTGGAATGATGAAGCACTGGCCCAGGTTCAAGCTAGGATCAGAAATGCTCTGCCAACACCAAATGCACCATTTTGCTTTGATTGCTTTGGTGACCCATCCAACGACAACCTGTTCTGTCGCATCATTCGTGGAGAGCAGCAGCAGTGGAGAGTGTGGGAAGACAGCGAACATGTTGCCTTCCTCACACCATACCCAAACACACCTGGATTAACCGTTGTGGTGCCACGCAAACCGCTGTCCAGTGACGTCTTCAGACTAAATGAACCTGACTACAAAGCACTGATCTTAGCTACTTTCAAAGTTGCCAAACTGCTGGAAGAGGGAATGAAAGCTAAAAGTGTTGCCATGATCTTTGAGGGATTTGAGATTGACCATGCGCATGTCAAGTTGATTCCTCTGGTACCTTCAGCCGATGGCACTAAATCTGTTGAGCTGAAATCCGAATTCTTCCCAAACTACCCTGGATTTGTGTCATCGCTGGATGGTCCACCTGCTGACTCTGAAACCCTCCAGACCATCCATTCAAAGATTATGCAGTGCAAGCCTCCTCATTCTTGGGAGGACCCCCAGTCTCACTCTACCCTGGCCATCAAGAGCCAGTGGTATCGCAACCTGTTCCAGATTCAAAACACTCTGTTCCACAGCACCGTAGACTATTTCCACTGCTGTTGCGAGTACTCCTACGCCCTGACACCTCTCACCACAGACACCATTTCCTCACCAATGGGCCTAGGATCTGACTCGGAGCCAGTGTCTGTTGACCTGCTGGGACAGGATGTCTACCTGGCCGACTCTATGCAATTTGTACTTGAATACTTCCTTCGCTTCCAGGAGAACCTGCCTGGGACCTACTACATATCTCCCAGCTTTAGAGGAGAAGATCCAGACACCACACACTTGAACCAGTTCTACCATGTGGAGTGTGAACTGCTGGGAGACATGAATGATGCAATTTCAACTGCGGAGGGGTACTTGCTTCATCTCACCAAGTCCATGTTGAAGGAACACTCAGATATGATCCTGAATACTGCTGGGACCCTGACACATGTCACAGCTATGCTTAGTAAACTGGAAGGGAAAATTCCCCTACCAAGAATCCCTCTAGACCAGGCCATACCCATGATGCCTTCTGCTGACTGCTTAGAGTGGGTACAAGATGGCCAACCCCATTTTGGCAGAAAATTAACTCGCAAAGGAGAACGGGTTTTGATAGAGAAGTATGGTGGTGCTGTTTGGCTGACTGAGATGGACCATCTTGGAGTCCCCTTCTACCAGGCCTATGTGGAGGGCACTGGGCGGTGCAAAGCCAAAGCTGCAGATCTCTTGCTAGGGTTAGGTGAGACCGTAGGTCTTGGTGAACGGCACTCAACCCCCGAGAAGGTTCAAGAGGCCCTCAGGCACCATGCAGTGCCAGAAGAGTCCTACAAGTGGTATATTAGCATGCGCCAAGTAAAGCCACTCCTTACCAGTGGATGGGGAATGGGGACGGAGCGTTACTTGTGTTGGCTGCTTCAGCATGATGATGTCAGAGATGTACATATCATTCCTAGGATGAAAGGAATGAAGTACATGCCATAATTAGGTCCTCCACCCAATTCCAAGTCATTACATGTGATAAATATTTCTATTTATTGAGCTAAAGAGAAGTGTGCAGTTTTGATTTTGACCTTGCTAATAATGTAACAGTTATGAGTGATGCAAATTGGATCCAGATTGCTGTGCTAGTTCATTCTTGATATGCTCATGTCAAGAGATAATTATTGACTGTGTATTGCTGTCAGATGATGTTCAGAACCGCAACTTTAGTTGGTAATATCATCAGGAAAAGAACATGTATTCAAGTTTTCTTCTTTCTCTCTCTTTTCTTGTTGTTTCTGTTGGTGTGGGGTTACATAATCAATGCATTTTCATGATAAATATATACAAAACCTTTTGTCTTATTTGTTTGTCTAAAAACTTTTGTTTGAATGATCTTTTTCAAAGTATTTAATGAATATACCCTTAGGACATTATTTACCCAATCATGCTAAATATTGTAACCATCTTTATCAGTAAATTCTTTCTAAACGTTTTTGTTTTTAGTCTTTAACATTGTCTGGCAGTACTGTTTTAGTGTGGTGATTAGGATTTTTTACATGAATATTATGTGCAACAATAATCGTAGTGACAGATCTGGGCAGTGCTTTTGCATCCAGACCACCATATTTCAAGCCTGTTTCATAATGTTTAGAGTAAAATATCTAAGAATAAACAAATCTATGTCACTTTAATGCATTGTTTTATTACTTTGCAAACCTAATTGGATTTACCACCACCAGCAACAGTCTGATATTGTCATTTTATTTGATTTAATAAATGCTTTGATGCAACAAAATCCTCATTTTGTATTTTCTTAAGACATTGACCATAGTTGATATTTGGAACTGTAGAATAATTGATACTAAAGTAAAATTTTAAAATGTATGCAAACATTCTGCATCACAATTCATTGACAATACATGATAATGGTCTTTGTCCATCCATCCATTATCTACCGCTTTGTCCCTAACGGGGTCGCGGGAGGGCTGGAGCCTATTCCTGCAGCCAACGGGCGAGAGGCGGGGTACACCCTGGATGGGATGCCGGTCCATCGCAGGGCCAACACACAGAGACGAACAACCATGCACACTCACTCCTATGGGCAATTTATAGTCTCCAATCAGGCCCACACAGAAACACTCCGCCGAGGCTCGAACCGGCAACCTCCTTGCTGTGAGGCCACAGAGCTAACCAACTGCGCCACCGTGCAGCCCCTAATCATCTTTGTGTTTATTTTAAATACAATGTATCAAAGGACATAAGAGTTAGGTTAGATTACATTCATTGATGAAGTCTATGGAAGAATAAATGTTACTGACATTATTTACTGATTAACTATGACGAGTTAAATTTACAGTCACCAGAAAGAAGAGATATTTTCTAATTTATAGATAAAACATGAAAAATACTCACTTTTCAAGGAAAAATCTAGGTTTAAACATAGTTTAAGTAGTTAGGGTAATTCTGTACTACTCATAGTACTGAAATTAACCAAAACCAGGTTTAATTTGACCTTATATCCATTTTATTGCTAACTTTTGTTTTTACAGAATATTTATGGCCAGTACCAATTAGAATTAAAATATCACATTGCAACTCTGAAATTGTTTAATTATGCTTGTTGATAAATGATATATGCAGATTTTTTCAAATGTGAACAGTAAGCAACAATTAAATGTAGCTGAAATTCCATGAATTGAGATTACCCTGATTTTTCGTTCATAAAATAAGTTTAAATCAGAGAGGTTATGAACAATACTTTCTCTTTTGCATATAGCCGTCACAATAACAAAATAAATCAGAAATTATTGCAATAAATTATATATATATATATATATATATATATATATATATATATATAGGCACAGCTGTGTCTATGTATATATAGGCTACATACTTACATAAACACCATTGCCACACTATACATTCACCCCAAGGGGGTGGGGGGTTTAACCCGGATGTAGAACATTTCGCTTCCGGTGGTTACTGCCGTATCTGACCCCCGGTTTGAGTCGAGACCAAACAACCAGTGAAGACCAACATATCTGTGGAATAATTCCTGAAACGTATGTCCCCCCGTGTTTTTATTTGTGTACATTTCTATTATTGTTTCCGAAACGTCACGTGCGCATTTTAACCCACGTGTCTTGTCTATAGGTCTGTTTAAAAGTAAGGTCAGCGCTAACCTGGTCGTGTAGTTACACTGGGAAGCTAACAAGCTAGTTAAAAGATGGGTGATTTTCTGTTAAGCGAGCCATTTTCTGAAGACTTTGGATCGTCAGTGGGTAGAGTATTAAAATACTAAAGAAAGGGTTTCACATTATGTAACGGGTGTTGTGAAAAGATGGGTCAGGATTGTTCTGCCATGCAGAACAAGGATATTTTACTGGTCATGCTGGCATTGAAGCTAACGATTGATCTGTAAGAATGCAGCCTTTTCCACCTCATTTCCCACCTGAACAGGCGTCATATGTTGCAACAACAGCTGGAGTTTGCACATTTGCACAGCAATAATTTAGCCTCTCACTTGAAAAAAGTGTTTCAATTGCCGATTCAAAATGTCGCCTAGCCTAATCAGAAGAATAGGAAGCAAAGGATCTTGAATAACGGTACTTGCACAGACAACCCGGGAACTTTTTAGGTCATATTTGCTTCTTTTCATCAAGGGGATAAGCAACTAATTTCTTGATTTCTTACAGATCAGAATATATTCCAATAAAGTGATGTTATCAGCTGTAATACCACTTTAAATAACTTTAACTTCACGATGTGTTCCACCTCACCAATGATCATGGATCCAGTGTAACATCACAATATGTTCTTCACAGAAAAGCAACTCCTCTTTCTGTTTTCCAGGTGCCGGGGTTGTGTCCCTCTCTCCATGAGTGATCCCTAATGGGCAGCTGGTCTCGCAGTGCTGTGCTGGAGCTGTACAGGGCGCTGCTCCGAGCAGGGCGTCACCTTCAGTACACTGACAGAAACTACTATCGTCGGGCTGTAGCTCGTGAGTTTCGCCGCTGCCAGGCCCTAACCGTACCCGAGGATAAGGAGGAAGCACTGAGGAGGGGTCAGTTCTTCCTCAGCAGCGGACTGGGTGGGCTTATGTAGGACTGAGGGAGCACGTGCCATCTGGAGGTGGGTTGGAGAGGTTACCTGGAGTCACATCTCCCAGGTGGGTCTCCATTTGACTTTAAGCACGCTATATGACAAACATAGCTTTTCTTCTTCTTTGTGACATTCTGGCTTGATCTCATATCAGTGGCAGGATGGCAGGGGTAAATGGAGATCGTAAAGGAAAAAAAGATGACAACGGGATTGGAACCGCTATTGACTTCATGCTTTCCAACGCTAAGCTGGTGCTGGGTGTTGGAGGAGCAGCCATGCTTGGTATTGCAACACTAGCTGTCAAAAGAGTAAGTCAGAGGAGTTCCTTTTCCCCTCCTTCATCAATGTACAGAGCACGTGTGATGGAGGGGGAAGATGCCACACACTTGAACCAGGGGGGTGGGAGACTCCATCATTCATGTTACCTTAATTCTTGATGCAGATGTATGACCGTGCCATAAGTGCTCCCACCAGCCCCACCAAGATGGAGCAGACTGGAAAGAGAAGCTGGGAGGAGCCTGCCTGGATGGGTTCGTCGCCACGGGTTCTAAACCACGACATGAAGTCAACAGTTAGCAGGTCGCTCCAGTCCCTTCCTACTTCCTCGCGTACATTTGAACCAGGTAAACAAATGTTCTGATAAATAGCATATATTATTTCAGGTTTTTAATTGATGTGAGTCCGTTTGGAGGATTAGACTCTGAGGCAAATGTCTCTTTTTTTGTTGCTGTTAACAGAACGCTGTGTCGGAGGATTGTTGCTCTTTCTTTACAGTGGGTTTTTCCTTTGTGCTCTGCAATCCTAATATCCAGCTATCTTCTAGTAGTAGTTTGCTTGGATTTATCTTGTAGTTGAGTTATTTTTCTGCTTTTAATGCTCCTTGATTTTAGTCGTTTTAGATGTAGTTTTTTCATATTCAGGTACTTTGATGATCCTCTGCTTCATAATTTCACCCACAGCCTCCTATTACTGTATCTAGATAGATGTGGGTCTATTGATTCTACTCCATGTTTAAAATAAAAAAAAGAATAATGTTTTGAATTTAGCTTTCATTATTTTCTCAGACTGTCTGCGGAGAACTGTCGGTCGCTCCGCTGTGGGAGGAAGTGATGCCACTCAGTCCGAGATGCTGCGAGCTCGTATGCGTCTGTCTTTGCAGGAGCATCTGTGGGAGTTCTATCAGAACAATGTTAACATACCTTCTGAGGAGCAGGCGATGGCCAGGAGGGCAGCGCTGGACATTTGCGCTGAGCTGCGGGTATTTCTTCACGCCAAGTTGCCAGACATGCCGCTCAGAGAGATGTACCTCAGCGGCAGTCTGTATGATGACCTTCAGGTAAACGGTTACACACACGCTTTATATTCATCCCAGATTTTAGGTGAAGCATCTCTCATTCTCCATCTTCCAGGTGGTGAGAGCTGACCATGCACAGCTGATGGTGCCGCTTGTCTTGGAGAAGAATCTGTGGTCCTCTGTTCCAGGGGAAGACACCATCATGAATGTCCCAGGTTTCTGGCTTGTCCGCAGGGAAAACTTGGAATATTTCCCACGGAACAGCAGCTACTGGGACCGCTGCATGGTTGGAGGTTACCTCTCTCCTAAATTGGTCCTTGAGGTTTTTGACAAGCTCGTCGCCGGCTCCATCAACTGGCCGGCTATTGGGAGCGTTCTCGACTACGTCATCCGTCCTGTGGTTCCCTCTGAGACGCTGACCCTGGAGGTACAGTTTGAAACAGACCGGAGGCTTTATGTGGACTTCTTGCCTTTGCTGGTGATGGAGGACGGAACCTCGCTGATTGCCAAACCGCATCGGCTTGCTGCGGAGCGCCACGAAAACCTGTGGCGACAGAGCTTCCGCGTGGCTGAGACCGCTCGGCTCCGGGCGCTGGATCAGGAGGACGGGGGTTGCCGGTGCACATGCCTGAAGGTGGCGAAGGCTGTGTGCAAGCTTAATCCTGCTCTTAACAGGCTCAATGCCAGTCAGCTCACCAATGTCATCTTGTTGCTGAGCGAAAAAGAAGGTGACTGGACCCAGGAGGCGTTAGCCGATCGCTTCCTTCAGCTGCTACGAGCACTAGTGGGACACTTGGAGACAGGAAGGCTGCCATGCGCCCTCAACCCGAAAGTTAACTTATTTTGTGAGTTGACTGAACAGGAAGTGGATGAGCTGGGTTATACACTCTATTGCACCCTGTCAGACCCAGAGGGGCTGCTTAGAACTGCTGTGGACCAGCGGCAACATCTGTAACAACATCAACCTGTTTTTGTGGTCACTCATGAGCCAGAGCGAGGCTCCGTGAGAAAACACCTGCATGGAATAACACCCTGTGAAAACTTCTGTGAGTAAATGTGACAGTAACAACGACCTAAGTGTTGCAACAGTTTGACTCTGATCATAAAAGCTGTTTCTGTTCGGATCAAATATTTTAACCTCTGAAAAAATTGGAGGCCATTGTATTAATGAAGTTTAGAGGAAGGATTAAGCAGACTCTGTATTGGTTGCTTCCTACAAATCAGCCATGTTTGAGTTCCTTTGATCTGTTTTAAGGATGGAGACATTTCTGCAGCCTCATCGAACATTTAAACTGATTGTGTGTGTAGGTACCAAAAATGCTAATAAATTGTTGAGCAGTCTAAAAGACTCATTATACTTGAATAAAGAAACAAGCTAAATGTTTTTTCTGGCTCATTTTCTTTAAAACAAAACAAAACATGAGTTTTATATAAAGAATTTGGGGAAAATCTTCATTAATACAGTGGCTGCGTTAATGATTTATGCGTTACATGTTACATGTAAAACAGTGTTTAGAATGTCTGCAGCATGCATGTGATATTTCTAGAAATTTACACAGGTTATTATGTTATTTGTCTCCATATCATTGGACCATGAATCTGCAAGAAAGATGAAATATTTCTATATAGAAACAGGAAATGCCAGATCCGTTTGTGGCCGGTTGAAATCCCAACAAATAGCATAATTATTGGCGTGATACGAGGAGATGTCCACGTGATGGTCAGATACAGAGGTTTCTTTAGACTCCCATTCGATGCTTTGGTGCTCCGATCAGACACGCTTCATTAACCACTCAGTATTGTGCGCGCCAGCATCACGGGTTCTTTCCAACTATAAAAATGTTGCTTTGCTGTAAATGTAAAAGCAGGATGAGCAAGGCATCCTGAAAAGAGGTTGCAGTGTTTTAGCCCACACTAATTAGCTTGTATGTGGCAGTCTGTTGGCTTAGTAGCCAGAGGTGGATTACTAGTCCACAACACACGAGCCGCAGTAAAAGGATTTGCACTGATGGCCAAATAGATTAGTGGCGCTAATTTAACAGATCACAATTTGTGCCCCAACAATGTCGATTCTACAACGGTTTAATAACTAATGATAAGTTAGACTCGTGTATAAGTCCCTCTGATGTAGGACTAATATGCGCTGCTTCATCTAAAAGACTCTGTGTTTGTGTCAACACGTACAATATGTTGTCCAACGTAACCTCGTGGATGTTTTGTTTTTTTTTTTTTGTCACCACTTTTAGCCTTAGAATAAAATAAAAACAGTAAGCGCTCCCTCGTCCCCCCCCCCCGTGTATGTATAATGTACATAATGGAAAGACTGGGTTGTGTCCAGTCCCAGTGTGCGTTTAGTGAATCAGATAATGGGGAAAAAAAGTAAATATTTTTGTATTTATTATACATTTGTAACCAAAAAAAAAAGCTGACTATTTATTTTCACTGATGAGTTTTTCTGTTTATGCATTTCATTTGCAGATGTGATTTATGCTAAAATATGTATGTAACATATGTAATGTTATCGTCCACCGAACCCAGTATACACAGACACCTCTTGTGGAGAAAATTGCCCCGACGCTGTGATGCATTCAGTGTTTTCCCACAATTTTCTTATTAAAAATCAGCTCTGGAGGTGAAATATGCAGCACTTTGTATACTTCATTAAATGTTAAAATGACACTATATTGTCTTTTTTCTTCACATTCTAAGGAAATATTATTTAATCTAATAAACCCATCCATCCAAAAGATAAAAAAAAATGACTTGTATTAAAGTTTTATTGCATTTTGTAAGAAACTCCCACAGACACATTAGATGATTTCTCTTCTGAGGAGGAAACCACCTGAAATGTTCGCTGAAATCAGACCTCTTTTACGCGATACAAACAAAAAGCATAGCTGAAGTTTTTCACATCAGATGTGAAATATTAAAGCTGAAAAGTTTAAAGCAGCTTCGTACAGTGAAAAAAACAAACAAAAACGAAGCAGGACTTCTTCATCAGCGGCAGAACGTCACTCCTGATCTGGGTGGTCAATATGGCGTCTGTACTGGCTTTATGCAAGCAGTCATCTAAACCAACGCTGCTAAAACAGGAAGAAGAGCTTTATGGCGACAGGTCTGAGGGATATGAATAAAATTGATCGCTGCGAGTAGAAATGAGGAAACGAGTCTTTCCTCAACCTTCAGGTGGAAACGCCATGAGAACAGAGTACTGCAATACGTTTCGTGTTCGGTTGTCTACTTTGCAGAAGCGAACCCTACTCGATCAGCGTTCCTGTCAAACACAGTGTAGTACTTCCCAATGAACACGTCACCCAGGATCCAGAGAGGCCCAGCGGGAGGGGGGATATCCATGGCCATGAAGCCGGACAGACAGATCGATGTACCCAGCTGAGACTCCTGCAGAAAAAACCTTTCAGTGAGACAAAACAAAACGTTTCCAAAGATATTTAAAGACAAATTCAAGGAAAGCTGGTACGTGTGTGCTTTATTAACAAATCCCTGTGGTGCGTCACTGCCTCAACCCCATCATGTGGCTCCAGTTACATCTGCAATCACTTCTCATGTATGGCTATTTGATTATGAGGAAATAATGATGCATCATTTGGTGACAAACGACTACATACCATTTATTTTAATGCACATTTAGCATGAGGGACCAGCACTACACAGCACATTCCACTTAGCTTTGGTGTTCCTGGGTTATCTGATTTAACTAAGTATCTCACCGAACCAAAAGATCACTGATTATCAACTCAGGAAGGCGACTCGTGCTAACAGATTCTGGAGGCACATTTGTATTTCTAGCAGGATGAGAAGCATCGCAGCTGCTGCAGCAGAAGCAGGAAGGAGGACACATCATTAAAGCAGCAGCAGGATTTATAATTATGGAGTCAGAGAAAGTTTCTGTCATTCTAATAGATGCTAATGTGGCCGTTTTAAAACCAGCAGTAAAAACATTCAGTGGAATCGGTTTAATAGCATATATGCTTTATAAAGTCATACAAATAGGTTTTAGATGTTCAATAATATTTGTTTACAAACGTTTTATGATGCGGACATGGATAAACATGGTGACAGACATTACTGGATGCAGTTTGGAGTGATGTCTCAAAGACCAGAGATGCTGACAGACTTCCAGAGGAAGTGGACTCACTGGCACAGCAGATAATGATGCTGGATGTGGAGACTAACCAGTACCTGGGAGTGAGCAGGTAGACTGGAAATCCAACACGCTGTGCACAAAAAGGGGATGTGCAGGCTATAATCAGATCCTTCCCTTTCTAGCAAGATGCTGGGAGATGTTTTGAAACTCTCACAAAGAGCATTTCATGCAGGGACAGAGAGGGAATCTTACCTGCTACATCCCATCACTCAGCTCAATAACTCCCCTCTGACAGAGAAACAGCCTGGATGGTCAACCGGTTCTACCTGCTGGTTCATTTCATCTATGTTTTTATTCTTTAGGTTTTCCCATCCTCATTATAAAAACGAGTTATACTCACCCATCATCATCATCACATGGAGAGAGAAAAAAGTTCACGTTCCTCAATTCTGAGTGGCTCAGTGCTTTTGCTAATATCTAAGGTGTTATGAAGCGGGTTAAGGTCCCAGCTTCAGTTGCCATGGAAACACACCTTTGTAGGATATAAGGACACTGAAAAGTCAGACCGCACCAACCTAATCCCGCTCTGTAGACCCGACCCGTCATGCATGTGTGTGCTTAGATTTAAATAAATACCTTTAGAACATAATCCTCCCCAGTCAGGTTAAACTGCTTCCCGCCAATGTTGAATGAGACGACAGGAAGCGTGGGAATCTTCTTGCACTCAATCAAGTACTGGATGAAAGGAGAAAGGTGTGTTATAATGATCTGTTGTGTGTGAGATTTTAATCATCATATCGTTAACCTTACCTCTCCCGCCAGCAGCGGCAGCGCTCCGATGGCTTTGTGCAGCGCTCGGATTTCCTGTCTAGGACCAACCATGAGGGACGTTCCCGTGTCAACAATAGCCTGGCAACCAGCCTTGCAAAGAGTCAACTGGTTGCCAACATCAACCCTATAAAGGGACGTTAAAATAGATGGAGTCAAAAGACAAGCGGTATCAACTGGTGTCAGACACCTGCACAGGAATTTGCTTCGGTACGGCCGAGAAAGCCAAAAGCCAGTTCAAACTTAACATTTCCACCATTAAGACTCGTGGTTTAATGGGATCTGTTCATGGATGCTGCAATTAGGTACTTTTAGATACCAGGAAAATGGTTGTGTCTGTGAGAAGGACAACACCTAGCAAAGCCACGTACTGTTATTTCTCACCTGTTCATCCCAACCTGCCAGTAAGCCTTCCGTGTCACGTTCACATAGTGCACGTTTCCAGTGTAGTACTGTGGGTCTGTCCCGCCCAGTATCAGCTCTCCTCCTACTGCTGCTTCCGGGTCCCTGAGACACACAGAGGGAGAAAACCTCACTGTGTTAGCAGACCAAACAGAAACCACCCCACACACACTTTGATAAGCAGCCAAGGTCGGAAAGAGTTCAACAACAATGCTGGAAGTTGACGAAGAGGGTTATGCGTTTCAACGACCTGCTTATGTAGACAGAGAAGATGTTTTGAGGCAGCAGTTTGGCGGCCATGGCTGTGTCAAACACAGGGGTGACACTAGCCACAGAGATTGAGGGGTATGCCATCCCCAGGACCCCATCGAACCGTGCTACTGCAAATGTAATGCCAGGCTGCTTCACAGCTTCCCCAAACTGCTGACCAGAGACAGAAAGGCCGGCGACCTGGAAGCAGACGAGATGGACATAAAGGAACCGGACAATGCTGAACTGAAATTGTACAGAAATGATGGGAAGGGTGTGATAGCAGAGCAATGCGGCTAAACAAAGAGCCTCCTAAACTCACAGAGACAGTGTCCTCACTGATGAAGCCAGACAGGCTGCCTCTGCCATACTGGATAGAAAACTTTGTGCCGTTCATAACGTACGTGCTGGACTTCTTTGAATTGTAACGCCGATGAACCCCTAAAAAAAGATTATCAGATTAATGCGAGTTGCTCCACCAAAGTCCTCTAAACAAACACAGGAGGCCAGAACAAACTTACAGCAGGCCACGTCAAAAAAGGAGCAGTGAAAAGAAGGAACCCACAGGTTGGAGGAACCAGTGTCAAACAGCACAGAAAAGTCCTGCGGAGGGGTTCCGATGCTGATCACCCCATAGTACTGGGCCTGGGAGTAAAACACAAAGGTTAGCAGATAAAGTTAAACAGGGTGCTGTCATCTATATCATTTAAAAAGGTAGGAATGGAGTAACACGTGGTATTATGGTGCCAAAAAGTCCAATATTGACTATTTCCACTGGCCTAATCTACCCATGTGATAAACCTTCACACAGATGTGCTCAGTATCCAACCTTAAGGAGTCTGCAGTGACACTAAAAGGTGATTTAACTGAATGGGAGCGTTGTGTTGATGCACATACATCCATGAAGTTGGTCAGTCTTTCCACGGGAAGCTTGGGGGATGGGGAAGGAGCGCTCTCTGGTGCTCCTCCACTCATGGCTAAAGTCCGAAGCTCATCCAGAGACATCCCATTGTCGCTCAAGATGCGACGCAGGCTTCTGGTTTTGTGAAGGGGAACCCTGTAATGCGCATTTTACTGCATTAAATAAGGCGCGTGCAAATGGGCTTCCTGGTTCTGACTAGTTTGAGCTTTCTGTTCCAAATTTTAGAAAGATATTTTTACTTTGTAAAATGCAGATCCTTCAGTTACATAAAGTGTTTTAGTCAGAATTACAACTGAAAAATGGAAAACGCGCGAGTCTAATTATTGCGGTGATTAACTTAAGACATCACGCGTCCATCAACCTGCTAAGTTGTGACAAACATCAAGTAATTACTTTTTACCTTATGACAGCGGTGCACTGACTTATGAGTAGTATCCAGATGATACAGAGCGTCTCCAATCGCGCCATTTCTTTGGAAAATAGTAACACTTTATGGCTTGTTTCTGATATTAGCAACCGTTATCACAAAAACGTCCTACTACTTACACTGACGCACTAAGCTAGAAGGTGCTTCGGTAAAGTTCGGACTTACTCGGCTTTGCGGCTTCATGATTGGAGGAAAATATTCCGGAATCTTTCTCTCATTGGTTGAAGAGCTAGCACTGTTTATAATGCTCCGAGAGATCACGCGCTGTAATGTGATTTTGAGGGGAAAGATAGGGCTGAAATTCAGTGAGTAAATGTCTAAAGTGGTTGCTGAAAAAACATTTCACACATTCTTTTAACCGTTTCAATAAATTCAGAGAGAAAAACCAATATAATTGTAAATAAATGTGGATTTTGAACTGTGTAAACTAGTTTTGTTTACGTTTGGAAACCATTTTTTAGCGCAACTCATACATGAAAATACTAAATTAAGCATAAATGTTCTTATGCAGGCAATAGTTAAATACGTGTGTACATATCTATTAGTAAAACGGAAAATCCTGCATCTGATTAGAGCGCTTTTTGCATACATGGTGCGTTTAAGTGCTGTTTGAAAGTTGGGTTTCCCCTGCTTCTTTTGTCAACAATTTTCTTAACCCACCAGGCTCTTTGTGTCTTCCTTCATGTCTGTTACGATGCCAACAATGTATGCCAAATAGTAAATATATTTAAAAGCTGTGATGTTGGATATGGATTTGGTAGCATTTTAGTGTGCAAAGACACATTTCTGATCTGTCATATGCTGAATGTGTAAAGGACTCTAAGGGTTCTGTAAGAACATAGATCAGATTAAACCAGAGGCCAGTAGGCTACCACAAAGCGTGATTAACACAGCCCAGACTTATCTCTGTTCTCTGGACCTAACCAGACATTCAGGAAATGAAAAAGATGTAACCTACTAAGAAACTGAATATCTACTTGGTAAATTAACCCATTATCATCAGTGCGCGTTCACATAACAGGAGTAGTTTTTGAGTTTCTGACCAATCATAAACAGACAAACCCTGCAGAGCAGTGCATTTTATACACTATCATTCTTCCAAAAACACAAAGAAATAAAAAGAATAATTCAGGCAACACTGTTAATGCAGCGAAAACCAGGAAGGAATGCTGGCAAAAAACTGCCACTCCATTACTGTACCAGATTATCCAAAAATCATGAATGGAACAATATTTGTGCAAATAAAATCTTGCTTTATTATTCATTTTACTGTAGTTGGTATTGCCTATACACCCTTTGCATACAAATAAACTTTGCATTCAATTTAAAAATCTATCTAAGGTAACAAATCTCCAAACGGGTGTAATATGCAAAGTGAAATTATGTTTCTAAAATAATTTACAGTAAATATTACAGTAAATAACTTGTTGCAATCAGCATCACAAGATGATAAAAACATACATAGGATATAGAGATCATTATTATTCCTACAGTCTAAACTGCAGAAATGGATAGATTTTATGCAAAGACAAAAATAACTTTTTTAGCAAGTACAATTTCTTAAACCTTGTTTGCCTTCACAATAAAAATACACTTTTCTGTTTTAGTTTGTAGAAGTAAACCATGGATTAGTTTGATTGTGGAGACAAAAGTTTTATTTTCAACAAGTAAAATGAAAAAAAGTCTAAGGAATGTCTTCAAGAATCCAAACTGAGAACTACTATTTAGTCCACCTGCCTTTAAAATATGACATTTTGTGACTTTATGTGTGGAAGTAATGGACTGTATAAAAAGGTGGAAGTAGAGCACCAGATAGGAGTTTGGGCTCATGTTTTTCTGTCTCTACTGTGTTTAAAGTAAAGACAGAGAAGATTCCAGCAATATTCAATACCATGATACCATGATTCAATAGACCGAGAAAGTTCGACCTGAGACATAAATTTAATGGCTTCAGACGAGACTTGACAGATTTATGAACTACTTGCAACTCGACTCAGACTTTCACTGAAATTACTTGTGACTTAACTTTGACTTTGGGCTATTGACTTGGAAGTAAAGTTAGCTAGTCAAAGTTAGCTAGCTAATGTTAGCTTAGTAACAGATCATTAGCATGATGCACTCAGCAATCCATTGAGTCCACACTTGCATTACAAAGTAAACCGTTTTTTTGTGTTGCAGACTTCACTTTATTCAGAATAAAAAACATGCTATATAGTTTAACAGACTATAAATGCTAAAGCACAGATATAAGATATTCCCATGTTAAAGTCATTCACTTTTCTGAAAGCTTCCCTCCCACTGCTAAATTGAATAAATGGAAATAGCATTTTGTTAATATTTTACAGGACTGTTTATTGTAAACACATAAGTGTTGAATTTAAAAAAAAAACAAGCACAAATTTCAGAAAATAGAATTTTGTGTAAACCTAAAATTTAAATATTTATAACAAAACATTATTTGATAAAGATCTCATGGTGACTTGACTAAGACTTTATACTCAATGTTGAGGACTTGTACCTGACTTTGGATTTTTTGTCTTGACTTAACTCGGGACTTGCTAGTCTGGACTTGGGACTT
>JBAMIG010000022.1:2231867-2253545 GCA_037177335.1 Kiunga ballochi
ACAAAAGCTGCTAGGATCTTCAGGACACACAAACCCCTCCACCACAGTGGTGGCTCAGAGTGATAAGTGTTAAGAGATTTGATGCAATCTTTTGTTTTCCCTGTTCTAGGTTATTGATTTGAATTGACTTCAATTGATGTCAGGGCCCTGAGATGTTGTTTTTAAAGCGGCTCTATACAAATTAAGCTCCATTGAATTGAATATCCACCATGTGAAAAAAGTCCATTTAAGATAAGAAAAAGTTCTTACAAAGATTTAAGAGAGTATATTTTATTGCACATGGTTAGGGATATTAATTATATCAGTGTTTTCTGTACAGTAGGCTTATGGTTTTTATTAGTCAGTGTGAACCAGGATGAGGGGGGCTGGCAGAGGAATGCTGCTGTATACAGCCTCCTGGAGCTGAACAAAACCAGGCATTCCTCATGGAGGTGTTTATACTCCACAGTCTGGTGTGGTCCATCCTCATTCGATCTCTCAGTGTATTCACAATGTCCTCCTCAGCAGAAGGCTCATCCAGCAGAAATAAAACAGAGGAGAGACATGTCAGCACATTGTGAACAGTTCTGTTTGCTCATATGCAGAAAATAAATAGTTAATATGGCTCAGTTTAACATCACAGTAAATCTATGGACAGAATACACGTGGATGCCTAATCCAGCAAAATAAGATATTAATGTAAGATAGTGGTTTAAACTGAAAAACAGAGAATGTTACCTAAAGATGCAGATTTCCCGCATTGTGATCTACATTGTGCACATTTAGGTTCATCCTGCATTTGTGTCCACACCCCCACATTCATCCCAGCGTTAGCCTGAGCTTCTCCTAAGTTTCAATTAAGATTCCAGTTTCCTCTTAGAGTGTGATTGCACTTTTTATCATGCTAAATAAATGGACTGGTGCTTTTCAATTCATCTTAACCCCTCAAAGAGCTTTAGCAACATGTCACGTTGCCGCAGCACCTATATGTTTAATCATACATACTAAACACACATCAGGAGGCAGCATTGGGTTCAGTGTCTTGCATCGTGTCGTGCAGAGCCAGAGCTGCCCTGGAGAAGACTAACAGGAACCTGGCAGCCGACCCGCACCAACTGCCTCTCCTGCCACCACCCAAGTGTTCATAGACATTAATGCATCAGCAAAAGTGCGGCGCATATTCCCTATTCCCACACACTTATTCAGTTCATTTTAGTTTTATTGTATTACTATACCACTACTACAAATATACTAGAGAATAAAAATGGTAATTAACCAACCTGTGGCTGCAGATGGCTCTTTGGATTTTCCCCGACAGCTCTTAATAACATTGGCTAAAAAGAAAAAAGACCCAATAAAAGTTGGTAAATATAGCTATAATAACCACAAAGTTTTCATTGAATAATTACATCAAATTTCCACAACCTAACACTAGAAGTTCTATAAATATTTTTTAGATTTGTTTAGGCTGTCATTGGGTCAGAGCAGGGTTTATAGTGTCAGTCCTTCAGATTTTAGTGTTTCCCCGCCGCAACACACCTGAACCAAATCTATGGTTCATTAACAAACAGGTGCAGCAGAAAACAAGGCGTTGGAGAACTTTTTCATTTGAATCCGGTGTCGTACCAGGGAGACACCAAAACCTGCAGGATGGTAGCTCCCAAGGACCGGAGTTGGAGACCCTTAGAAACTATCTATCTATCCATCCATTATCTGCACTTTATTAAATTCAGGGTAACTGGAGCCGCTCCCAGGAATCATTGGGCAAGAGACACACACACCCTGGCTTAAGAGCAATTTCAAAGGACCAATTCACCCAACTTCCATGTGTATGGATGAAGCTGGAATACCCAGACAGACTAACACAGGGAGAACATGCAAACTCCACACAGAAAGGGCATCATCTGAGCCGAAGCTCGAACCGGTGACAGTCTTGCTGTGAAGCTGTTGTGCTAACACCACACTGAGAACTGTCTAAACATCTTCATCCCCTGAAAAACGTGCATCTATACTCTTTAGGAAAAGTTTTTATTTTCTCTATGTCAAAATGAAAAGATGGGAATTTAATCATCGTTTACTTTAAAATAAAAACCTATAATATTTGTACATTTTAAATAATCTGGGAGCAAAATATTTGGATTGTAAAGGTTGCAGACTTCCAAGCTTATATAAAAATCTATATAAAGCAGCAGGGATGGGATCTGGCTCGTTTGGGTCGTTGTGATTGACTTCTATCACAATATAAACAATATTTTCTCAGAATGAAAAACAAAATTTCTGACTGGGCATGGAGAATGTTTCACATCTTTATGTGACGATACACAGAAAGCACAAAATAAAACACAAAGCAGATGCTTTGAAAAAATATGCAAAACTAATAGACATGGAAACAGCAGCTTTAGGCTAGACCTCCAGAAAGTGGGGATGCAACCAGGAAGAGCTGTTTCTGCAGTGTGGGTTACATGCCTGTGAGTGATCTTTTGCAAACATCAGAAGGAATGATGCTGGCTCTGGTACGCTCTGAATCTCTTATAGCTCTAGCTTTTTTTCTTCTTGATAAAACATGCTCTTATAAGTTTTAGATCTCTCAGCTCTTTTTGCACCCTAACCTCTATTGCACAAATGCCATTTCATCAGTGACTGTAATTTCCATCCACTTGACAGCTTCTGTGTTTCATGTTCCACTTCCCCTCTTTTACAACTCCCCCTCTTTATGCCTTTTTTTTTCTCATTGAATGCATTCCAGCAATTCTCCGCTGTCAGTCACCGTCTCTCCCGTCCAGAGCCATTCGTTAGCTGCTGCTGACAGATCTTTGCTGAGACGTGAAGGCTTTGAGCTGCTATACTTCTGCCAAACTAAGCTCATTCCTGCTTGGTTAGTGAAGCAAAATAGAAAGGAAATCTACCCGAGGGAGGATCGATCACACAGTTTATAAAGACCTCACATCTAAGCTTTACTTTACTGTTATTTTTTTATGACATATTGTCTGACAAACATCATTTACTGGTAGATTTTCAGCTTGACCTTTGATGTAAGCAGTTAGTGTGTTTTATTTCATGAATTTTGCTGATGGGTGATTAAAAACATGAGTGTAAGTGAGTAAATGTTCCTGTTGCTCAGAACGAACAAACCAGCCACCCTGCACCTAAATGTATTTCTGTTTTAACTTATAAATCGTTTTTGCAACATTCCTGCTTCTAGGATCAGGAAACCTGAGAGCCGGGGTGAGTCTGGTGAGGCCAAACTGATGACTTCCCGTTAGGTCGCTTGGTTTACATGATCCTGTTTTATCCCAGAGACACGAGCAGGAGAGAAACTATCTCCGCGACTAATCAGGGTTCACTTGTCTTCCCTGATGGCTGTGATGCATGTGGCAGCAGCCAAAGGTCCAGCTCTGCACACACACACACACACACACCTCCTCGAGTCCCCTTTTGTGACACGTGCAGTGAATTCACGTTTTTCGATTGGAAAAGTTGACCACAGAAGGGTGACGGGAAAGATGCCAGCTATGCGTTTTCTGCGTCAAATTAACCACTGAAACTTTTCAGCCCACAACAGACAAAAAAAAAAAAAACCCCTGCATGAAATCAAATGCCATCATTGTTCAATCGAAGATTAGTTCAGGGCGCTGTGACCCTCACCGGATCTTCTGAAAAGCTCTTAAATATTTTAGCGGGTGCTGTCATTTCTCATTCAATTGTTACGCACAGAGAGCCCTCTGTCCTCAGTTCATGGTTAAATGGTGGCAGGCTCAGGACAGTGAGTGTGTGCACAGATGTGTGTGTGTGTGAATGCGCAAATGTGGGGGGGAGAGTCTGATCTACATGTGGGGACGCTTTTTATTATACTTCAAACTTTAACTTTACAAAGACACAAACACATGCACGTGTGTATACATGCACACGACTGGGATTTACAGGTACAGGTGCCACCACAGCTTTTCTGTGATTGTTTCTTATTAAGCTGTTGCCACAGTGAAGATTGATGAATGGCTTTCTCTCACTGGGATTGTGGTGAGACGTTACAGTTGCAGGTGTGTGAGAAAGCCTACCAAAGTGAGCTATGCATTCAGGTTCCCGGTGGGAAAATCCCTGCCTCTAGTCAAGAACCTGTTTCCACCCACCCCTCCTCATCCTCCTCTTCCTTCTCCCCCTCCTTCTCCTCCTGGTCTTTCCTCTCTCCTTAGAAACAAACATACCACACACTCACGTTTTGGGAATAAACTCAGAATAAAGCAGAATATGTTGCCATGCGCGCCGTCACAAACACAGATGCATCATAAAAGGATGTGTGCAGGTCAAAAACTCAGAACTGACAGAAAATAAGTGGACCTTTCCCCCTCTCGGTGATCTTTACCGACTTATTTCTTGACCCTTGAAGCACTCACGTGTGAATAAACTCAGTCAGTCCAGAAGTTTTCATCATTTTTCTTCACGTCACCTCTTCCTTAGTATTGGATTACGTTGGTATCCCGAGTCACAATACAGGCAGTGGCCTTGGTCAAACATGTGAATATGAAACGGAGAGTAAATATAGCCCCGCTGCTCATGCTGTTTCCTCCATTGCCTCTTGTTAGAAAAACAATGGCATCCTATTATTCACTGGGCCATGACTGAACTGGAAGAAACGACTGCGGGAACATTCTTTGTACTGTAGCTGCAGTGATGCTTTCAGTCAGAAACTACTTTTGATGCAGTTTAGCCCTTCAGATGTTTTGTTCTTTCACCCTAAAACGACATTCTTGATCTTTTCCTCCTGTCAGTTAACATTAAAAAGGCATTTGAAACCTGCGAGCTTGGCTCGGTGACATACTGTTTTTGGGCCCGAGACGCTTGTACACCCAGAGTCACCATCGGGCATTGTTCAGAAATGTTCCCTAAACACGAGTGACCGTCAAAAAGGTCAGGACTCTGAGAATAACTCTTGTGATATTTAGAAATACTTTTTTGCCTCCTGACAGCCTGGCAAGATGGGAAGCGGAGGTAACAAGAGGAGTCAGTTGGCATGGCAACCACCATGGTGACCTCTCCAGCAGAGAATCTGCATTAAGGCTTGTTATGCAAGCGACTGTATTTCAGGTTAAGGGGCTATTCTTAAATGCGTAAATATAACAGAAACCTGGTGTTAAAACCATTAAATAGCATTTTACAGGAGTTTATAATGATGATTAAACTTTCATAATTGGAAAGATTAATGTATAAATGTAAATAATAACATAATATTTACTAATCTCACAGATTATTTTCTTCCCACCAGGACATATGTATACTGAAACTTTATCATTTCACAGAAATTATCTGTGAATTATTGGTGGCAACACAGCTGAAAGAAAGGCCAACAAACAGCCGTAAAAGTAATTTGCACAAATCAGAAACAACTGGAGGAGCATTTGGCAACTAATTAGGTCACTGGCTACAGCACAGGAACAAGACTGTTAAAGCAGCATCTGAAAAAGACATTTTAGATGTAATGTTAGGTAGATGTTCACCAAGCAATCAATGAGAATCCATTGAAAATAAAGGATTGGTTAAAAAAACAACATGACATGAAACATGACAGCATATGACCGGGAGGGTAACTCTCATTCTATAGCCGCAGTACTGAAAGCCTTAGGAGTTTTCCAGCTGACACACCTGATTTATTGCATATGAACAGGTTTCTGCAGAGTTCAATGTCTCTGCAGCAAAGGGAACTCCGAACAGTTGCAGGACTACGGTCCATGAGGACCAGAGTCACAGTGGAAAAGCTGTTCTGTTGTCCAATTCTTTTTGTAAACCATGAATGCCTCGTCCTGTGGACAGAAGAAGAAGGGGACAATACAAGGGACAGTTCAAAAACCTCTTCAGATCCTGATTTAAATGTCAGTATTTGAAACATGTCATGCAAAGGGACTTGACAATAAACATTGCATGGAAGAATGACATAACTTAGCTTTGTACTGATGCATTCATGGAAAAGTATTTCTTTTATTGTGATTATTCCAACAATGCATCATTTTCTATTCCCTACATGCTTCTTCAAATAAGAGGAGATAAACTTGTTTAAAGTCATTCTTTTGCCTAAATATAAACAGATTATATGGCATATAGAGAAATCTGAAAAGATGAGGGATTAAAAGTGTAAAGAAAAGGAATGTTTTAAAAAAACTGGCCCAACATTAAAATATCTTTATAAATGACTCAGGACGGAAGGATTATTGCGGAGTAGGCGCTGCGAGGCGGCTGTTTGCGCATTTACGTTGTCTCTTTGGACGCAGATTATCGGCCATTCTTCACGCAGGGGGCGGGAGAGAGATACCGCAAGCGAACCAACAGCAGAGCCCCCCCCCCTCACCACCATCCCCTCCGCTACCACTGCGTAATCAGGCTGCTCCAGGGCTGAGGCGCACCGAGTCGCACAACACTTTGCGTCTTGATAAGACTCCTTGGAAGAAGAGGACCGCAAACTCCCTGCGACAACATTTCAGCCTGTACGAGCCGGAGTCTGGGATGCATCACGGTTAATGGAGGACAGATTATTTCACTGTTGGAGATTTTTTATTTGGAATACGTCTAAACTTTATTTACGCAGGGTTCCCGTGGATACTTTTGTCCCATTTTTTTGGTGAAATTTGGACCTTTTTGTGTGGAAATGCCAGTAAGTTTTTTTTAAAAGTAGTGGCACTTAGTAAAAACACAAACTTCTGTGTGGAAACTTCTGCGCAGCTGCGTGACTTCTGATCAAAACTGGAAAAAAATCCATTAAAAATAGATTCAGGTTTATTATCACACGGGAGTGTTCTCTGAGGAGTCCTTTAAAGAGTTTTGTCACAAACCACTTCATCTTCTGTGGACAGCTCTGCTGTGGGGCAGCAGTGCGGACGGCAGCTTGCACGCGCGCGCAGCTCCGCAGGGCGAGCCGCTGTCCCCTCGCGCGCAGTGCTGAGCAAAGAGGGCTCTCTCGCGCTTCCATAAATGCCCGGTCCGTCGAAGAGGCTCGAGGCTGGGCAGCAAGATGAGCGCGTGGGTTCAGCTGCTGCTCGTGTTGCTGGCGTCGTGTCTGCGGTTTGGCGTGGCCGAGGTGAGTTCAAGTCCCAAAACAAATATCTGTTTTGCTGAGTTATAACTTCAGGAATGTCTGTAAAACTTCACACAACAGTTTTATTTGATCTTTTACGCGAATATTAACATTAAAATTGTTATTTTTTAATAAACTTAACATTAAGTTTGGTAACATTTCTTTTAATTAGTATTTTTAAGGTTAATTAGGTTAAACTTCCTGTTCCTAATTTCCCCCTTTATCAGCAATAATTATTGGTATTTTTTCCTCTGAAAACAAGCACCATGAAATGATAATGGAAATAAATGATTTTGAAAAGATAAAGCACAGAAATGAAAGCACCTGCTGTAGCGCATTGTCTCTGAGTGATGATACAGAAAATGACTGTTATCCTTCATAAAGATGAATGGATGCTGAAAGACCCATGCTGAGGTGGTGAACTATAGGTGATGTGCCAGGAGGGTGGGGGGTGGGGTGTCCACAGTGTTTAAATGATGGCTCATGGATGCTGCCAGATGTTGAGCGCAGCCGTAAGTCTGTCAGTTTGCACCATGGTGCTCATCACATCACGGTGCAAATCTGTCTGTAACTTTGCAACGAAATGCGATGAAACAGGAAAAACATGGATGAAGTTTGACCATCTGCTGAGGTCTAGCAGGAAGCTGAAACTCCAAGAGGGACCGGAGAGGGTCAAGTGAGGCTTGACTGAAAAACAATGTTATATTCATTTCATTTATCAGACTCTCTTTCTTAATCAAGACATGGCCTTGTGTTTCTCACCTTGTCACTTTATCTGCACAATGATCTTAATGTCAGTGACTCGTAAAAAGCTAAATTTAAGGCTTAAAAAGATCAAAAGTTTCTATGCTTCTGGAGAAATGGTTGGGTTTCTCTGAGGAATAAGAGTACACACATATTTAATGCAGGTATTTGCTCTCTGAAGCTCTTAGATTACAAAAATACCTTTAATTGCCAAACGTAAAATAAAAATTTGGAGCTATGATGACTTTAACTTCCTGTGATCAAGCTTCCTTCTCATTTTGGAGCTGTTGGAATAACCACATGTAAAAAAAAGCTCAGTTTTTCTCGGGCAAAGGGCTTCACAGAGAGCAGGTATGAAAGCTTTGAGGTATACAAGCAGGAATTCCCCAGGTCTAATTTGAAAGTTTAAAGCATCGCAGCTGGAAAATGATTGAGACTGCAGGTTTGATAGACAGAGGATTACCAAAAGAGTGTGAATGAACATTTTTATCTCCCGTCTGCTTTTGGTTAAGATGTGGAAAGCTGTAATGCACATATGGATTCAACAAGGACCACCAACATTTTGTTTAAGGAACATAAAATCATAATTATTCTGAACTTTATCAGGCGCCTTTCCAAAACTCTGAGCTGAATTATGGTAATGAAATGAATTAAACTCATTCGTTTGCACACGGCTGTGCTCCACACGTGTTGGCATACTTTCAGGTGCGACATGTGAAACCTCCCACATGTGCAGTGGCTGCTGCCGCCAGTAGACTCAACGCCCTAATTACACGATTAGATGTTCCCCCTCCCTCCATCCCGGCCTGCTGCAGCCTCTGCCTGTACCTGGCATTCCTCAGTGCTGTCTATAGACCTCCAGGGGGATGGGGAAGCCGCCACAGGTGATAAGTAATGATGTACGACAGAAGGAGTGCATTAAATGGCATCATAGTTTATATAGATGACACCATGAATAGAGAGGTTGTGTTGCTTTGGGTATAATCAATTTTTCAGTAAAAGTTTGTTATTTGAAACGGTTTTGCTAGTTTAGATGAGGACGCAGCATAGATAGACTGTACACAGTTTAAATATAGGTTTTAAAGGCTCACTGATGCCATTAAAAAACAATGTTCATATCAATTTGTTAGATTTATTAAATTCCCCTATAAGCACAATATTACTATCATGATAGTAATATTGCCTTTATTTCAATTAACAATATTAGTATGTGTTTACATATCCTGCCTCTCCTCTTTGCATCTGCTTTTTTTTAAATTGAAGTGTTCATTTAATATATCCTGCTTAGACGTAATTTGCCGTGACAGCAGGCACCACCACAAACAGAGGCCCACATCCCCCTAATTGACATCGGACACAATTAGCCAAGCAAGCTGGCTTGTTTCATAAGCAAAAGGGGGAAATAATCGCTCTCAGGCCTCAGGGGGCATCGGCAGCTCTGCAAAAAGAGGTGTGAGAGTAATACAGCATTTCTGCTGTATTATTTGATTCTCTGGCAAGCAGACCAACAATGGGGGAATGTCAATGGCAAACAGCATGGGCAGGGTGAGAGCGCATGTCCGTGCATGGATGGCTGCTTCCTTTGCTTGAAGCTGCTGCTGGGGTTCATTATGTTCTTCATAAGCTGCACAGATTCAAACACACAGCTGAGTTTATGGCACCAAACTCAGTAAAATGAACCCGAGTTAGAAAGATTTTTCTCTGTGTTTCATTTCATCTCCCCACAAAAAGACAAGTGAAAGCAGCTGAAGCTCATCCAAAGCGTTTAAAGCAACACTGGGAAGTGCTTCGACCCACGTCTGATCCTTTTCCATTTCAACCCATCTTTTATTCACTTATTCTTCTTCTCTCTTTTTTAGATGCACCTCCCTTCGCTCATCCTCTCTGTATCACTCCATCCCCCACTTCCTGACTCCTTCCTTGCCCCTTTGACCCCTAAATGTTAGCAGATGAGAGGACACAACGCCAATAGTCATTCACCCTGCTCTTAGTGCCCATTGTGTGTCTGCTTTGGTCAGTTCTCCCCCTCCCTGGTTGTCTCCAACCCATTAATGACCAGAGGGGGTTAAACCCACAGTCCCATCCCTACCATCACAACGTAGAGCTGCTGCATGGTCTTTACAGGGAACACCATGAAAATGTTTGTTCATGTTATTAAATAAAATGATCCATTTGCTTTCTAAACGTCTGGCTGTAGAGAACATGCAGTGTAATACAGTGACACAGCAATGTCGGTCACAGTGAATAGACAGGTCAGACTTTCTAAACAGTTCCAGAAGAATTTAGACATGAGTATAGATTATTTATGTGTTTATTTTTAGTGCAGCTGAGACATTTCCTTGCGAAAAAAATATTAACTCACCCACAATATGATACAAAAGTTGCATTGGAGGCTTGTTGCTGGTTCATGATTGTAATGTTGCGTTTAAATTTTAAATAAATCCAGCAACATTTTGTCAAGATAAAAGAAATACTTATTTTATCTCCTTTAAATTTTAAATTTTAAATTTATTTTATCTCCGTGGTTTCTGCTGCATAACGGGTGGACATGTTTGATGTGTAACTGGATTGTGTGTTTTAGGGGGACGCTCTGCCTGCAGCGCTGGTGGAGCTGGTTAGAAACAGTCCCATCTCCTCCATAGAGGACCTCCAGCTGCTGCTGCTCTCTGACTCCGTAGGTAAAGAACAGAGCTTTCTGATATTTTCACTGATGCTCAGTCTGGGAGGTGTTCCTCATCATGCTGCACCCCCATAGAAACATTTCTCTTCCCTAAAGCGACACACACACAGTAATTATGCTTCTTCTGGCGAGATACCTGTCTATGTATCTATAGTTTTTTAAACAAACAAGCCAAATTAAACCCATCATCTTTTTATTCATACACTCCATGCATACAAACATCTTATTGTTGTGTTTTTTAATAAACGTTCAGCAGAAACATTGTGGCCTCACGTCACATTTCTACAAAACATCACAACAGAATGAAGCCAAACCTTTAAGGAACTTGTTGTTCAGTAAAGTTATGCTAATTTTCATACACATCTTCTACAATCTATAATTTTTATATTGATTTATGAAGGGAAAAAATAAATGTAAAAATAGCTAGTTACTGTATAAAACAAAAAGCATTAAGACATGAAAACAGCTTCTTTTATAGCTAATATAGGTTTACAAACTGTCTGAAATACACATTTCTCTCTTTCTGATATTTTATTCAGGTGTAAAAATAATTATTTTTACATTTTTTCCATCGTTCTGTGCTTTTAGATGTTTTTTATACCCACAGGGGAGATTGAGCTTCTCACATGTAGAGGGCGTTATTGCACCAGAAACAAACATGAAACTAAACACGAGTCATTTTGGTGTGTTTAGAAAAATGAACAGCTGTTTGTGTTTATGTTTGCTGTCTCAGAAGGAGAGGATGGGACTTCTGCAGCCAATGGAGGTCATAGACTACCACGGAGCCTGGGTGAGACGACGCTTCCTTCTTTAGGAGATCATTCAGAGGATGAGGTTGTTTTTAGACTCAGATGATGAGAGGCTTATTGCCGTTACCATGACAACTTTAAAAAGAATCATGTGGATTTTTATGAGCTGAGATTTAGTGCTTTTTTCTAACAATCATTCAGATTCTTTATCTTCATTAGCGATGAAGGCTGAGAGTGTTCAGACAGGCCGCCTGTGAGGTGATTAATGTGACAAGCATGGTTTTAGTGACGTGGAGATATCCTGTCCATTAACCTTATAAATACAGTTACGACAAAACAGATGCAATACTAATCAATCAATGAAAAGGTGTCTTTGTCCTTCATCAGTCTCAGTGGAAGACATGCTACTCATCCTTCTTATGACATTATTTGTCCACTTCAGTAAAACAGAACGGCGTAATTTATACCTGTGAAGAAACATTTTTTTATGGTCTCTGCTTTTTTCTGCTGTGACGCCAACAAAACCAGTTAACAACCAGTTAATGAACTGACAGGAACAATGATACAATACAGCATAAATGACATTAGACTTTTAGGAAATTCAATAAATTTGATGAAGTCAACATATAAAACTCAGTTGTTCTTTATATACTTTAATACACAAGACTGAAACTGCCCAAATACAGAATTAATACAAATAAATACGTTTTATTAATGCAGCAAAAATAAACATTTAATGCAAACATTAATCTATTGCACAATTTGATAAACGGTTCATGTAATGAAAGACAGCTTCTGTATGATGCATGTTTTTTTGCGTGTAAATAATGATGAAATTATAAATATCTAGAAAAAGAATGGAGGAAATGCAACAAGAAAATAATACAGAAACACAAGCATCCTAACATTTCTGGAGTCATTCTTTAAAAATAAACTACAAAAGGAAAATACCACAGATATGAGCTCAGACAAAATGTGAAGAGAAATATAAAACAAAAACAAAAACAAATAAGAATGTAATTAATTAACTGATTACATAAACAGGTGAACAATGTGGAGGAAGACAAACTTGATACAATATGTATTTTTTAAAGTAAGCTTGAATGGTATAGCATTGATTGACATATTAGTTAATTTATTTATTAATTTTAGTATTTTTTTTTTTACCGTTGCAGTTATACATTTAGTAAAAAAGAAATGTCCAAGTGAACTAAATGCTAAGCACGCTCATGAGGAAAAATCCAGTTAATATAACAAAAAAATACTTTTTAAAGAGTTTAAGCTGTGAAACGTTGGAAACTGGGTGAGTGGGGACCAGCAGAAGGCTCAGATCTATCTTGTTATTGTTTAACAGCCTAACTCTTAGGATTGATATAACAACAAATCCCTTTTTATATGTGTTTACGAACCAGAAGGCTAATATCAAAGCTAATGCTAACAGCTATGCTATGTGTGATGCTTCAGATGCCCAGCCGGCTCAGCAGGCTCTGTGCAAAGTGCGCACGGAGGTGGTGGAGGTCACCCGGGCCATGCTGGACCGCAGGAATGCTAATTTTTTGTTATGGCCTCCGTGTGTGGAAGTGCAGCGCTGTTCTGGCTGCTGCAACACCAAGAGCTTGCAGTGTGTCCCTGTGGTCACGCACACCAGATACCTGCAGGTAAACACACAAACACTGGAAGGATCTTGTAGCAAAGCTAAATCTTGATTCAACATTACCTCATAAACTGAAACAGTGATTCAGTAAACTTGCAAATCGGTCAGATTCCCTGCAAACCTCACTTTCACTCAGCATCTGATCGGTTACAGCTTGTCATCTGAAATACAATTACATGAGTGATCAGAGGGTTTATTCTTCTGTTGCGTAAAAGGATAAAAAAAAAAAAGAAAAACTACATAAATCATCCAAAAACCTAACAGAAACGTTCCCAAATGAAAAAACAAATCCTGCATTATGTGCTGAGTAGCCGTTAACTATCGTCTGCACACCAGTGCACGCCATGTAAACCAGCATGCACTCACACAAACACGCAGAGATACCGAAACACACACATGGTGTTTGGGTCGTGCTCAGAAATATTCCCTGTGACTTCTTCACCTCTGCAGGTAATGAAGATTGAGTACATCAACAAAAGACCCACTTATGCTAAAGCTGTGGTGTCAGTTGTGGATCATGTGGAGTGCAGATGTCAGCCTGCTCCACGTCTCCCTGCACACAAGAGAAAATCCTCTCGCAGACAGCACGTCCACCTGCATCACAACCAGACGCTCGGACCTGCACAGGAGCAGGTACTGCTGAGTTTAACTGCTCAAGGAGAAGCACACGGGGAATGAAATGCAATCTGTTAGAGACGACTGCTTTAAACTAATGTTAGCGCTCTCTTCATACAAAAAGTTCATTTTGATCTATTTTCAGATCAGCTGTTTAACTGTAAATAATAAATAAAAAACAACAACAATGTAAGCTGAATTTTGTTTGAATTTACTATCAAGGTGAAGGTACACTCAAAAGATGAGCTCCATCAGCTGGATGAGCTGAAACACAACCAGAGGGCCCATCTGGAGGATCTCCTGGAGCAGCACTGGAACCCCAGAGGAGACACCTTCACACAGCCTGGAGAAGGATACAGTCTCAGTGGAAAGGACATGTCTCCTTCAGGAGAGACTAATCTGTTTCCTCCGCACTGGGTTATCAACTCCAGCAGGCTGCTTGGGACTGAAGATCAGATTGTGAAGCATTTGAATGTGGAGTGGGAGGACGGTAAGGTGTCAGATGAGAACCAAGCGGTGTCCTCAGAGGGAAACTCTGATGTGGAAGTAAAGAGAAAGTTGGGAGGAGATGAGACATTAACACACAGCCCACAATGGCAGGAAGACAAAATCAGGTTTTCAAAGAGCCAAACTAGTGGACTCTTTCAGCATGTTACTGAAAATCCTTCAGTCGTGTTCAGCCCTGGTGAGGAAACCGCCATCAAGAAAGAAGGGAGCCGACCTCGACCAACCAAAGAGCCGAATCCAGAGCCTAGACGGAGAGAAAATAATACTCCAGAGGTGGTGAGGATGTTACAGATCGAGGAGGAAAAACTAGACGCAGAGAGAAAAGAGCTTCTGCTTCTCCACAAGAGGTTAGACCAAGAGAAGGAAATCCTGCGACAGCAACAAATCAAACGAGAAGAGGAGGAAAGGCTGAGAGACGAGGAGACGGAGAGTCAGCATCAGCAGCGTGGGAAACATCCTCATCAGCAACAGCAGCGATCCACAACACAGAAACCAGGTAACAGAAGCTAAAACATACATGCTAAATGTCTAAACGGTGCGATGTTGCAAATGTTTCTTTTCATTTTGCTCCTGAAGAGACAACAACGTCTACAACAACCACACGGCAGCCATCAGCCCATGCAGGTCCCAGACTCCCAGCTCGTCAGCCTCAGTCAAAGAGGAGGATGAGGAAGAATCGCAAACGGATTAGCAAGGCAGCTATGAGAGCGATGCTTATGTAGGAAAAGAGCAAACCCAGGTGAACTCCAGCAAAATTCTAACTATCCCCCGTTTACCAAAGCAGTCATTAAAAGTGAAATTATTTTTTAAAAAAAAACACCAGAAGTAATACGTGTGTCTTTTGTTTTGCTTTTTTTTAGGGACACAGAGAGCATGGTGCATTTTGGGGATAATGCAGAGATGAAACTGAATGACTCCCTTACTTTTACTATTTATTCATTTGTTAGTAACCTGCAACCTGCTCATCCTGTGACATCTCCTCAGTAACACTACTAATGACTGCTGCCTGAACCTGTAACTGTTCTAGGATGGAGTCTGGAAGAGGAGGATGAAGGAAAAATGCTGGCCTCCGCGACAGCTGATGGTAAAAGCAACTCGCAGCACCCAAAGACTTGCAGTGTGTGCGAGCACAGTGCCTGTGGGGGAGAGAAAATGCATCATTGCAGAACTGTGGAAAGTAGTGCAATCTCCGTAATCCTTTTGAATCCTTGTTTAGATATCAACAGAGAGAAACTGCACTTACGTGTTGACAGAGCCAGGTCCATGCAGGGTTTTTAAAGTCTTGATTTTGTGCTAACCACTGTCAGATCAGAACAAAGAGAACATTTGGGTGAAACTAAACAGTGGACATAACTGTTGCATTGTAATGGGATTATGCAAGGAACAATCATTGACAGCAACAACAGAATATCCATGTGTGATATCTAAAAAACACATTTTATTATATTTAGCTCACTGCAAACACTGGAGTAACAGATAGGATCAATATGGCTCTGTTTAAGATTTCTGCACAGGTGTAATCATAAAGGAAAATACCTGTGAGCTGTCTGTGTACCACGTCTCATATTTATTTGTATTTCTTGTTACTGTGGATTAACTCTGTACAAATACAGCAAATAAGATGTTGCTGAGATGCATTTTGTACAACAAATTTGGCCTGTTAGTGTCTGGCTGTGTAGTTCAAACACAAAGATGTTGCATTGTTTTCTTTAATTCTCTCTGTGACCTCTTACCATGCAGTGTTTAACTTCCTGCATGTTGTGCTCGTGTTGTACGCCTCACATAGGAGCTACTGTCTCCCACCTAGTAGCTGCATGGATAGGCTCCAGCCCCTCATGTCCTCTCACTGGAATAAACAGGTGTATGAATAAATAATGTTTGCAGAACCATTAAAAGCAATGTAAGAGGTCACTTTACAAATCAAACCTACCAATCAGACACCTCGTGTCCATTGATCTCCATCTGTTGTGACATGAAGAAATACACATCTGATGCTGTTTCTTCAGTAATTCCCAATCAGCCAGACATTTTAAGTTATTGAAAACCTTTGCTTGTATGTTCAGTGTGCCAACTTACAACTGTTACTTATTGTCAGCTTTATTATAAGGTGAACATGGGAATGTTTGTGATAACTTTGCCACATAATGCTATTTTCATATGGGTATAAGAAGCTAATGTGCTTAAATCCATGTTGTTTGTTTATTTATTCCCTTTTCATTTCATTTTCATTCCCAAACAGCAACAAAATGATAATTCATGCAGGTGAGCAGCAATCCCGGCTTATTTGCTCCATCAGTTTGACTTTGAGAACAAATTGTTCCAAACAAAGTAAAGTCAGTTTGCCTTAACAGAGATAATGTTCACATAGTTTACTGTGATGTGACTCAGACTCAGAGATACATGTGTTTTAGTCTAAAGTGATATTTATATTAATCCTGAGACTGATATTGATGCTCTTAGAGGGTACAAATCTCACAATTGTTCCCTATGTCCCTAAAAGTATATAAATAGACCATGTGGTGGCGGAGCCCATTGCATTATGGGTCATTTTCAAGCCTGAAAACAAGCACAGAACTCACAGGGTTAGCTTAGCCATTTAGCATGCTAAATTTAGCCCGATGTCATTTATGAAACTGAACAAATGCAAAAGTGCTGTTCTGTATTGGACAGTGGAGGTGTTGGACAGATGTTGACCTCAGGATGGTGTGAAATAAAAAGTGATTAGGCCATGTGGCTTATGCTGAAAGATGTGATTATCCAAACACACCAGCTGTTAAAAAGCACCACCATACTGGATTTAACGTTCTAACTTCAGTTTTAGAGAAGTCCACGATAAAAACATTAGGGTTTCCTATTTTTTAAAATTTATTTTCAGAACATTATTTATGTCCCCAGCACTGAGGACAGGCAGTGCACTGACTTACAACAAAAAACAGGGAATAGAAATGTGGTGTTGAAGGTCTGTAGGTGAACTCTGGCACACACTCTGCTAGTAGTTTGTTTTTCACAATTACCCTCTTGACTTTTGGCTGCAAAACCCCCTGAACCCAGCAACCAGCTGCTCAGCAATGCAACACATCCACTGCAAAGCCAAGAAGACATCTGAGGAATGACTAAAACCAAATAAATCTGCCCGAGTTTCTAAAGTATGAAAGCTTTAAAATGCATAAATCTTATAGCTGAATATACCTTCAACCCCCCCTTTGTCCTCACTTTGCATGTGACACTCTAAAGTGAGTGTGTATTCATGTATTCATGCAGCTGCAGTACTGCCAAGCTCACACAGGCATACTACTTCTAAACAGCGCACCATCTCTAAATTCAGCATTGAGGTGGGATGCCTGTTTTTTCATGGGTGTTGTGGACACCACCTCCCCCCACCTTTACAGACTTCAAACAAAAACAGTGAGGGGACATGCATGCAGGCCCGTTGGCTGGCAAATACACACAGAGCAGCCTACACCCACTGGAACACAAACCAGGGTCAAATACAATGGTGGTGTAGGAGTTTCTCTGAGGAAGCAGAGACTGAGTAGAGTCGAATAAGTCTGTTTTGTTTCCTAACAGAAATGACCTCAAAGTATCTGGGCACCATCCATGAGAAGAGCTGAATTCTCTGAATACAAAGGAAGGTAGATCAAATGATTTATTTAAGATTTCCTTAAGCAGAGGACACACCAGGATGTTCTTCATGAAAGGAAGGAAATAATTCCATGTGGTTGCAAATGTCAAAGTTAAGCTCAATTATGTTTATGCACTGGTTTTAATGGTGGGTTGTGTTTTTTAAAACAGTAGGAATATAGGGTTATTATTCATGAACCTTGATAATATGGCTGTTTTACATTAAATCACATTATATTACCATGATATAAAGCAACACTGTGATAAGATTGCACTTAATGCAGACTATTTGTCAAACTCTCGCAGTACTGGAGATGTGCATGGCAGCTTTTTGTAGGTATATCATTGCAGCACATTTGGAGATCCTTCAAGGTCAGAGGTGACTTACCGGTACCCTCTGCAGCTCAAATACAAAAATGTTCGCTAAAAATAAGGTTTGCACATGCAGCTTAAGGGAGAAGTGGGGCTACCGCATCATTGGTTATAAAATGGTTGTAAAGATGCAAATGAAATTTTTAGATGTATTCACTCCATTAAAAACAGAGCATCTTTAGGCTCCCAAAACCACTTTTTTTTTGGACGAATAGACCAAATAATAAAAATCTGTAGCAGGTGAACCTGAACTGAGTTTGAGTGGACATGGCTGGAGTCTTTCCACGTTTTCTCCAAAGCCTTTCCTTCCAGTGAAGTAAAAAAGAGCTTAGACACAGACATATTGTGACTGATCAACCATCCCACATGACTAGATACACAGGAGGGTTTTAGATGACTGACAAACCTCAAAACTTGATGAGCAAAATGATGAATCTGTGACTGGATGGAAAACCCAACAAATGCAAATCTAGCAAAAAAAAAATAAATAAATAAAAAAAATACATAAATAAATTTGAACCTCTATTCTTACATATTTCCAGTTAAATCATCCTACATGTTATAAAAAATGTTTTAGGTTTACTATTGATTTTGGCCTATTTTGACAGATTTGGGGTGTGTGTAGGGCAGCTTATGTCTCTGGTGTTATCAGGCATAGATCAGTGTGAGGATCTATGATGAGAGCAGTGCTTTGGTGCAGTCAGCTTTCAACAGATAACCGAGCCAAGACTTTGAATTTCACGCTTGCTCTCCACCCTGCATTTATAGATATGCAATCATAGCTTGCGTGGCCACGGCTGCACATATCGCTTATGACTTGTAACAGAAGATATAAATGCCACAAACACGTTCCTTGCTTACAGTTTTAGGCTGACAGTTTAGATGTTTGGCACACCTGAATAAATTGAAAAGTATCATTCAGCCTATAAAGTTCTGAACAATGATGGTCAGTATTTATATAGATCATGTGTGTTGGAGCTGGGAAACACAGAAAACCTGCAGGATTCTGGTTGATAACTGATAGCCAAGGCCTGCTTTTTGTAATTTATCCTTCAGTGTCTAAGAGAGAAAATGAGGAATGCTTCACAGCAAAACATCGATTGTCAGTGTGAAAAAAAACTGTGCATCAATGGATTTAGCATCTTCACAAGCTGCTGGTAATTGGGATGAATTTATATATTTTAAAATGTTAGTGGTGTTCGAGCTTTCCTCTGATGGGAAATAAAGTGGAAAAGATTTGCTTTGTGGTTGAATGAAGCTAAGTAAGACAATAATGACACTTGCACTGAAGAGTTCCTGCATATTTTGTCTTCTTTGTGCTATAATTGGTGGTTATTTGTCACGACTCAGCAAACTGGACCCAACAAAATATTCAGAGACCCAAAGATAAATGGGAATTTGAATTTATTACAAAATACTAGGAGACTGGGGTAGCCCACTTCACAGGACAGTCACCAGGTATGAGGGAGCAGAGACGGCAGAGTTCCTCTGAGACCAGGTAATGCTGGACACTGGGAAAAACAGTCAGTAAGTAAGGGGCTTATTTCCTGGTTAAATCCCTCAAGGAGAGCTCCTGATTATTAAAGAGGAGGAAGCCAGTCCAAAATCCAAGATCCACAACCATAAGACAATTCCAGGGTTAAAAAACCAGTAATCAAACAGAGTAAAACACACAGTTACCAGACCGGGAACAGGCAGAGACAAAGATCCAGGTATGACAGGGTTCATAACAGGTCAGCAGGCAGCGTAATCAGGCTTGATGCATACACAGAGATAAACCAAGATGATCTGACAATATGATGATGCCCAAGACTGCTTAATACTGCCTGGCACAGGCAGTGCACCATAACGTGGTCAGAGGAGGAAGAGAGCATTCAGGGCCTGTAGGAATTCCTGACTCCTGCAGGCGGGACGTGACAGTTATTGGCTTCTTTCAACTCAACCATTCAATACATGTAAAGCAGCATACCAGAGAGCTACCTGCACGGTTTTTGGAGCACACAATGCAAGCAGATACATACTTGCTGTTATAAAAAAATGAGGTATTGGTCTGTGTTTATGTAATCGGGCACTGAAACCTGTGCTGGACCCAGCTGGACCTCAGGGGGATTTCACCCATGCAGAACAGAAACAGGCCCACTGTTATGATGGAAAGACAAATAATTTTACAGACCAACAAATCACATTTAAACAGGCATAAAAATGAAGACAGAAAACAGGTTAATTCTTTGCTGTAACTCTCTGAAGCTCAGTGTGGTCTGGATTCTCTGATATACCGTAGAGAGGAAGCAGGTGGCCTTTGAACAGGAGGTTACACAAGCATCTGTGTGGCGCCACGCACTTGCTACACCTTCCAGAGGTTTTATTTTCCTGTTTCCATGTTTAACAAAGGACAGGGACACACTGTACACAGGTGAACACACAGTTTCCTTCCCATAAACAATAACTCTGGTCTTTGCTTTAAATCCACCTCATCATTCACTTTTACTGATGCAGAAAGCATGAAAATGCCTTCACTCACTCTCTCACCAGTAAGGAAAACATGATGTGGCTTCTGATGTGACAATGAGGTCGATGGACACGATGGAGCGTTTAGAAAAGTCTGGATTCTAAGGAAGCAGTAAAATCACACTCCTTCCCACTGTCACAGCAAAGCAAATGCAGCCTCTTGGTGAGCATCATGAGTCAAGTGAACTTGTGTCAAAGTGCTCTTCTGTCTCATCAGACAGGATGCGGGACTTTGCAACAGCCGCTCAAAGACAGGAAGATGATATCAGCATGCCAGGAATTCCAGCATTGTGTTTTCTCTGCAGAGACAGTCTGATTATTGAAGCAAATGCATAACCTAAACGTGGTTACTTACTCTACAACCTGCCTCCAGAAACTAACAGAGAGTCTGGAAACGCTAAAAAAAAACCCTGGAAGAAAATAAATAGTGTAGTAAATCTGATAATTCAATATAATAGCGTGCTCTTTAGGAATTATTCATGTTGTGGGAACTAAAATCGGTTTAAACTACCACTGAACCTGAACTATAAAGTAAAATTGAGCAAAACATCATCGGTGAAGTTATTCTTCACAAATCTGCATGTTTTCTGAGATTCAACGGCTGTTTGTGTTTTTAACTAAACATGCAGAAATGTCGCCTCGCAGCAAAAAACGACCCGGCGCTCAGAGCAGCGGGTGGGCTGCGGCCTTTCTGCGGCTACATCTGGGTATGATTTCAGAATCAAAGAGCAATCAGAGCTAACACACACTGGTTCATAGAGATACTAGATGAATGAAACACCTTATGAGGGCTTCATGGTGGTGCAGTTGGATAGCACAGTGGCCTCACAGCAAGAAGGTTGCTGGTTCGAACCTCAGCTGGGGCGGGGGTCCAACTGGGAACCTTCCTGTGTGGAGTTTGCATGTTCTCTCCATGTACTCCGGTGTGGAAGCAAAAACTTCTGTCAATAATGAGGAGTCTGGTTGTAAAAGGAAAATAGTACAGAATAAAGAAATTGCCATTTCTGAGAGTCTGTTCAGAGGTCTGTCGGGGCAGAGCTCTGGAGAGAATCTGTCCTTGGAGATTCAGGCTGAAGCTTATATGGGTTTGCTCCCACGTCATCGTACAATCGTATATCTTGTCAGGATAGAACTAAGAGATTCCTCTGGAGCCTGGTGAAGTCTAGCGTCAGATTCACGTTGTAAAACC
>JBAMIG010000022.1:2253645-2267889 GCA_037177335.1 Kiunga ballochi
ATACAGATTTATTATCAGTCATTCAGTAAAGGACAATCAGGAGAATGTGCAGCTCAGTCAAGGCTGTAACATAGAGATGTGCTGATTCTAATACTAATCTCAGTGACGTTATGCTGAACATGTCAGAGGATGAAAGACACATGTGAAACTATGGAAAATGCCATTACACCGGCTTCCTCCCGAAGTCCAAAGACATGCACCTTGAGGATAGGCTGATTGCCCATAGGAGTGAGTATGTATGGCTGTGTGTCTGTGTGTTTGCCCTGTGGACTGGCAACTTGTTCAGGGTGTACTCCACCTCTCGCCTGTTGACTGCTGGGATAGGCTCCAGCTCCATGTGACTTTGTTAAGGGAATTAGCTGTGGATGATGGTTGGATTCGTGGAAACACTTTATGAGTTCAAATCTGGCTGCTGTGTTGAAAAGATACAAAGTGAAGGAAACAAAATGAGGATGTAAAAGGCAAAGGCATTCTGCAATAGTTTAACGCTAGCAGAGAAGCATTTTAATCGCATGGCTTATATTCTTAATCTTTTCTTAAGAAATGTGGCACATTTCAGGAAATAAAAAGGTCTTCAAAATGAAAGGGATGCCTCTTATTTCTGATAACAGTGCTTTGATCCACCAAACAATTACAAATGTATATATTCATTAAATGATATTAAAAACATAGGTAAAGGGAATCGTAATACCACCACCACAGTGTGGTTACTAATGGCCCAAACGGCAAATTTCAAAGAGCGAAACACATCTAACTACCACCTCAAACTGCAGTAAAACAGTGGCTGCAAAACCAGTGCTATTTGATCCGTTCGTGCTGTAGAATAAGGATGCCACATGCTGATGTAGATAGAAATAGTTCATTCTAAGGTCATAAAGACAAAACGGTTCTCATTTCATTGTAATTTTTAAGTTACAAAAAGATACAAGCTGTTATAAATAACACATTGTCCTAAATGTGTGTGAGCAGAGTGATTGTGTTGTTGGAAACCCGAAGCTTTTGCACATTATGGAGGTTTGGTCTTTGAATCTAAACATGAAACTCGGTCTCATTGCCTTAGAAAACATTGGAACACAATGTAAAGTTGAGGTGCTACACCAGTAATCTTGGGCCTCAGTCATCTGCAGACATCACTGGTTCTAAGAAACCCAGCAGAATCAGCAAATCACAGCCCAGACAGCAAGCTGCAGATAAATGTTCAGTAACACTTAGACTCCAACACTGATGACAGCGTTCCAAATCACACAGCTTTGTGCAAACATGCATACTGCACATAACAACACAGTGAACATGGATGTCAGCAAATATAGAAAGTCTTCCCACACAGTTACACATTTCACTGTTAAATTTGGAAGAAGTTATAAAATAGTTTGATTTAAACAAGAAGAGACTTTAGTTACATGTTAACATCCTGAGTAAACTGGGAAAAGATTATTCAAGCAACTCTAAAAATAACATAAAAATAATAATCATGCTAACCATCATGTTAATGTTTGATACCAGACAGAGTAGTGTAGAGCTGTGGCTCTCAAACCTGGACTTGAGGCCACAATGAAAGTCATACAACCATTTCATGGGGTTGCCAAATAATTGTAAAAAAAAAATAAAATAAAATAAAATAAAATAAATAAATTTATATATATATATATATATATATATATATATATATATATATAGCCTGAAAATAACTTAGGGATGTTTACCAGTGCTGCCATCTTTATAATAATGCAGAAATGAATCTTTGAAATCAGCACCTTATTTTTTAACACATATACAAACTAGAAAAGCACTCGCAGAGCGCAGATCTCTGCCAAGCTAATTACCACCGCACTACTAGGATCCTTTGAAACATTCCTGGATCCAGACGGTGATCCGGATCACCTTTATAATATAATAATTTATTCTTTATCACATTTTGAAATGTTCCTAAAAATTTGATGAAAATTGATCCAGAACATTTTTTGTTGTTTACAGACAAAGAGACAAACTTTCCCGAAAACATCTGCCTTGCCTTCACTTGGCAGAGGTAAAAAACAAGAACACAGACCACATTAAGATTCAGTTTTTCAGTTTTTTACATTAACAGGAGATGCTGCAGGTGGACCCGTATGGGGGTCGTGGCTGAAGAAGCCGAGAAGCGTTGCTGTGGAGCTCAGAGGAGGCATCGCACTGCACGAGTTTCAGTTTTAAATCAAAAAGGTTTGATGATTTTCTGGTGGCTCACAGCTCAGCTTTGGGCAACAAAGAAACAAACATCTTTTTGTAAATGCAAAACAGTTCTGTGGCAAAAACGAAGCTTTTTTTCTCAACTCTGTCACTAATACGGACATTTTCATGCTTCTGGAAAGCATCACAGTGTGGCAGATACCTCACATCAAAATGATCCCTGGTTGGCATTTCAGCTGAATATGTAGATAATAGATATGCTTTCCTTTTGGAAGGGTGCCTCTCTCCTTGTTCCACTAACTGGGAACCTGTCCCAGTATGCCATGCTTCTCACCTGATTGCAGCGGAAATGAGCTCAAACCATCCCCCAAACCCTGAACTCTATTCAAGCAAAATGGTGGATCAATGAGGAAATCTGCTGTTTGATCTAATTTTGTCATGTTTTTTTGTTATTCCATCTGCTTTAATGTGGTAGGATCATCCATTCATCCATTTTCTACCGCTTAGTCCCTAACAGGGTCGCGGGGAGGAAGGATCAGAATGAAACAAAATTCCTTAATAAAGTTTTAGGAAGGAGACACAAGTAGACTTTTATTACAGTGCATTTTATTCTGAGTTGCAAATAAAAAATACATATTTTTATAACATTTCTCACAGCCTTCTGGGCCAACAAAAACAAGCCCCCTTTCAGAGCATGCTCAGGGTCAATGTGTGGGTCTCTTGTGGCCCTTGGACCGCCCTGAGAGACCGGTACCTGGTGGACTTAATGTTTGCAGGGCTGTCCTTTGTTGGGTCTCCGTATGTGTAGCAGATGGTCTAGCTCTCTATCTACCTTCCTAATCATATTGGTTGCTTGGTTTCTATCTTCTCTGTTTCTCTGTTCAGATCCAGACCATCGTTCTGCTTGCTTTAATACTGGAAGAGACTTTAAGAAATAAACAAATAAAACAGAGCCTGCAGCATTGTTACACTATCAGATCTGTGAGAACAATAAGAAACAAAACAACTTAATAAGAACTGAGTGAGAGTGAAACAGCTGTATATCTTATATGAGTGCAAAAGCTTCGTAATATATATATATAAAAAATCATATACTGTTAATACTGTTTTCATTCGGATCAAGTGACAAATATACTGCTGACAGCTGCAGCTTGTGAAGGGGAGTTTGGGTGTTCTCACTTTACATTGTTGGATGTGAGATACATTTCTCATCCTGTCTCTCTCCGCAGTAGCGTTCGGACAGACCACCTGTCCATACCTGAATCTTGAAAGTCAGGACTTTATAAAGGTTTTAACAATGTTCCTCAGGAATCCTGCTTTTTCTTTGTGAAGTTCTCTTTGCATGTTGCTGCTTATTTTGTGGCTGTGATGAAGGGTGCGGGGAGGGCGCAGTACCCTGAGGCCTGAATGTTCATTTGATTCCAGGGGTTAAAGGTTTCTGGGGTGTACTCTGGAGGTTGATCCTGGATGGTGGGCTCGCTGAGGCTGGAGGGGTGGCTTGTTGTGGAATTTGGGCTGGGTTGGGTGTGCTCAGCACCACCATACCATTTCAGGCTGGCACTGCACTCAGATGTGAGGTCCTGCATGGATCTCGAGCTGGGAAGACGCACATAATTTTTGCTGTACAGAGAGGCGGGTACAAGGACAGGAGGCGTGGACACACTGGGCTGGATTCCTTTGGGTTTCTCCTGATTGTGGACTTGTACTGGCCCAGACGTTGGATCTGAATCCTGTCACAGAGAAACAGTTCAAACTGATTAACATGTCAACAATCTCTAAAAACTTTGTCACCACTGAAGATTTAGCCCGTTTGTTTAGTATATTTACTTTTTTATTTAATTATAAATATTTTTCTATGTATTTAATTGATTGACTGGATGGCTCTCAAAGGTGCTTTTACATACCATAATACCATAATGACAGATGCGTTCCCAAATTTGGGACGTATCCCAAATACATCTAATAATTGTAGGTTGTTGTTTATATAAAAATGTATTTACAATAATTTGCAACCTCCTGAAATCATCTTAGGACCCCTGACTTAGGAAAAGCAGCCTTACAGTATCAGCTCTTTTTACTTGAGTTTTACATTGTGCCTAATTTATACTATCCATATTCTTTTGATAGCTACTACCTGAGCTTTGGTTCCAGGTGTGCAGGGCTGATAGCGTCCTAACCAGGTATTTAAAAATATAGATTTAAGAAAAAATAGATAAAAGTAGGCTATATATATTAGTATCAGTATAGACTATACTGGTTCTGTGTTTATTAGTATCCAAATATCTAAATAAAGAAGTATTAGTGTTGACATATTGTTTTATTTTTTTTTGTCTTAAAATTGTGTTAGATTTATTATGTATGTGTGTAAAATACAATATTAATATTGGTGAAACAGACTGTGGATGGTATTGAGAGTGTAACTTGGTAACAAATGTTGCAGAATTGCACCCTCAGCAGCCACTGGTCTGGGTTAGCTGCTGGCTAACCTTTAGCATTTTGCTAGCTTCTTGTTTCATAATGGGTAGGTTCATGTAAAGATCCTCTGAATGACAAGAATGTTTTAGGAAACTATGATGGCTATTTTGGGACTTTAGGGATACGGAACTGAACGTTTTGAAAGGTCTTTTATTGTTCACACCAAACACCTGAGTAAGCCTCAAAGAACCCCGATGGTGGCTGTGAGCGGCTGACCTGATAGAAGATGTATGGTCCAGTGAAGCTCAGAGAAGATGCGGAGGAGGGCAGGTTATCACAGCAACAGCATCCCTCATCCTGCTCCAAACACTTCTTTTCTGTGCCCTTGCATGGCCACAGCAAAGCCTCTGAGGAACTACAGGGGAAGACATCATATCATTTTCACTCACTTCTCATTTACTGCCAGAAAAGCTGCATCTTCAGAAAGCCAGCTGGAAACAGCACTGCGGTTCTTTTTAAAGATGTGTGAAATGGGAAACACATTACCATGTGGATAAGCTGTCAAGGTGTTGAACTTTACAAATAACGGTCTTCTCATTCTGTGTGAAGGTTTGGCAGCTTGGAGACTGGATCAAAACACAACATGCAAAGATTTTACTCTGCTCATATAAAACACATGTAGATGTAGAGACATGGCAGCGTTCAGATCATCCAGCCTTACCTTGATGTCAGACAGGATCCTGCTTTTGCCCGGAGAAGGAACTGAGTCCATCCACAGCACAACCTTCCTAGTTTTTGCAAATAAAAGCAGAAATGCTCATTTAATATTTAAAAAATCCACTATCAAAGTGTAATTTATTATTAAACCTTTAAAAAATGGGGCTGTTGTACAATTAAACAAGATTAAAACTGACCAATGAATAGAGAGCCTTGCATCACATAACTAGAAAAGCACTGAGAGCGTAAGACCTCCGCCATACTAAAGCCAGCTTTTGTCCCGGTCCTGATTGTAATATCCAGAATATTGGATCATCATAGATCTGTTACATTTCATAGAAACTATCAGGATCATGTCCTGTTTTTTTTGGCAAGCATCTAAGCCTTTTTCACAGAGCTGCTGAAAACAGCTCTATCTCACATTTCCTAAATTTAAATTTCTCAAAGTCAAGATGGCAGAAGTCACACATGCCATAAAATAACCGTTAAAGAAACAGATTATTATTAATATTTAGAGATTTTTTATTTTATTTGAGTATAAATAATAATGTGTCCAATCATTTTGGCATCTTTTATTGGTGGGTAAAGTTCAGTAACACAATGTTTTTCAGAGATCAATTCAATAATAAGTCTGTCTGTTCACCAAATTTCCAGAGGAGGGTAATATTTATAAAGCTGTCATGGTAGCGGATCACAAACAGAGGTAAGAAAGAGAAGGATCAGAAGGTAAAAGCAGAAGCGGGGATGTTGTGGGGGAAATTGAAAATGCGTTAGGATCCGATGCTAAGAGAGCTGAGGATGATGATACCAGAAGATGCTGCTGCTCAGGGGCACAGAAAAGACTGCAAATGTCTGGAAAACCTGTAAAAATCTACCAGAAAGAGTTTTGGCTCCTTTCATTAAAAAGTTGTTACAGAATCTGAAGAGGAAGTAGGGAAAGGATGGATGATGGTGTTTGCTCAACATTGAAATAAGTTCAGCATTATTGCACGGTATTAAACACTACTCTTTTTTCCAGTGCATATGTGAAAGAGTTGCACAATGTTCAGACTGTGAAATGAAAAAAGTTTCACTTTGCTTTGAGTCAAATATGAGTCAAAATACCTGGAAAAAGAAATACTGTCTTTTTTTTTTAATAAACCATGCATGAATGTAAGCATGTGAGAAGAACTTGAGACATAGAGATCTGCAAAGTACCTTTGACAAGCTGGAATAGTGCAATATAGTGTCAGGAAGATTGTGGTCACAAGGACACTAATGAAGATGTAGATCAGGGTGGAGAGCGGCCAGGTTGCTACCAGGAGACAATAAATAAGAAGAACAGAAGTTATTGCGGTTCTTATTCATGATTTCTTTCATATCACCCTCATTTTTTATGGATCTTTGTAGATCTAGATCTAAATAAAAAATCTGCATACATTTTTAGGTTTGAGTTCATGTTTGTGCAGTAAAAAACACCTTTGTTTGAGGTCCAGTTTGCAGTTTCGCTCCATTCAGAAGGAATTCCCTCATAGCCAGAGCCCTGTCCAGGGACTACTAGTGACCTGACTCTGACCTGGTAGTCCTGGAGAGGGATAAGGGATGTTCCCAGGATTTTCATTAACATAACTCCCTCTGAAATGTTTAGAAGGACATACGGCTCCTGCTAAAGATAAAAGAAAAGAAAAAGACATAGAAACCATTGATGTTTGTCTGTTTTTCAGACGTGAGTTCAACTCAATTTCTTCCCCCTCAGATCACCAGACTCATTCTGTAGTTACAACAAAACAAAATAAATAAATAACAAAGAAAGCAAAAGACACAGATCTAAAAGTTACACACCTGGTGTGTCCTGTGATAGCACACCTGGTAGGACAATCTGAGATTTGTAACTGGTTTAGTCCATTCAACGATCCAGTTGCCAGCCTTTTGCTTTACTTTTACCTGCTGTGGTGGGTAGGGACAGACTGATAGGAGGGGGTTATGAGCAAAAAGGAATAAAATTTTTTATATTTGGTTGCTGAATTTAAAAGCTTCACAAATTCTACAATACTTCACAATAAGTCAGTGTGTTATGTTTTATAGTGTAAGAAAGTCCTTTTTCTAGATGAGGAAGACACCTTTAGATTGTTTTTAAAAACTAAAAAAAGAAAGGGTCTAAACTTTTATGTATTAGAAAATAGGAAAGTGTCTGGTCATTGTATTTCCTCTGTTATTAGCCAAAAACAAAACTCAAATGTAGAAGCAGTGTGTGAAAAGACATGAATCATCCCAGTATAATGCAGAAGGGCCTGAAATAAGACGATTGAGTAACAAATAGCCTCATCTTATCCATCCCAAAACAAGCCATTTATTTCACCAGTTATACCTCCACATAGGTCTGAACAACTGGTGATCACAAATGGTTTTCATTCTAACTGGTTTATTATTTCCTGCACTGAATGTGTGTTAGCATGTATAAGCTAATAAATGCTAATTCCTATTAGCATGTATCGGAGAAGCTAACATCTTACGTGTCTGAAATAGTGACAGAACAGACTCAGCTGTTGCCTCAGCTGGACACAGGTTTGGATATGATGGGCATTGGCATTGGGGATACTGGAAACCATTATATTTACACTGTAATTCACCTCAAATGTCCACTGGTTGGTTTTCTAGCATTTCAAAGCTAATAGAATGAGTTGCCAGGTTAGCACATATTCTTTATGTCTTCCCCTAATATATTGTATATCCTCTTATATTTTTAAAAAGGTGACAGTGAAAAATTATTTGATTTATTCTTCTGGTGACCAGCCAACATACAAGTTTTTCTGCTGCTGCTGCAAGAAACAAAATGTGTTCATGTACTGTTTTAAATATAAGCATAATTTTTTAACATGAGACATGACCATTTTTGGTCTGACATAAAATATATTTCCCTTTATATCAATATAACAGTATGCAGTACTATAGGTTTAATATGTGGTTCTTTAATTGCTTGTTTAATTGTTTGTTATGTGATAAACTGTGTGTGTGAAGCCCTGTGAGGCAACGTTGTTGTGATACTGGGCTACATAAATAAAACTGAATTGAATTAATTAAAAAAATAATTGCATTCATAAATTTGAACAGTAGGTGGAGCTGTTTAATTGCATTGTAAATACTTGGCAACTACATTCTCTGTCTGCACAGCTCGCTGCTTTTTCATCATCCACTTGTGTGATTTTAATTTGCCAAGATATGCAGCCTTTACTTGGAGCAATTGTTTACTGTGTGCATACTGTCTACTCACTGTGTTTGTGGGTTTCGAAAGTCTTGGCATTGTGCTTTGGTTGGAGATTTAGCTGCAGATGTGCAGCATTTGTGACTGTCAGTGAACAGCTGTACCGTAACGCTTTCCCAGTAACGTCTACCCCAACTGTTGGCTTATTGCAGCAACCTATTGTAAACCTGAAAAGATGGATGGTGAGGTCAGTGATAGGATAGGTCTAAAGATGAATTTTCCAGCCCCAAACATAATACATCAACAGCTTTGTGCTCAACTCACGGTTCAGTTTGCTTGTGTCGACATGCCAGCTGGTAGGTGATGAGTTGAGCCAGCTCTCTGCTCACCTCCCAGCTACACATCACTTCCCTCTCTCCTTCCAGTACACAATACAAAGTGGGAACCTGCCCAAAATCTGGTGCCAAGAGAAAAGAAAAGAGCTTTTAGTAACAACAACAGCTGGAAGACCCAAAGTTTTCCTCCAGCTCCTCTAAAACTGGACAGACAGAAGATTAGAAATGTGAGGAAAGTAGATAAGGAGATGGGTCATTTAGCAAAAACAATACAATTACTTCAATGAGCCAAATTGCTTTATTTTTAAGAGAGACTGCTTTGTTTGACTCACCGTCTTTAGTTTGCCAAATCACAGCAGGACTCCAGTGGCTCCACTGGCCCACACTTGCCCGGGCCCTCACCTTGGCTTCATACTTGCTGCCTGGAAGCAACAATTGCTTTTTAAGTATCAAACTTGTGTTTTTGACATCCTGGACCTGCAGAGAAAGTGAAGTGGAGCATGCTGTGAGTCCTGGCAGACGGTGTGTAATTCAGCATCAGATGCAGATGGAGCTTACAGTCCAGCTGTCTTCAGTCTGTTTCCTGTAGCTCAGCTGGTACGTGAGGTTTCTGTTCAGGGTGGAGGAAGAAGAGTAGGGGCTGGACCACTGCAGCCTCTGGCCTCCATCACGTGTCTCGTGGGAAGACAAATTTAGAGGCGTGCGAGCTCCCACTGAGCAGCACAAACACAAAAACAACAATGTTATAAAGTTATCTTTTGCTCTGAAGCGACCATCGTTTAACATTCAGTCCAACCCACAGAGCTGAAGAAGATCCACAGACTTGTTCTGGGATGAGGAGCAAAGGCTTGTCGTGATGTTGTTGAGGAAGAATACTGTATGATAGGTAGCAATGCCAAACACAAGAGTTTCATATCTGCAGTGTTCAGTTGTATTCGCAGAATCAGAGGGCACACACTGCTTACTGTAAGGACACACACACACACACACACACACACACACACACAGCTGTTAGGTCCATCTCTCTGCAGAAACCATCATTTTTGCATTGTTTTTGCCTTGTTGTATTTGTTACCTGCCATCTTTGGTCTTGAAGCGAAGCTGCAGCGTTTCGTTTCCACGTTTCTTCCACTGGCAGTGGACGTGGCTCTGGTAATCATTGTGGCACTGTAAGGACTCCAGCAAAGCTGATGCTGAATAAAGACAGTGAAAACACATTTAGGCAAAATTTATTGATGTTGCAAATAGTTTGAATTTGGCAGATTAATCTTTATGTGAAGACACAATACTGGGTTAGGATGTTTTCTTCCAGTGAAATTAACCCCTTAATGCATGGACAGAAACATCCAATATTTTAAATCGTAAAACTTTATTTTACCCTTTAATAAAATCTGAAAAAAAAACCAATTTGTTTTTATATATATTTACTTTTCATTACAATGTAACAAGTCAGTATTATTATAATGTGACCTGCTTTCTGGTATTAACCAGGGTGCAGGTGACACGTATCACATGGTGAACAACAAGGTTCTGAGTAAAGTTTCTGCCTTAAAGTGATGCAAAACGTCTCAGAAACAGTATGTAAATATGCAACATCAGAGTGGCTTTGCAAGGAGAATAAAAAACTGAGAAAATGACTCTTGAAAAACTTTGAGAAAATTCAGAGATAAAATACAAAAAAACAAGCATTAAAATTTTGCACAGCCTTGCACTTAATACATGCATGATCTTTGTAGAGTCTTTATGAACATTTTAGTTGTAGTTTGAGAAATATAACCTTTAAACCCCACAACCTGAGAACTTTTTTTGTCCTCTATTTAGTAGAAATACATACATTTCTATTTACATCTATTTAAAAAAGGTGTTAAAAAGTCTTACACTTCCTCTTTCGTATGAAAGTAAGCTCTTGATTAAAACAAGCGTTTCCTCACAAACATCAGTAACACGTTTTACATGAAAATGATTTAGCATAAAATACAAAACACCTTGTTGTTGCATTAAATCTATAAGAAAGCTTTAATGTTATCGTATTAAAGGTAAAACTGAGATAGACGAAGTACAAAGTAAGAGCGGGTATGAAGGGAAGAATATGTGTTTACTCGGTTGACCCAGGTGAATACTCACCGCTCAGTGAGATGCTGCTCTCCACACTGCAGTGATCCACATCAGAGAGGAGTGCTGGATCAGGGATCACTGACCAGAGCAGCACCCAAAAGAGAGCCATCATCACTCCTGCAAAGAGTGGAGGGCAGAGCGCTGCTTTTGTTTCTGAGCCGATCTCTCAGCTGTGCGTCTTCATCCAGAAGAAGCTGGTGGATCAGAAGTGAAGCTGGTTGCATAAAAAACATGCATCTATAGAAAGAGAGTGAGAAACAGTTCATTTACTAGAAATAATGAAGAAATGACTCATAACCACATCGCCAGCATTCTTCCGCTTTGACTAAATGCTTATCGGGATGTCACCACACATCTGCCTTCCTCTTATCTCTCCTTCTCACATTTGATTAAAGAAAAAAAGACAAAACAAAACACATTGCATACTGGGTGTCACACACACACACACACACACACACACACACACACACACACACACACACACACAATAAAAGAAAGCTTGTGGAGTTTAGATGTCTTTCTTGTGTGCAGCAGGACAAACAAATCCTCAAGCAGCTTCTGATGATAATAATAATTTCTTCTTCATTTTAATTAATCACAAATTATTTTACGGCTAAATCTGATATAACTGTTCTCATTTATGTATTAAGCATAAAAACTTTTCTTGTGCTAAATGTGACTTACTGGAGCTATTTACTCACTAAAACAAAGCATTAAAATTTCATTTTTTACATCCAAATAAAATAAATAATTGACTGATTTTCTTCTTTAATATTTCTATACAAACACATTTTTACTCATAACTTTCTTTGCTTTCATTTATTGATTTAGTTCCTCTTTGTCTCGCTTGTTGCTTGATAAACAACTTTTTTATTTAACTAAAACTATTTTAATAAACAGAATTTCCATTAAATGAATCCTACATGCATTCAGTCATTTTAGTCCGTTTCAGGCTCGTGGGGAAGCTGGAGCTTTTCCCAGTATTCAGCAGGGGAGCGACTGGTTTACCTGGACAGGTTGCTAGTCCATCACAAGACCAATAAAAAAAATCTCTGAAAAATCAAAAAATCAATAAATAAATAAATAAAACCAGTGTTCAAACAAGGCAAATCATAGAATCCAAATAAAAAGCTACATTTCAGCTGAAGGAGGAAAACAAAAGCAAATGTTGTGATGTAAGTGTGTTAAAAGGGGATTTTAAGGGTCTGTTTTTTGTAGTGAGATGGGGAAACCCCTGTACGATATAGGAATCCAGCTCTACTTATGAAACTTTAACAGCAGCATTCTGCTGGTTCACTTTCTATCAATAACTAAACTGATCGAATATAAATGTATTAGATTGTCCTCTGCACTTTTAGCTGATCATTAGTTATTGCTACAGAAGTCAAACCCTTAAATCTTGCAGCATAGTTCACATCCACATGTAAAAGTTTAAGCCATCAAACCTTCCCACCATCAGCTTTTATTATGGAAACTCTGTTTTCTGTCGTTAGAGTCAGCCTTTATTTATATTGATATAAATATAAACCAGCTGTATTATGATGTAAAACAAACTTTTTAAAGCAGAGGTATGATAGGAAATATTGACCAGCACGACACAATGAGGATATGAGGCAGATATCCTGCTTACCTGCGCTACTTTAGTGAACACGGCATTTCCTTTGTCCGTCTGTCAGCATTGCTTCCTTCTTGTCAAATGGCTCCTCATGAATACTGAGAAGAAAGATGTGGGAGTTTCCTGTGTGACAACTTCAGCTTCCCCTTTTCTCCACACTGACTCTTAATGACATTTTCATCTCAATGCATAATCAGCTGTTTTACGTTAAAGCCACCACCACACGTACACGTTCAGGTACAAAGGTCACAGTAATGTCTGAGACCGGGGCTTATTAAGAGTTTGTTATGAAAATGAGGAGGTAGCCATGATAATTTGACTTTATTTGTGTTGCACTTAACAACATCATCTCAGGTCTTTCAGACACACCAGTGTAGCCATTTTATCATAAATCCTCATTAAGAAAAACCAATAATCAACAATATAAGCTTTTCTAGTCCTCATATTTCTGTGTATTTCACTTCATATTTGTGGTTTGATGTAAATGCTAATTTAATATAAAGTGACAGTCTGTAGGAAAAAACCCAGCTGTAAGCCTACACTTTTCTATGTGGCACCATGCTCAAGATATTCAAGCTGAATATGAATATAATCAGCAAACCACCGACCGCACACTCTGAGATAACAGAAAACTTACACATTTCCTTTATGTGGCTCAACCATATGCAAGTGAAACCTCTGCCTGCTGAATCCTGCTCCAGAGTAAACATTTATTTACACGTAACACACTCCAGCTGATGGCTGGTTTTGTGCATACTTTCCTTCCCTTTAGCAGATGAAACAGCTACTTCACGTGTTTTACATTTTCCTCTGCTGACTTTGAGCGGAAGAGTAAATGGCTGTGGGCGTAATGGAGATGTGTTCAAAGTTGTGTTATTTCGGTGTCAGAACATGATGTACGCTCACTTCTTACCAGGAAGCACAGCTTCACCCCTTTTTGCTATAAAAATAAGGTGATTTTTTTCTGGACTATTTAAATAAAAGGATTTAAAATAAAACCATGTCATTATTATATAAACTGGGAAACTGCATTTAGTGTCAAATGAAGTAATGGTAGTTATAATAGTGACTAAATGTTACCGAATGCTTTACAGAATAAGTAAAAAGACAAAATCAGTTATCAAACTATTTGTTTAATGAAAAAAACTCAAATTAAAAAAAAAATTCTGACAAAAGTAATAATAAATAAAAATTCTATAAAATTTAGCCAATGAAAATGAATCGTTGCTTTTCAACAACGTTTAAAGAGAATAATTTTAAAAAATTTATGAAGCACATCTGGCCAAACAAAATGGTAAAATAATGTGCCACGTATATCTGAGGTGTGTCCACTAATTACCACCACAGGTGTCTGCAGTCTAGTAATCAGTCAGTAGGCCGATACCACAACTATAAATATAATAACTATAATAAATAGAATGTGTTTAGAATAGAAATAAATAGAAAAACCTACATTAAGATGAGTCAGTTCAAGCCATCAGCAGCAGCAGTTAGGAGCTCTGAGGCGCGCAGCCTCATGGTTGCACTGAAAGGTTTGTCCATCAGCATTTCCTGTTGAGTGACTGGTGTTGCATATATTTGTATTAATCTTTTTATGTGCATTTTATTATGTTTAACTACATGTAACTGATTCATATGATATTCATTTACACATGTGATTTGTGTGTGCATTTCACCATGCTTTTACTCATTGGATATGA
>JBAMIG010000022.1:2442125-2459023 GCA_037177335.1 Kiunga ballochi
GGAGTAATGGGAGTGTGGAGTAGTGGGAGTGGAGAGTAGTGGGAGTAGTGGGAGTGTGGAGTAGTGGGAATAGTGGGGGGGTTATCATCTAGGTTACAGTTGCTAAGAAATAAGATCTTAAAGTGGTATCCATTCACACCTTCAAAAGTTTAGAAAGGTCAAGCTTAAGTAACCTATGAAAGTTATAAAAAGTACTTGGTTTATTCTGACATCATCCAATAAGTCAACTACTCACTTTTTGTCAGCAATGTGTGTATGTTCCTTTCCAGTCCCACCTTTCTTTGTGGAGTGAGGAACAGTGCTTCGGCCCTTGCTGTTCTCTTGACCTGGATTTGAGTCCCCAGACAAACGGCACCCATCTAGTGCTGAGAAAGGTTAGTTTTGGGGCTTCAATCCCACTGGGATTATACATTTACTCACCTAATACACAACGACAGAATTATCCAGTTATGTAACATACATTTGCAAGGATCTGCGATTTCTGTGTATTAAAGATCATTTCTAGAAATCACATCGCTCCTCTTTTGCACAAACTTGTTTTCATCAGTTGATATTGTGTGTCGCAATGCAGAATATTTTAGCTGAAATTGTTGCTGTGGTCAGCACATGCTTATGTAACCTGAGCATGTTTGTACCTGTGAAACACCTCTCAGGGTGTTAAACTCCAAACTTGTGTTTTCTGTATCACAGACGCCCTCTAGGAGCCAAACCAATGAAAACCTAGATGGTAAGTTGTCTGCATTTCTTTATTTTTAAAGGGATTATACGTTTTGATTTGTGTTTTGTTTACAGAAAAGCAATGAAACTCAAGTCAGAGACGAGGTTGCTAAATGTAAATTCCTCTTCTGATGATTCACAGGTTGCCGTTCTACTTCAGAGGAAAACCTCCTGCTGTCTGTGAGTTTTGAAGGTTTTCATTTTAGTTAAAGGAATCTAGATTCAAAGTTATTGTCTGAGGGTTTATTTGTGTTCTTTCAGGCAAAAGATGATGAAAAGGAAATAAATCGTCTCTCCACTTTCCCCTTTCCTCCCTGCATGAACTCCATCAATCGGCGGTTTAACACAGAGTGAGTTTGCTGGTTCATCACTGAGGTTTCACCTTTATTCGTTCATTTATTTGTTTAATTTTGTTTGTTTTTTTTGTCCAAAAAGATTTGACAAGGACTCCTGGGGCAGTGATGAAAATGATAACATTACAGGTATATTTGACACACTTTGTAAATGATCATCTATGGTTCTCTATATTTCCTAAGTACAGATAAGAGATCTTTCTGGTGTTTTCAGGGGAACAAAGTGAACCTTCTCTGTGGGATTCCTGGACTTCCTTACACTCCCATCTCTTCCCCCCAGACCTGGTTAACCTTGCCACAGTCTCCTCACACCAATCCAAGCCTGGAGTTCCCAGGTACTGTGCAGTTTAAAAGCACCTTTAACGTACATGATGCTCTGATAATGTCTGATAAGAGAATACGGATGGAGCTGCAGGATTCTGCTGTATACGATATTTAATATGCAACCCAAAATATATTTTGTGCAGATGCAATTGAACAAAGAGTAAATGTTCTGATCAGGTAGATGATGTGAAGTCAGTGGGGTTATTAGTATAAAATGCTAAAAAAAAAAAAAAAAAAGAATGTTTCTCATTGCTGTCCATCGTTGCTATCTCACAGGAGCCCTGTGTCCCCCTGCTCCCCACCTTCAAGTCCCACTATCACACCAAAGAATGTAAGAGCCAGTCTCGCTGATGATATTGTAATAGTTGGAGGAAATCGAACAGGGATCTTTGTCAGCCACGTGAAACCTGGCTCTCCGGCTGAAGAATGTGGACTAAAGGAGGGCAGTGAGCTGCTAGAGGTGTGTCTGCGTGGTGAAAAAGTAGTGCATGCATAAATGCTTCACTCGTGTCTGTTTAAGCTCTTAAAACAGAAAAAAATGCAAAGAGAAAAAGAAAATAATAATTATTGGATTGTAAGGCTGTAAATTAAATGCAGGTTTGTCTTATGCTGCTTAGCTGGAGCGAGTTCTGTTTGGTGGGGGGACTGTGCTGCTGGCTCAGTGCACTGCTGAGGTGGCCCACTTCTCTCTGCAGTGGTGGACCGAACCTTCAACTCTCAAACACCAGAGCAACCCCGACGGTAAGTCTGCAGGTTTGACACATCTAGGAAGACAAGTGAACCTAAAGAAAAATACTCGGATCTCCTTTAGTGAAGTCCACCAGCAGGGTTATGTTTTATCTTTCTATATATTAAGTTTTTTTTACATTCGTAAATCTCCTCTTTATGATGCACAAAGGTTCGTATTTATTCATATCTCAGAAACTGAAACTAAGTCATCCTGTTTTCTGTCTTCAGCATACTCAAAGCTGGCCAATGAGCTTTCATCGTCGTCTTTTATGGGGGCTGACTCCTTCTATGTACGTGTCAATCTCACTATGGAGCCTCATAGTGAGCTGCCATGTCTGGGTGTTTCCTGTGATGACATTATACACGTCTCAGATACGAGGTACAATGGGAAATACCACTGGCACTGCTCCCTGGTGGACCCGATCACAGCCAAGCACCTGCAGACCGGAACCATGCCCAACTACAACAGGTGTGTGTGTGAGTGTGTGTGCCACAGTCACTAGAGAAACTATAACTGTTGTGTTATATGTTCAGTGACTCCCAGCCTGGAAGTCCTGGATTAACAAAGGGGTCAGAGCACAGAGGGTCACTGTTCAGAGCCAGTGGGATTTAAATTAGGCTATGTTCACACAGAGACAAATTCAGGGTTATTTACTGAAGTTTTTCATCATCTGGGTGTTTCATTCATATGGAAAAGAAAAGAATAAATGAAGCCAGGGCATCTTAATCATGAAGGGGATTCCTCAGGGAAACTGGATCAGAAACCAGGTCTCTAATTCATAGCAAATTGTGTGTATAAATGCTCATTGTGAGTTTTATTTAACCTGGATTATACCTTTCTCTCTATCAGGGCACAGCAGTTGTTACTCATAAGGCTGCGAAAAATGGCACAGGAGCAAAAGGACTTGAGAAAGAAGGTGGTAAGTTTGCTCAAATTGAGATTATCCAAACAGTGTGCTCAGTTTCAGCCGGTGTGCACAATCACTCCTCTTCCAGAACATGTCAACATTGTCTAAAATAAATAGTTTTACAGAAATGATTGTGATTGTCTCTACACATCAACTTAGATTTAGAAAACCGGAACAAGTTTCGGATTTAAAAGCAGCATGTTTTTTTTTTACATCCTGTTACATAAGTTTTTTTTTTTCTTATATAAAATATTTTAAATGTTTGGACATAAAAATGCAACTTGTCAGTTTTGGCAGAATGTGTTGTGTAACTCCAGCTGTGCAGCATGAGAAATAAACGGTCCAATAGCGATTGATGTGCTTGTGCTTTACACAAATTTCACCTGACTTCCTGAATCTCTTTACAAGATAAGGCCACATTTTATTTATCTATTTTATTTTTGTTTTTATATACCAAACTTTACTCACGCAGAGGTATTCTAAATCAGTTCTCAGCTGACCTGCAGGTTATTTTTTTTATCATCCCTGTTACAACACATCTGAAATACAATAAATGGATCCGTAAACCTATAAAGTTCTCCCCAATGACAGATTAATTTGAATCAGATGTGTTGGAGCAGGAATACATAGGAAAAAAAGCCAGCGCTGAATGATTTAAAGAGTCTGGTATCGCTGAGTCTGACCTGTCTTCACTTAGAAGGAATTCAGCATCTATGACATGCTGCTTTTCTTTTGTATTGTGTCTCCCTCACCTTCCCCGTTTCACCTGTTGATCCCTAAATCTCCCAGTCATGTTATTTGTGTGCAGAAGTAACTTTTCTGTCTTCTCTGCATATCACCCAAACTTTGAGTAGCATTACATTTTAATTGGTCTTTTTCTTTCACATACAATGAAGTTGGTCTGTGAAACTGAAAATTAATTCCTCTCTGTGGAGTAAAAGCCCAAATGAATGAGTTAGTTATAGACATGTTTCATGTGCATTGCTGAACCTCCATGCATGCATAAACCCAGTGGTTAGCAGTCCATTTTTTTCTCTTTTTGTTGCAGTTTTCAAAGAAAACACCTGGCTGTGTTCGACTGGTCAAGGCAGTGAATCCCACCTGCCGTGGAATTGGTTCCACTCAGCAGGTCCTTTATACACTCAGCAAACGTATGTTACAGCCACATGTTCCCATAATTAGTTTTTCAGTATATAATTGCAGTTTTCACAGATGCTGCCTCTTTCACAGGTCATGAGGAACATTTAATCCCATATAGTTTGGTGCAACCGGTGAAGGTTCAAACTAAACGGCCTGTCATTTTCTCCCCCTCGCTACTCTCCCGGGGTTTGATAGAGAGGCTGCTGCAACCAGCAGAATCCGGTTTGAAGTTCAACACCTGCTCCCCAGGTAAGCATAGAATACTGTAGATGTAGGTGCCTTACACAAATACAAATCAGAATACGAATATTATTGCTTCATCGAGTGACTACGACGAGATTTGCCTCATCATTTCTCCTCGTACCGCTGTTTCCTGTGTTCAGAGCCCATTCAGGCTTCAGAGAGACAAGACAAGACCATATTTTTGTTGGAGTCCTGCAGTCCAGAGCAGGCTCTGGGTATACGGCTGCAGTCCATACAGGACGTCATCAGCCAGGTAAAAACACCAGTATGGTCTGGGTTTTTTTCTAAAAAGAAAATCTCTTAAGCTTTAGCACAAATAAAACGTCTTCCTCGCTATCTCTGTCTCAGGACAGGCATTGTCTGCTAGAACTGGGACTACCCTGTGTTGAGGGTTTACTTAGACAGGGGATTTATCCGATTATCATCTACATACGTCCTAAAAACAAGCGCAAGAAGCTGAGGTAGGTGCATCATCAAGCATTCAGTTTTTTTTTTTATCAGAAATTATATGTATTTATTGCAACTTCTGCATTATTTTACAATGGAAACAGGAAGTTTTTTTCCCGCTGCGGGGAAGATAGTGTCATGGAGGAGGTGTGCCAGGCTGAGGAGCTGCAACTTGAGACTCTCCCCCTGCTTTACTACACCCTGGAGCCCAGCACCTGGAGCTGCACCGAGGAGCTGCTGGCTGCCTTATGCAATGCCATCAACAAGCAGCAGAGAGCAGTGGCCTGGTTGGAACTTGATAGGCTGCAATAGGAGATGCATTCCTGTTAACTGTATTTATTAATTTGCACAAACTTAGTTTTCATGATGTCGTAGGAAGTAAACCACAACAAGGTCTCTGCACATGTTACTGTTTAATGTGATTGTGTAAATTTGTTTAGCATTTCAAAGGAGACCTGATCATTACTTGGATGCCATAAAGGTTGTGTATGCTCTTCGTAATTACAGTTCTAAATATATTAAACCTCAAGTATGAACAATGGAGGAAGAGTGGAGAAACACACACTATTAAAAATATGAGCCACACAAGGATGGTACATGATGGTACATAGTATACCTACCTGTATCATGCACTGTAACTTTACACAAAAAACTACATTTCTGCTGTCAGAATAAAAGCTGGAGACACATACAAGTTGCTTTTATGTATTTTTACTATTCGTTTATATTGCATCTGCAAAGATAAAATGAAAAAAAGATGGACACATATGCAAATTAGGGGATTCTAGCTTGTAAACATAAGATGTGCTGCTGTTCAAATACTTATGTGAAAAAGAAAACTGGAAAAGAAAAACACTTTACTGATCCCACCAGTATTAAGTAGTAGTTTTTGTGCAGCAAAATTAATTGAAGTTTTTTTTTTTTTAATTGTGATGTGTATTTCAGGCAACACTCAGGCAATTTTTCTCTTCTGCAAGTCTAAAAAACAAATTAATAATAAGTTAAAGTGTAAATAATTTATCTGAGTGACTATTTTAAAGGCATTAGAGAAATACATAAAACATCCTGTTGTCCATGTTTCTTTGGGTCAGTGTATGACCTGTCTCCAGCATCAGCGCGCCCCCTAGTGGACGGTATCGGTACTCTCAGTGCTCCTCCTCCCTTCTCTGATCAACAACCAGCCTGGTGATATAATAAACTGACTAAACCTCCACACAGAAGCAAAATGGCCGATAGTAAACTAAGCGATCTCACAGCGTCTGGCAGTCATCTAGGGGTTATGCATGTTTTGTTTACAGTTTGAGAACTACAGTCGCCCAAAAACGGATACTCGCCTTTCTTCATTTTTTCTACGATTAACATTTCGCCTACCGGTGATGTCATTTCTTATACAATTTAGCCTTGAAAGCCTCGAAGAACTAGCGTGCTAAGCTAGCTACCTTGCTAGCGGTAGGTCTGCAAGAATCTTTGCACAGAAGCACTTTATGTCCTATGTGATTCCCGAGGTGAGTTCTGAATACACATGTGCATCCTTTTGGCTATTTTCGCTACATTTATGCTCATTAACATTGTTTGGTATTTACACAGGTAACCCCACACTTTTCCTAATTTAGGATAGCTACGTTTGTTAGGCGTTGAAATGCTAAAGAAACGTCACACAAGTTCGTCGTTATCGTTTAGCCTCGTCGTACATTAGTATCATTCCGCTGGTAGTCTTTCCTGATTGTCAACTGGGTTTCTGGTCCTAGAGAAAAGTTTAAATTAAGTAAAACGTGTTTATGAAGTTCAATGCTTTGAAATCAGGTGACACATTATTAGTTAATATGACGCTCCTGTTGTTGCACTGTGTTATGGTCGTACGAAGCTGGAGAGACACTTTGTTCTGTATGACAGCTTTCTGCTTGGATCTACCGGCTCTTTGGGTCAGAGCACGGTGCTCAATAGGTTTTTTTTTCTAGTGGACTTAACTAATTGCTCCTAATAAGTGAGGCTCCTCGCTTGGCCTCTTGTAGCGGCACAGCTACTCGGTGTTGGCCTGTTACTGACACGAGGTTTAAGTTAATTGGTCCCTTCGGCCACGAACATCTGCCGTGTTTTCGGCTTTGTCTTGTTGTTTATAAAGTGGTTTTAAAACATGATTGTATTTGGTGCATTGCACAGTCAACAGTTAAACCAGTTAGCTTGTATCGGTGTTCGGTAACACGGTGCTAAATGTGTGCAGCTTGGCTAACAATCTTCTGGCCTAGTCGTATGTTTGGTTTATTTTAGCCAGGTTGACCCTAAATTCTGTGATCCAGAAAGGAATATCAGGTGCATTGGTACTTGCATGTTTAGTCTTTGTCTCAGATTTTATTGTTACTATCTGAAGCTTATGGTTGGTTGTTTTAGTGCTGCTAACGCAAATCACAAATCTTACTAATATAAAAATGATTCTGTGTATTTAGTAGGATGCACCATTGTGCAAAATAGCTGTCAAACAAAAAATATAGTAAATATATTTGCAAAAGCTATAAATACTAAGATGTTTTTATTTCTACAAAAAAGTCATTCATGTGATTTGGATGATTTTTTTTTTTTTTTTTTTTTTTTGCATATTTTTGTTTTTAACTTTGACATGTGGGATGCAGCTGTAAGGATGCAAACTAGTGTGTTCTTCATTATACTGGACAGATCACATGCTAATCATTAACTTGCATCCTCTGAATCATACAAACATTGCATGATCGGCAGCTGGATTGACAGAACACCTGCATTTTCCAGAAATGTTTTAATGTTACTTTTGTTTGGCTGCTGTCTGTATTGTCTGTCAGTTGGAATTGCAATTGTTTGCTGGATAATAAATTATGTAGGGAGAAGCGAGGATACCAAGGGCTGCTGTCAAGCTGTCTGCCCCTGATTAACATTACAGTCTTTACATTGTTGACAGTGCTCTGATAGACCTAGTAGCCATCTGATAAATATGTTGGTCTATATATGTGTATATATATATTGTTTGTGTGTGTGTGTGTGTTAGAAAAGTGCATGCTTGAAGCATTTGAGAGCATTTTAAAGGCATGCAACATTCATCGTGGTTTGAATGATATAAATAATTGAATGTGCACATTTATCTTCACAGGCAGGAGAATCAAGAAGGGGAACAGTAGTTCATGGAAGACAAGAAAAAAAAGAAAGAAGAGAAAAAGAAAAGGGAAACCTCTCAGAAGGTAAATTGTGTCTGGATAGCTGAGAATCAGTGCAGTATTCAGTCTATAAAACAATGTGACTAACTTGATTTGGGTATCTTCCTAATTTATTGGAGATGGTACAACTTTAAATGAATTTGCATTTATAACCCCAGTGTTAGAACGTAATATATAAAAAAAAAAAAAGATTTTGGCACATTTAGGAAATGTATGTGTGCTAGGGCACTACTTCCACAGTACAGTTTTACAGTATAGTACAATACTAAAGTCTTTTAGAAGATACATGAAGTTTATGTGGATATATGGGTGGAAAAATTTTCATTTTTTTTATATTGCTGCTCTTAAAGTGAAAACAGTCCTTAATATATGACATTTGTTTTTAGGTGCCAGAACAGAAAATCAAAGGTATGTATTGAAATTTCTTTTTAAATGAATCCTTTTTTTAATTGCTGCAGTTTTAAATCTGACCTCTGTGTAATGCTATTAAATCTAATATATTTAGTCATGCATGGCCCTACCCCTTTGTGTTTTTTCCAACAGAGCACTAGCAGCGCTTCACACTTTTATCTGTCTGTTTTCAGTGCCAGAAACAGCCAAGCCCTCCTCTTCCCAGCCGCTCGCCACCACAGGCTCAGTGTCCCCCAGCCCTGGCCCTGTATCCCCCTCATCCCCCAGTCCTAGTGCAAGTGGGGTCTCTTCCCAAGTCCCTCCTGGTGGTGGGAACAATGCAAAGCAGCGGACTGCTGTGGCCAACGGACAGCCCTCCTCCTCTCCCTCTGGAAGTCAAACCTCCCAACAGCAGCGATACATGTCCAGAGAGGTCCCACCGAGATTTCGCTGCCAGCAGGACCATAAAGTGCTACTGAAGAGGGGCCAGCCGCCGCTGTCCTCCATGCTGCTGGGGGGAGGAGGGGGAGGGGAAGCGGGTGCAGGAGGAGGCAGTGGCTGGGTTGCTGCCCCGTCCTTACAAGGAGCAGATAACCCCAATGCAAACACAGGTGGGATCATTTGTTAGCATGAATGAGCTTAGCTTGTAGTTCAGCTTGTAGCTTAGCTAGTAGATTAGCTTGTAGCTCACCCAGCAGCCGCAAAATATGAGCTGTTTTCCTACAAAGTTAGTGGAAAATAAAAGTTAAATGTTTGTTGGGATCATCAATACTTTAAATGTTCAATGAAGCTAACATTTAACTATCTCTTCCACAGATCCCAACCTGGGTTCATCGTCCCCCTCACCCCCCAACTCATCCTCATTATGTATCACGCAATCGTCTTCTTCTACTACTTCAACTTATGCAAATTCCACATGGGGGGCAGGCTCTGGCAGCCAGTCCTCCTCTCAGGGCTGCGGGAAGGTGATTGTGGATGGGACTGACCTGGAGGACTGGCCCACCATCACAGGCGGGGCCAAATTGAGTTCTGATGGGGCCGGAGGAGAGACACAAGAGCAAGACTGCCCCAGTAACAACAGTAGTGCCTCATGGGGTGAGAGAAGCATCCAGCAGAAGAGAGGAACAGTAGGAGGAGCAGGGAACATGGACAATTCTTCCCCACCTCGTTCTTCTCCTCTTTCCTCTTCTTCCTCGCTTAATGAATGTGCTCAGTCAGGCAGTGGCGCATGGGTCTCTTCTTCCTCGTCCCAAGTGGAGGCAGGGCTAGGATCAGCAGCATTTTACAATTCCAAAGGTTCCCATCTTCTTCCTGAGCCTCAGGAGAGCCCTGCAGGTGGCAGCAGCAGTGTCCCTGGTGCCAACTTCAACCCCAATGTGAACCCCTCTGCTTGGCCCGCCCTAGGGCAGAGTGGAGCCCCCACATCGGCCAGTGATGGCCTCCCACTGCGCTCACCCATCACTTCAGCTTCCTCATTCTCTGCCAGCACCACCCTCATCACCACTCAAACCCTTTCATCTGTGAATCAAACTGGTCTCTACCAGCAGCACACTGAAACAGCTGGGGGTGCCAGGAGTGGAGAACAGCAGCAGCACTTAGGAAACCCAGGGCCGGAAATGGGTTCAAGTGGGGGAGCAAGAGAAGCAGGACCAAATCAGGAAGATGGCGCTGAGGGGAGCTCTGCAAATGTCAATGAAGGAGAGGGGAGTGATCTTTCTGGCTCCTTGTCTTCCTCTTCTGCTGCCTCTTCTTCTTGGAGATCCATGCCTCCAGTGTCCTCTGAACTCAGTATAGATGCCTCACAGGCTGATGGGTGGGGTGGAGGAGGACCAGGAGCTCAGGGGCAGGAAGGGAATGTTTGGGGCTTTAATAGTCAGGATGACAAGGCAGGGTGGAGCAGGGGGAATGGTGGGGGATCGACTACCCCAGTGGTATCTCAGGGAGCGTGGAAAGGAAGCAGTTCAGAAGGAGATTGTGGTGGCACTGCAGAAGGAGAAGGTTCAAGTAATTCAGCAATAGGAAGAGGAGATGGGAGCAGCATCGGCAGTAGTGCAGGCAGTGTAGGGATTGGCAGCAGCAGCTTGGAGGACTCTGCCTCACCAAAGTTTGCAACTATGACAAAAGCTTGGGACAATCAGAAAGGGGTGGAAAGCGGGGAGGGGACGGTTGGGGAGTGGGTTGGAGGAGGGCAGTGTGAAAGCACTGGAGGTGGAGGACCATCCTCCTCGAGTGGAGGTGGATCTATAGCTGGAAGTGGGGGTAGCGGAAGCAAGGAGGAGCGCTCCTCTTCTGCACACCTTCACTCCCAGCAGTCCTCCGGTGCAGAAGTGGCCTTAATTAGCATGCTCAATCGATCTGATCTAGACCCCAGGGTTCTGTGTAACACAGGCTGGGGGCAGACCCAGATTCGTCAGAACGTGGCATGGGACCTGGACCCAACAGTAGCAGGAAACAGAAATGAAAGAAACCCCTCATCTTCCTCTGCATTCTCATCAGCAGCCATGAACACGACCACTAGTCGTAGTCCTAGGTACCCAGCTAACACTGGCTCAGTGTCTAATGATACATCTGCTAGTGGTCACACGACCAGCCTGAACTCTGGTTCTGCTGCAGTTAGGGATGGTTGGGATGGTGGGGCCACACAGTCCACCAGTGGTCCTTTTATGCCCAGTAGCACTATAAGGAAGCCAGGATCGTCAGAAGATGATGTGGAGGGCACCCAGGGAAAGGCAGCTGGAGGATGGGGTGATCTACCCCCTGAAAGCCAAGGCAAAGAATGGAGGACTGATGAACAGCAAAGAGGAGGAGGAGGAAGAGGAAACTGGAGAGACTTTGGAGAACAGGATTCGGGGTGGGGAGAAGGTGCAGAGAATAAAAGAACAGGGGGATGGAAGGGATCTACAAGAGGAGAGAGCGGTGGTTGGGGAGAGGATTGGGCACAGAGAGACTCTGCTCCTGGAGGGGGGTGGGCAGACGGGCAAAGTAGAGGTGGAAGCAACTCTGATGAGGGATCTTCCTGGGGAAATGTGGATGAGGGGGCATCTAAACGAGGAGGGTGGGGAGGAGTAGATGTGGGTGAAAGAAAATCCCACCAAGACTGGGGGAATGCGAAGCCCCACGCAGCAGCAGCACAGATACCAAACAGCCAAGTGACACCAATGAAACAGCAGCAGCAATCACAGGGCCAGCAGCCGCCAGGAGGGCCAATGCAAGGAGGCTGGAGCAGCCGGCCGGGGGTTGTAGGTGGAGGTCCACCTTCCAAGAATCAGAACCAAAGTTCGGGCTGGACCTCTGGTCCAATCCCCCAAATCTCTGGAGGTGGAAGTGATTCCTTGGAGCCAAGTGGCTGGGAAGAGCCTTCCCCTCAGTCCATCAGTCGCAAAATGGAAATAGATGACGGCACATCAGCCTGGGGAGACCCAAAACGCTACAACAGTAAAAATGTGAATTTGTGGGACAAGAATAGTGCGATGTCAGGCCAAAGCCACAGTCAGCAGACCCCACCACCACCACCACCACCACCCATGCAGCAACAGCCTCCAAGAAGACAGCAGGGGATGCAGCACAGCACTAACACAAACCCTGGCAATGGTACAGTGGGTAAGAAGTTGTATTGTCACAAATGAAAAAGCTTTGATACCATTTGGCAAATGGTAACAAAAACGTCTCGTATTAAATTAGTTGAAATGTCTGAACTCAGGTATGTGGGGAGGAGGTGCTCCAACTGTTGATAATGGTACCGCTGCCTGGGGCCAAACATCAGATGCAGCCTCAACCTGGGGGGAACCAGATGAGTCCAGCAAAGCATCCAGCTGGAGGAACCCTTCACCAAACCCTGGAAAACCTGGTGAGAACTTTTTACACTAACTTGGTTAGGAATGGATTTTTGTTGCATTTGATGATAAAATGACTAAAAAATTAACAAATTTCTTGCTACAAACTGATTTTAACAATCTTTTATTTTATTCTTTTTTCTTTCAGTCACTAAGTCCATTGAAAGCTGGGGTGGGAAGGGAGATGGCTCCATTTCAGCTTCCAGGCATCCCAGCTGGGAAGAGGAAGATGAAGGTGGTGGAGGGGTCTGGAACAGTACCGGCTCCCAGGGAAGTGGCTCTTCTTTCAACTCTGGTGGCTGGGGTCAGACTCATGGAGGGAAAAGGGGCAACATCAAGGTGGGAAAGGGAGGTTCTGGGACAAACACCTTATTTGGTTCATTATAGCATGATAACTGAGACTAATGTTTCAATATCTTTCCTAAAGAGTGGAACCGGAGACAGCTGGATGAATCCAGTTTCACGGCAGTTTTCCAACATGGGTCTTCTGGTATGATATCAGAATGTTTTTATTTTAAAAGCCATGATAATTAGTGAATTATAAATGTATGTAATTGTAACATAAACTTGGTCATTTCAGCTCACTGTCCTGTAGGTTTAGGATGTTTGTGCTGCCGCACACTAGAATCAGATTAATGGATGAACATGCTTGGGCAGCACTCAAAAACAAGCTGTGGAGAAGAGCTATTTAATTTTAATTGGGTGTATTGGATCAGGGAAATATCTGAAGCCTGCAGGATTGTGCTCCTTAAAGACTGGAGCTGAACACTCCTAATTATAAACAATGTTGTTATGAGGAACATGTAGCAAGTGTTCCTGTCCCATTAATAAAGTGGTTACGAAATGACTCTGTTTTGCAGGGTGATGATCCAGGTATTGACAAAAAGATGGAAGGAGACAAGAGAGGAATAAATGACTATAATGGAGAGATGCGGCGTGGAGGAAGAGGTGGTGGAGGGTACCGAATGCCTAGTTCCAAAGACATGGGTCCTGTTGACATTGGACCATATGGGGAGAAGGTAAGTCTTTTTCTGAAACCCATTAGTAGTGAAACTTTCACTGCACAAACAAAACAGTCTACTGCTGATGTTTTCTTTAATTTAGTCTTAGATGTACTCATTCAAGAAATCAGCATCACCAATACTTTGTCTCTGAACACCAGGTGGGTGGCCATGGAGTATTTGTTGCTGGTGGAGGAGGGATGTCTCAGCCTCGAGGGATGCACCAACCTGGCATGCATCCCATGAACCCTTCCCAGGGGTTACGTGCTCAAGTGCCTCATCAGTTCCTGTCTGCTCAGGTCTGTTGTCTCCTGGTGATAACTGTTGTTTTTATAGTGAAAGGCTGTCTTTGCAAAGGATTTTCATAAATGACATTTAGGTTTTAAGCCAGGAAGCAGATAAAGGCTTTCAAGAAGATATTAACTCAGTATTTAAACAATATATTAGTGTTTTCTTAGTTGTCAAATTTACCAACAGCATGTTGGCACATGCCAAACGAATTTATTTAGTACATGCAGACCCAAAACTGATTTATACTGATTAAATTTAAACACAATCAACATGCGCATAACCTATCATCTGCAGCTGTGAGGAACGGAGCCTGATGATCATGATGTTCCTGTTGTCTCATGATTTGCATCAAGTTGTGCATCAAGACTCTAATATGTACATTTTTCTTTTCTTTCTTTGTGTGACCCATAGGTGCCGGGTCCTATTCTGAAGCAGATGCCCTCTCCTGGTGGCAATGTGGGTGGCGTAGTTGGAGGAGTAGGAGGTGTCAGTGGCGTTGGGAGTGTTGGAGGGGTTGGAGGGGTCGGCAGTGTTGGCGGAGGAGTGTTCCCCCCTCAGATTTCCCCACAGCAGCTTGCGATGCTCAGCAACATTTACCCCCACGTGCAGCAGTTCCATCTGGTACGTGCTAAAATGTTCAATGCTGATGGACTGAGTCATCGCATTAAAATGAATAATCCATATATGACCAGTTTTTGTACACTTTTCCTGTATTTGAATGTTTAATAGCGTTTCATTGCACAGTGAACAGCTGTAAACCTGGTCTTTTTTGTAGGACTCCATCTTAAGTTATGCATTTAGCTAGAACAAGCATTCCAAGGCTTTTGTGTTCATTTATTCATGCTAGTCTTGGACCATTTTCGCCTGTCAACCCACAGGCTTGTCAGCTTCTGCTACAACAACAGCAGCAGCAGCAACAACAGCAGCAGCTTCTGCAGAACCAGCGGAAGTTCCCGCAATCTCAGTCTCTCAGGCAGCAGGCGGACCCACAGCAGGTGAGCATGAGTTTCCTTCTGTCATGCAAAACTACAATATTTCAGTCGTTGCATTAGAATTTCTCAGCTGCAACTGCATTTCCTTTCTCACGCTACCTAAATAGGAAGTGGTTACCCATGTGCTACCATTTTTATTATGCAGGGTGTACTCTTCAATCATGGGGACTGTAATCTTTGAAACAGACGTTTTAAATGACTCCTTTTTATAAATCTGGTTTTCCTAAGCTGGCAAGGATCATGGCTATTCTACAGCAGCAGAGGCAGCACCAGCAGGGTGGAGTTGCAGGAGCAACATCAGGAGGAGGGAGCTCCAAACTGTCCCCGTCTCATTTGGGGGGAGGCCTCTCCAAGCAGGCCATGGTCGATCCCCTCCCACATCCTGCAATGGGGGGTCCCTTATCAGACCTTCACACCAAAACACAAGGGATGTATTCTGGTACGTGTTTAGACATTATAATAAAGTCTCCATCTGGCCCGAAGCATGGAAAGAATGAAACAGCTGTTTAATTGTTGCTTTAACCCCTCCATTGTTCCTGCTAGGGCTTACACCTGGCAGCAACCTGTCTGCACTGGAGCTCAGTCCCATGATGGGAGGGATGAAGGACATCGGTGGGCAGCAATCACGCTTCAAATGGATGATGGAGGGGCATTCCCCAACTCCCTCTCCCCCTGACACAACCCTTCACAAGAATGGTAGGTTAACAGGTGGTTTGCAGGGTCATGTTTTATGTGCAAAATTCACACTTTGGGTGAACGCACCTCTCAGCCCGCTATAAATCTAATCACATTTTTCACACTGCATGAGATGTGATGAATCATGTTATGTGAAAGATGTTTAAATATATATATTTTTTTACTCTGTTTCTTGAATCTGCAAGGCCCCTTACCCAGTGCGATTAAGGTTCGAGGAGGCTCACCTTTCTCCCAGTATGAAATGCTGGGCAGTGACTGTTTAGGGATTCCCCCTCAAGGCTCTGCAGATAACTGGCACCGGACTCCTGGGAGTAAAATGGGAAACAAACCTGCCACGTCCAGCTGGCCTCCAGGTAATTAAACTTTCCAATAAACATATTTTTCCAAATATTGCATAGTAGAATTTGAGAAGCAACACACTCAAGATATAGGTTTGAGTCTGAGCCATTTTGTATGAATATTTCAGTTTGTTTATCATTTTTCTTGTGTATGATAGAGTTCCAGCCTGGTGTGCCATGGAAAGGAGTACAGAGTAGTGGAGATCCAGAATCTGACCCCTACATGACCCCCGGAAGTGTTCTTGGCTCCCCCGGATCCCCAAACCTCAACGACCCTGACCACCAATTACTGAGAGACAACATAGGTATTTAACTTGGTATATGAAGTATTTCCATGAGTTTGGCATTACTGTTTTATCCTAAATGAAGGAAATGTGAACCTAATCTAATATCTGTGATGGCACAAGCAAGAAAGGAACAAAAAGACTGGATTCAAGCTGAATAAATATGTAGTTTGAGTCATCTTACAGTGCCATTGTTAATGGACTACATGTTGAAGCTGCAGCTCATCTCTTTTAGGATTAAGGTTGAGTGATAAATCTCACTACTGTAACCACCGTAAAGCCATGTCTCCACCTGCATATTTTACCACACACACATTCCCTGAAGTTAAACTTAAGCTATTGTAAGAAGGGCTTGCACCTCTGAGCATCATGTCATGGTTAATCTCATCCACAGTTTAAGTCAGCTTTTTAAGTCCACCACAGAAAGAGTTCGCACAGATGAAAGGTTCACTCGTGTGTGGTTCACTGAGTCGGGGAGAAACTGAGTGCAGTGATGTGGTTCTGGAGCGAGTGGGAGAGTGAATGACGGCCAGTAACATTTTTAAAACGCAGCAAATCATGCCTCTAATGCTTCGTTTCACAGCAGTGCTTTCTGAAGCACTCTGAACAGCCACACCTTGAAACAACCCTATATAACAATACCTTTTGGTCAGATCATGTGTAAATGCAGCTGAAGTGCACGTCTTCCTTTGCATTGTGTGTTGGGTCAGTCATTTTTTCCATTAAGTACATATTTACATGTGATTTATATAAAATAAACTACTTTGCTTTGACACAGTTTGCACTGTATCAACACAGCATCCTCTTAAACCTGTACTGTCAATCTCCTATTTATCATCAGCAACAAGATGGCGCTGATGATAAATAGGAGTCCATGTGATCCTTTATAGTTGCTAATTAAAAAAAAAAGGACATTTTAGTCTGAATTGAACAAGGTGGTGGGATGTGTGTGTTTGTTTTGTGACATTGCAAGGTACTGCTAAAATCTTGTTAAGATCTGTCCAAGGCAGGGTGTGCAATTCTGGTCCCCAAA
>JBAMIG010000022.1:2460570-2478679 GCA_037177335.1 Kiunga ballochi
ATCTCCTATTTATCATCAGCAACAAGATGGCGCTGATGATAAATAGGAGTCCATGTGATCCTTTATAGTTGCTAATTTAAAAAAAAGGACATTTTAGTCTGAATTTTGTGACATTGCAAGGTACTGCTAAAATCTTGTTAAGATCTGTCCAAGGCAGGGTGTGCAATTCTGGTCCCCAAAATCTACTACCCTGCAACTTTTAGTTGTATTCGTTCCCCAACACGCCTGAATCAAATGTCTTCATTCCTTCATCCATGCATCATTCAGCATTCCAGACCTGGCAACAGGACATCCATTTAATTTGGGTGTGTTGCAGAAGGTTTGCATATAAATCTTACTGGATGGTAGAGCTTGAGGATTGTACCCCTTGTCCAAGGCATTATTATTATTATTATTATTATTATTATTAGCCATATAGTCTTTGAGGAAGAAATTTGGTTGGAAAAAAGTCCTGAACTATTTTGATTGGTGATAATTTAAACAGAAAATGTTTTACAGGGCCAAACCCCTCCCTCAACACCTCGCTGCCTTCACCTGGTGCCTGGCCCTACAGTGCCTCAGACAGCTCCCTCAGCAATGCACACAGCACAGGTTTGGCTTGATCTCTGAATCCCTTTCACCTAAATAGCTGGATTATATCTTTTTTCCCCTCTTTTTCTGCCATTACAATAATTGCATCAGCATTCTTTCCACTTATGTTTGGTCAGCAAAGTTTTCACACACATTAACAATGCTTTTTTTTTTTTTCCTATGGATTATTTTTAATGCTTTACTTTCTCATCCCGGTCTCTCTTAGGAAAGTACTCAGAGTACAAGCCCAGCTGGCCTCCAGAGCCCATCGGACAAAACAAATTATGGAGGACCAATCGCAACAGCTCACAGCTGCCACGCCCCCCACCCGGCCTAACCAATCAAAAGCAGGCCTCGCCCTCCCCATGGGGTACTGGAGGTCCACGATTGGCCCGAAGCTGGGGAGGGGGTGGGATAAATCAAGAGTCAAGATTTGGGCCAGGTGACTATAGTGAATTGTTTCATAACCATTTGAAAGCTTCGGGTTTAATTTCATGTTATGAAGGAAGATCCTCTTCACATAATATCTAGAAACCCTTTTAGAAAATTCTGTTTAAATATAAACGCAACAATCTGTAGGACATATTTCATGCCAGTCATCTTTCTGTCGGTCTCTCCTTTTTTTTTTTTATTCTCTAGGCTCAGCTTGGAGTGATGGTGTTGCCTCCAGAGGCAGCTGCTGGTTGCTGCTGAGCAATCTGACTCCTCAGGTAAGGAAAGAAGGAAGCATAGGAAGATTAACAATTAAAGACTGTAATTGGACTAAAATTGAAGGTCTTTAAGTTGAATCCGTTTTGGTTTGCTCACATAATACTTGCATGAAATAAAAATGTAAATATCAGTTTTGACAGCAGTTGTTTTTTTTTTTTTTTAGATCTCCTGAGTATTTATGTAGAAAAGCATTGCATCAGAATTGTTGCATATCTATGGGCCTGTCTTCTACAATATTAACACATTTCCATATACATAACCACTGTTGTATAACAACCTTAGTTCCCTGACCTTTGTCTGGCCCAGCAGTTGATGTCTTACTTTGGTGGTTAATTATTGCTGAACTTTCCTATTTCATGTACACTAAAAATTATTATTTTGCCTCGTGTAGATTGATGGCTCCACGCTGAGGACTATCTGTATGCAGCATGGCCCCCTGCTCACCTTCCACCTGGGCCTTACCCAGGGCAGCGCTCTGATTCGTTACAGCAGCCGGCAGGAAGCGGCCAAGGCTCAGGGTGCACTGCACATGTGGGTTTACTATTGGAGCTTGTACACAGATATTAACCACTGAGCCACACTGCTTTGAGTTTGAAAATCCTGTTTCTGTAACTTTGTCTCAGGTGTGTTTTGGGTAACACCACAATCCTGGCGGAATTTGTGAGTGAAGAAGAAGTTGCGCGCTATTTTGCACATTCCCAGGCTGGAGGGACAGAAGGGGCCAGCTCAGGAGGAGCAGCAGGCAGCGGGGCACCTGGTTCATCTGGAACGGGCACAGCTGTAGCCAGCAGCGGAGGAAGTTCCCCAGGGAGTGAGCGAGCGGCAGTCGGCGCATCTTCAGGTGGAAATGGAAATCCCAGTGGAGGAGGAGAAAGTGCTGCAGGGGTTCTACCTGGTGTGAGAGCCTCTGGCTCTGGCTGGCAGAGCCTTGATGGTACAGGCACTTCTTCGGAAACCTCTTCAGTCCAAGGACCTGGGCTGGGGATATTTTCCCAGTGGAGCACCAACGGGGCTGGGGAGGGAGGAGTTGTTGGGGGAGTAGAGACTGGAAGATCTGGGCTATGGGGAGGTATGACTGCTGGATACTCAAGCAGCAGCCTGTGGGGAGCACCACAAATGGAGGAAAGGCACCAATTGGACAGCCCTGCCGGATTGTTGCCTGGTGACCTGCTGGGAAGAGGAACTGATTCTATCTGATGAGCCCCCCACTCCCCCCTCCATTTGTACGTGTTGCTTTGGACACACTGATACAGCATACACTGGGATACATATGTACTTACTATGGCACACACATACATTTACATGGTATGCATATTAATGTACCACATACATATTACATGCGTACACATACATAGTATGCATATAAATGTGTGCACATATAAAGCAGAAATGTGAGACATGCTTACACACATTCTCATGGCCAGACTTAAGCTATTATTATAAAAAAAAAAAAACAAATGCAGGGACTGTTAGATGTGTACACAGCCTTTTTCCACAGATGAAGATTTCAACTGCTTAGACTTGAAACCTGAAAAAGAATGAAAAGTCAGTTTAGTCTGAAAGACTTGACCGGATTGCAATGTGCTTAGTAAATAGGGGACTTTTCAACAGATTTACATGAACATGCACACACCAAATACAGCGAAGCCTTCAGACAGACAGGCACTGTAAACAGCATTACCTTCATCGTATATGAGAACTTAAAACTACTACATGATGTGAGGTTTAAAAGTGCGGTTTGTATTCACATCCCCTTAAAGATGGAGATCGAATCCAAACACATGCAAACAGCTCTGAATGACAACAGAACTGTATCTTATTGTGTATGTCGAGTTTGGTTTTTTTTCTGTTTGTATGTATGGTTTTAATTTTTGAACAGTGAATATATTGAAAAATGTCATTGTTCTGTTTTTGAAATGCTGACCTCCTACTGTTGTATTTCACGCACTCTTTCTCTGTTATTCTTTCTTGAACATGTTTGTTACTGTTGCAGTGATAAATGTTAAAATTGCTGGCAGATTTAGGCCATGATGCATTTCTCCATGTGTCGAAACTGTGTGCAGTATCGTACATGCTACGCGAGTATGAGTGAGATTGTGACCAAGTAAGTGGATTAAACCACCGCAGTTGTGTGTGTGTGTGTGTGTGTGTGTGTGTGTGTGACTGAGGATAAAGTGTGTGCATGTTAATGCCTGTCATAATGTGCGCAAGGCTGCTTACTATACAGAAGGTCTATACAAAAATGTTTTAATTGCATTCGGTATACTGCTGTGTTAAGAAATATTGGCACTAATGCTTTTTCTGTCATTTGAAGTTTTTCTTTTTTTTTTTAAGCAAAGTTGTCTTTTTTATTGTCTGACCTGCAATAATAAAAAAAAAAAACATTTTGACAGAGTTAAAGGCATATGCGTTTCGAAAATGGACATGCCAAATCTTATCCAACTGTGTGGATTGGGGAGGGGTGGGGGTGGGTTGTTTACAGTTACAGAGTAAACGTTACGTATGTTTTTAATGTTTTGTTGTTGTGTATTCGTTTTAAATTAAGACAGGCTTTAACACTCCTGTTCAGTGTTTTTGTTTTGAGATTTTACAAAGGAAAATTTTATTTAAACAATGAGAACAAGATTAATAAAGATGAGAGTATTGGCTTCTAAGTTTTTCTTGTGTATTTGTGTGTGTCTGTGTGTTTCGATCAGCAGTAATCCTTCAACACACGTGGAGAATTATATATATGGTACTGTATTATATGTGCTGGTTACATCATCATGACAGCCACTATAAGGCAAGGTGTATGGAGTTTTTCATGCACTGGAACCAGCCAGGTGGCTGTCCACATAACCATGATACAATCCTATTTAACACTTGCGTCATCATACAGTAAGCAGTGGCTTATTGTATTACAATACTTACCTGTTGGGTAAATATAATGTCAATGTGCTGTTACAGTTCTAGGAAGTGTTCTTATCTTATTAGCAATAATAAAGACAAACCCAGAAACGAGTGGGTTAAACCTTTTAATAAATAATGATATTCTCTTTACAAATAAAGCAATGATCAAAACTAAGAGAAGAAATAGTGAAATTAAACGAAGGCGCGGTTAGGTATGACGTTCCTTTGTAATCACATCCTGACATCGAGAGAATGACATCATCGACGTCGTGAGCACGTACGTTAAGTAACGAGAGGGGGAGTCGGAGCCGCGTAGAGAACGGTTGTCTGTGCTGTTGGAGCTTCTCAGGGACTATCAACAGGGAGCGCAACCGACGACTGAGTTTAGAGCTGGGGGTATGAGAGCTGCCAGAATCCGCTCCCATCCTCCTCTGGTCGGGTCCTTGTCCGACTGACAACTATCGGATCAGAGCCTCAACTTAACCAGCTGTCGGACGAACCTGTTATCGGGTGAGTGTTGGGTCGCAGAACCGATGAAACCTAGGGGGAAAAGGGCCCGATAGAACCGAATCTGCCTCCTATCCACGGCTTACAGGAGAGGGGGAGGGGGCGAGTAGTTGGAATGGCTGTCTAGCTCAGTGCTTACAAGAGTGCGTTTGTAAATATCATGAAAAGATGAACAAGTGCGACATGTACATTTAGAGCCATAATTGTATTTATTTATTTATTTTAATAGGGAGCTGTTCGTGGTGCAGTACGTTATCACGGTTCGGTTAACGTATTTCAACTAGCTTACTGACAGCAGCTAGCAGTTCACTCACGTTCATTTTTGTGCTTTGTATTTCTAATGTAGGCTGGTTAAAACCTTTTAAATTATTCCAATTATATTTGTCGATCAAAAATGTTAGCATATTTAATTAGCTAAAACTATGTGTGCAAAACCTGTTATGATGTGATGCGCAGCTAAGAAACCAGTGTAGCATGATATCAGCTGTTACAGCTGCAACCATATCAATACGTGTATAAAATAAACAAATTCGTGACATCACTCACAGAAATCTAATCTGAAACATTTGCTTGCACTGTGACCGTTTTGAGGCGTTAACATTAATGCTGTTTAGTCATTGCGAAATATTTTGGCTTTGAGTATATGTCACTTCTTTCTGTTTTTTAAAGAGAAGTATTAGTCTCTAAACGATGTGTAAAACCAGACTAATGTCTGCCTAGAGATATACACACGCAAAAGGGGATAAAAGGACCCGTTTATGGTAATTTCCATAATACATGGGAGCCTAACCCGTTGCATACCACGTTCTTGGGACACCATGTCTCCACAACTACTAGCAAGACTCCCCCCTAACCAGCAGATGTGTTGTGTACTGTCTTGACCAATCCACTCCCCTGTACACGATTACTACCGTAATAGCACATGTTGTTTTTCCAGTACTGTGTGATCGGCTAATTCCTCTTGCTTCACATTACACACGCTGTCTTTGAGACCTCAAATAAGGGATTTGTCACATCGGCGTTAAGTTTGTACTCGACGGATCTTTGACATGCTTAAGTCTTTGTGAGGACGATCGCTGGACTGAACAGCAAAGTTGATGATTATAAAAACCCTGCATTCAGGGTCTTTAAACATGCAGTGGAACATGGTTTAGTATTTTGTGTCACTGTTCCTGTGTTGGGCAATTAATCAATAGCTCTTACTGTGTAGTCTTGTGATTAATGTTGTACCCTAAATCTGGTCTTTGGCTGCAGAACATGAGTCTCCTTGTTGGTGTAATGAACCTTAACCCTTTATTAACCCAGTCCCATCTGTCACATTCACGTCTACCGGGACAAGCTGTCTATCAGGTAGAGTTCACCACGATTTGTTTAGTGAATATTTAGTTATTTAAATGAAACCACATCCCTGATAGGACAATGTCGTTGCTTCAGATTTTTTAACACTTTGGACTATTTCGGAGTTTGATTTAATTACCTTGTTTTATAATTAAGCCTATTATTGTTGATGAATCATTAAACGGATATCATGAAAACTATTGGTGGAGTTCTGGACAGTAGATGTTCTGCTTGCTTGGGTTGTCTAAAGACCGCGAGTTTGTGAGGTTTAGCTGGTCAAAGGTCTTCGTCAAAACTTTTTCTCTTGAGAGGATAAAGATTGAGGTCACTCTTCAAAGATCATTTAATAATAAAGATACATTTTTTACATTTCATGTCTCTTATTTGAAGTCTTAATTGGACTGGACAAGGGTTTGTTATTGCTGTTGACACAGCATTGCTAAATTATTGTCAAGGGCACAAACATCTAATAAATGTTTGACTGTGCCAATGTTCTGTCTGCAGCACGTGGATCTCTGAAGTTCATTACACAGAATTGTCTGAGGGCCTTGACATAGATAAAGCCAGCCAGTGCCGTCCCTCCTTTGGCAGTGCGAGCACAGAGCTTAGTCGTGCTTTCGCAGTGGCTGCTCAGTGTGGCGTGGTAGCCAGTGCTAAATAAGTGATGATCCTGCTCCAGCATCACGTGCAGCTTGGCTAAAAAATTGTACTTCATATCCTCATGTGTGCCAAGTCCAGTACTCTTGAAGCGTTTGTCTCTGATTTATCTTCTTATTGGTAGAAACTGGCATTTGCGTGTTGCCCTAATTTCTCTGTATTCTTACTCTTCTCCACTTCTGCTGATCTCACAACAACCCCCACCCCTTCATCTCTCGCTACCCTACAAATCTTATCTGTTTTTGGAGACCAGACAGCTGTTTACTGATCAGCGAGCCCTGCTCTGGCTTCATCCTCCACCCCTTAAAAAAATGAACATGCCCTATATAGCTAGATTTGCTGCAGATAAAATGTCCTTCAAATATTTTTGTCTTTTAACCATTTTTATTTATCTATATTTGTTTATTTGTGTAGTGACATCTTGCAACCATGGAGCTGAGAGTAGGGAATAAATATCGGTTGGGCCGAAAAATAGGAAGTGGTTCCTTTGGAGACATCTACCTTGGTAAGTGGAAACCTACATTTAATTTAATTTTTCCCTTTTTTCATGTCTTGTCTAAGTTTCCATTTGTCTCCTGTAATAAAGTTCTTTCCATATAATGTACAGTTTCTGTTCCTCGGGTCGTTTCGTAGATGTCTGTTCCCTTCACATTCTCACAGCCATGGTTTTTGAGCTGTATTTATTTTTGTATGCATCTCCTCAGGTGCCAACATTGCCACTGGTGAGGAGGTGGCCATAAAGCTGGAATGCGTGAAGACCAAACACCCACAGCTGCACATTGAAAGCAAGTTTTACAAGATGATGCAAGGAGGAGGTAAGCAAATACAGTCCCGACATGCTTGTCAACATTTTTCTGCTTGTTCCCTCTCAGGCTGACTATTTTATAAGAGTACATATCTACCAAACCTGTCATGCATTTTCAGTATCATTTGCAATATTCAAGCGGTAATCTTTTGTCATTCTGAATCTATATATACGGCCATCCAATTGTTCTGTTAGAATGGTCTAATTTCAAGAAAATATTAATAATATTAATTCTTATTATTAATATAGTGGTCAATAGTTGTTGTCTAATTTTGTAAGCATGTCTGTGATGGATGACTGGGCTTTTTGTTGTTTGTCTTGACTAGTGGGTATTCCATCGATAAAGTGGTGTGGAGCTGAGGGAGACTACAACGTCATGGTGATGGAGCTGCTTGGCCCTAGTCTGGAGGATCTTTTTAACTTCTGCTCTCGGAAGTTCAGCTTGAAAACTGTCCTGCTTTTGGCAGACCAGATGGTACAGTATGAACTATCCTTTAATGTTATTTAACGCAAAGGCAGTTTATAGTCCTACTATACAGGGATTTCCATCATCCCGAGTGCTACGATTTGTTTTTTATATGTATGTGTATGTGTGTGTATGTATGTATATGTGTGTGTGTGTGTGTGTATACATAATAAATAAATATATATATATATATATATATTACACATACACACACACAGGTCTTTAGGATGGAGGATGGTGCTGACTTTGATATTTTATTTCATGGACTATACTCAGCTCATTTCACATGTTATGAGTTCAACCAAGCTGCTGTGTCAGAGCTCTATATGGAGGGTTTGACTTACTAAAGCTGAGAGTCATGACCTTCCTATGTCCTTTCCTCATATTGCTTATTGCCTCTGCCCCATCCTCATGGGTCCAAGTTAGCTCAAGTAATTATTTATTGAATGCGACTTAAACTGCTGAATGACATGGGTTGGAAAAAAAAGTCTACAAGAAGTAAAATCAGTAAAATAATGTGACTATTGTAACATCATTCTTAAAGTTTATTTTCAGTTGCTGGAGAAGCTGACCTTTTTTATGTCGCCTCTCCAGATTAGTCGCATTGAGTATATCCACTCCAAAAACTTCATCCATCGAGATGTGAAGCCAGATAACTTCCTAATGGGCCTTGGCAAGAAGGGCAACCTGGTGTACATCATTGACTTTGGCCTGGCAAAAAAGTACCGTGATGCCCGGACACACCAGCACATTCCTTATAGGGAGAACAAGAACCTGACTGGGACAGCACGCTACGCCTCCATCAACACACATCTTGGAATTGGTAAGATTGTCTCAGTTGCTTATTGTTGACTGCTGTCTGTACACATCATGCTTAATGTGATTCTTTAGCACTACTCCACATGTCAGATCAACACATAAAATAGAAATAATAAACAGGACTGTAACCAATTATATTTAGAAATCTGTAGAAAGAAACTGGAAAATGTGTCTGAAAGAGGACATTTGTCCAGCATTCTTGTCTGACATTTTGCAGAAAGCATTTTGATCTGGATGACTATCTGAGAACATTCCCATTGTGTTGCTTGTACAAGCCGTTCATTTAGTGTGTTTTATGGAGTAAATGATTACAAATTGTAAGATAAGGAGGCATAGGGGGTTCTGTTTTCCATTCAAGCACAGTAGCTTCACATACTAGTATTACAGAAAATGTATTGTGCTTAAATCATCTTAATCCTTTCATCAGTTTTTTTCAAAACTTTGATTTTTATCCATCTATATGTGGATTTTCATTTATATTCACTGAGCCAGAATTTTTTTTTTACCTGGATATCAATAACTTAATAATAGTGATTGTAATATTTTTTTTGTTCCTCACTTGTTAATGCTTCGTGTCCACAGAGCAGTCGAGGCGTGATGACCTGGAGTCACTAGGCTATGTTCTCATGTACTTCAACTTGGGGTCCCTCCCCTGGCAGGGCCTCAAGGCTGCAACCAAACGACAGAAGTATGAGCGAATCAGTGAGAAGAAAATGTCCACACCCATTGAAGTTCTTTGCAAAGGATACCCTTGTGAGTGAAGCTTTTGCGTTTTGAAGAAGTCACATTCTTCTGTAATTCTTTACACATGTTTTTTGTTTATGTATTGTATAACTTTCATAAAGTCCAAGTAGTTTAATGTTTTTTTTCCAACATTACACTTTGGGTGTATTTTCATTATTTATGATTGTTTTTTTTTCTTCTGCTTTATCTTCATGCAGCTGAGTTCTCCACGTACCTGAATTTCTGCCGTTCACTCCGTTTTGATGACAAACCAGACTACTCCTACCTACGTCAGCTTTTCAGGAATCTTTTCCACCGACAGGGTTTCTCCTACGATTATGTATTCGACTGGAACATGCTGAAATTTGTACGTTTGCTGCTTGTTTTGCTATCTGTCATCCACATTTAAATGTCACTTTAACTGAGCTGGTTTAAAAGTAATGTTATACTGGAGATGTTGAATTTGGTTGATTTACATTTGTCAGGGTGCCAGTCGGACAGCTGATGATGGGGAAAGGGACAGGAGGACTGGAGATGAGCGAGATGAGCGGATCGGAGGAGCCCCTAGGGGATCTGCATCAAGAGGCCTCCCACAAGGTCCCACTCCTGGAGCTCCCAACCGAGTCAGGAATGGGCCGGAGCAAGCCATGTCTAACCCTGCCTCACGAGTCCAGCAGTCTGGTTAGTCTTCAGCTAAACTGACTTCAGATTACAAACCAGTAATTGATTAATAATCACATTGAGACCAGACTTTTGAATGTTTCTATCTCATTGTATCATCTGTCACAATGACAATTAATTAAGGTTTTTCTGGTTTTCAATAAAAAGTTACCTGTTGTTCTTAGGCAACACCTCACCTCGTGCAATATCTCGAGCAGAGCGGGAGAGGAAGGTTAGCATGCGATTACATCGTGGGGCGCCTGCTAACGTGTCATCTTCTGACCTCACAGCCCGCCACGACCAGTCAAGAATTTCCACATCACAGGTGAGAACACCATCTACAGTAGCTCTGGCTACGCATACACAGTATGTACTGTAAACTGTCATCTTTTCACTATCGGTAAATTAGCAAGATAAATATGGCGGCCTTTGACTTAACCTATGTAGACAGTGATGGAAGAACATGTACAGCAGCAACAAGACCAGAATCATAGCTCATGAGGCGAGCCATTTAAAAGAGGCACACGTTTCATTAAAACAATTGTTTAATTTTTAATTAATTTTTTTTTGTTTTTGTTTTTTGGTGGCAGCCAACAATAAAGCTGGACGATTCATTTCCATGGTCTGTCCTTATCAGTTGTCAGATCTTTATATTTTTGTTCATGCTACTTCTACACTAAGCCTGACTGCTCACCTGACACCGAGTAGGTCTTAATAAAATGTTTATGTAAGCTGTAATTGTCTAAATGGCACATTAATGGTAAGGTGCAGGTGTTAGCTAGCAGAACACTGACTTTGAATACAGATTAGTTGTTACTCAATATATCGGTGGTTTTAATATGATAGATGATCACAGCATGCGTCAGAGCAACAGGCAGATTGTGTAACAGCTACATGCATTGTATCTGATAAAGGATAAACTTATCTTATAAACATATATGAAGGAAATTATAGGCCACTAAAGGCTTTGGTAAATAAACCAAAGCAGTTATCTTCAAGTCTTGTTAAACTGATAAATCAGATATAAATGCGTCAGAAAGCAGTTTAGCTTTCTTTTTTTGTATTTAGGCTCAAAGAATCATCTTTCAGGCCGCCACACCCCCAAAATATTAGTAATTGCATTATCAGCTGTTTTCACATTGTTTATTTAGTCCAGTAATGACAACAAAACAAAGTGCATATCGTATGAATACAACGTTATTTACATAGTATCCAAGAACACTGTATCTATAACCTCATCATATCAGTTTAGAGCTTCCTGTGGCTGTGAGAACTTAATGAATTCCTCATAAATCTTTGTGTGGCTTTCAGGTCAGTGTGCCGTTTGAGCATGTGGGGAAGTAAAAACCGTCCGCTCAGCATGCAGAAGAAAATGACAGGTGAGGTCTGGCTTCACTTATTTAGCCCATCACCTACTTGGCTAATGTAACGTCTCACCATCCAAACATTATCTGCTTTTGTCTTTCTTCAGGGCTCGGAATATTTGCCGCTATGTTTTTATTTCTTTCCTTTTATGCCGATGATTTAAAGGACTTTTCACTCTTTGGAGCAAGACGCAAAGATTCAAAGTACATGAAGCGAACCAACCCTATATTCTGACATGCATCCTGGTTGCTGAACTCTGGATCACAACCACTTTACAAAAAGCTAATGACAATGCTGCACTTTGCCAGTCGCTCATTCCTGTCCTTCTTTTCCTCAAAACATTCCCTCCGTTTTCTGATAAATGTGAAGAACTGTTGGCATCAAAGGAGCAGATGGGTATTAGGGACATGCATGTTTCTTATCGATGGTTGATGATAGACTCAGTCATTTGTTTTAACTTCAGTAAATGCCATCTTTTTTTATGGAGATGTGTTTAAATTGGAGCTTTCCATTTCCAATCTTTGCCTTTTTTAAATTTTTTTGTTTAAAAAACATTTTTAAGAAATAAAAGCTTAATAAAAATTTAACAGAATATTTAAAATGCAGATATGTAGATGAGATGATAGCGGACAATAAGAACGACAACAAAAGGATACGTCGGCGATGTTTTAGGTGTGGAAATGTTTCTGGTGAAGTGATTGCTTGCCCTTCATCTAATTTTGTGATGATTTGATGTCCCTCAAACTTAGCTATCAGTCTTCAGCATCCCTGTCTTATCCTGAATTTGAACACCTTTTCTTTGCATTTAATGTTTGTGGGTTAGGTTAAGTACGACCGGGGGTATTAGACGGACACACTCCCAAATCTTGAGGGAAGCGCCTCAGGAAATTCTCAGCATACTGTTATTGGACCAGCCCATAGCAGCCTCATTTTGGCTGAAGAAAAGAACATTTTAAGAAGTGGCTGCAGTTTTTATGCTAATTCTTAATATTTCTTTACTTTTAATATTGTTATTGAGGGGCTACAGAGGAGAAGAAGCTCTGTAAGGATTTTTTTTTTGTTTACTCCACTGTAAATATTTTTTAATTATTTCAATGTAAAGCCAAAATGTGGTTTATTTGTTGTAAAGGTGTAAAGTAGAAAAATGCATACTAATGACTAAATGGGTCTGAATTCATAATGGGGGACATTTAAAGTATTAAATTTGAGGAAGGTTGACTGTTTCTGTGCCAGCTGGGTCATCAAACAGTTCATGTCTTTGTGCGAATGTGTGTGTGTGGGGTAAAGTGAATCCCTGCTAACAATAAAGCCACATCTGTATACATATTGTTGTTTTTAATTTGGTTTTATTTATGCAATGCTGTTTATTTGCCTCTGTCTTTAATGTAACTTATGAGTACTTTTTTTCCCTAGTTCTTCTTGTCCACTTCATGCTATACTGCAATACTTGGGACTTTAATTATTCCTCCAGCAGTTCTATAGTAATAGCTTGATGTCACTTTTTGGATTTTAACTTTTCAACCTTGATGTCATTCAGTGGAGATCATAATTGATGCAAATGCAGGGAGTTTTGTGTGTGCATGTGTGGCAGTGTACTATGTGCAATTACCTTTTTGTACAGGTCACCATGACCCAGTGGCATTGTAACTCTTTGGGGATGATGTACAAGAAGATGAGGGGATTTCACTTTGTGTATTGTGTACTGATATCCTGTACAGTTCTTTAACACACTTTATTTACAGTATTTGCGTATATTTTATGAAGTAATAAAAACTGATAACGTAAGCCTTTTTCTGGTTATCTTTTGCTGCATGTGTGTGTGTGTGTGTGTAAGGGGAGGGGGGTATAATGGACTGCTCTTCGTTCCGTTCTCCTGAGAAAGCGGTTTTGTCGAGGCTTGTCTGCGCATGCGCACAGCAGTAACTAAGCGGCTGCTGTTGACATGAGGACGTAAGGACGTAACGCTGTTGGGTTTATCAGAATGAAAATGGCCAGAATGAGCTATAATTACGTGTAAGGCCTCTCGAAGGTGTCCGTTTTGCTTCTTTAAAAATGAAAGCATCCATTGGAGTAGTGAGTTCTGCTAACACGGGCTAGCGGCGGCAGCGCTCAGAACAGTTGAGCCTCGGCTCAGCTGTCGACACTTCCAGCTTTTCTAAGGGGGGACGTTTCCGGGGTTCAGACTGTTGTGCACTGATTTCCTACGTGGCCGATTGTCGATTGGGTGGTTGCTTTTGGCCTTGTAAGTTTGTGCTTATAAATTTGCGTTCAGCGTAAAGATGATGAGCTAAACAGAGGCTTGGATTGGAACCAGCGAACAACTGCAAAGGAGGTAAGCACAGCGGCAGGATGGACACATCTACAATCACTCGCTGCTACTAGTTTATCCAGTCCGTGTCTTTCACCACGTCATCGAAGCGGAGTTTGGATAGATGAAACCAATAAAGAATTTAGCTTTGATTTGACTATTTAATGTGTTTATACTTTTATAAATATTGGTGTATTTTAGCGAGTTGGCACGAGCTATGTGTGTTTTAATGGGGAAATCCTGCTGTGTTCTTTTTAGTGTAATTTATTGCAGGAGAGTTTGTGAATAATATTTGTGCTTTCTGCTTCTGATTGAACAATCACAACGGTCTGATTTGTTACAGGTAGCCTAGCCTGAAGGTTAACATCCCATCACAAACTGCTGGTTTGATTGATGCGATGCTCATGCCTTGCCCAGTGGCCTACAGAAAGCTGCTGTTTGTGTGTGCTCTTCCTCCTCATCATCTCTACTGAGCTGTGGCATATACTGGCGTGTTTTCACTCTGCAAATAATGCGGTCACATCTGGCTGTTTTGGAAAAGATCATACACAAAGGGGTTAGATCACCTCCCAGTCTTAGGAAATAAGAGGTTATCTTACTTTTATTTCTTTTTACGCTGAAATTCATCTGATAAATATTCTGCATCATCCAAAGACATGAGTCAGATATATCCTCACTATCCAGCTGATGTAGGAGTTGTTTTTGCTCTTTCTTATCTTAAATCTGTTCTGTCTGCAAGTGTTTTTGTTCTTTATTGTCACAAGCTGATTAAGGCTTTGTTAAGTAGCATGAGTCATCCATGACCACTCTGTGCACCAGCCTATATTTAGCTGGTGCACAGGTGGGGTTTGGGTATCATTGTGGAAATGAGTTTTTCTTTGAGCAATTAAATTATGGGCTTCCTGGTACCCACACCTTGATGTCGCTGTTGAGATCAAAGGATCGAGAAATCCTTGTTTCTTATTGTATAATATTTTTATTATATAAGGATGCTGGTACAGTAAGCATAAATATAATTGCACAAAAACATATTTGACATTTTATGTGTTTCACCTCGCAGAAGAAGTGTATTAATACAATGTCTACACTTGTCTGTGCCCTGGGCAGCACATAAAAAAAACAAGAAAGAAAGGCAAAAATCTGCAGATCTCAGCTTATATCTTCTTTCCATCTCATCTCACATGTGGTTCTTTACCAGCTGCTCCTCTCGCCTGCCTTATGCCAGATCTTGATCCAACATCACACCCTCTTGCATTTTAGATCTGTGCACTGTCCTACTTTTTTCTTCTTTTTCCTCCTCTAACATCAGCAGCTTTAGATTTAGGTCACAGAACAGCCTCTTGCAGGTCTGTTGAGCTCCATGTATGCATTTCCATGTTTTATTCAGGCTTTATAACCTGGAACTTGAGCTTCTGCAACTGATTGTTGCTAAACGATAACCAGTCATTGCTTTATAAGACTGTCGAGTTTGAATTTATTTGAATCACATCAAGCATGTTTACTGATGAAAGCCCCTTTCTTCATACAGATGAGTCAGCTGTGGTGGCGAGAAAAACGCCTGTCAGAGAGGTTGGGGAATGATTCCCCTAATGGCCTCCCTCCAGGCTCCCCAGCCACTTTGACCCCACAATTATCCAACACCTCTTTGGTGCCTGAAACCCCTGTGGTCACACCAGAAGAGCCTTTTTTTCTGATGACCTCCACTGCCCAGACTATATCAGGGGTTTTTGTCTGGACAGCTCTACTGATCACATGCCACCAGGTAAGAGCTGATGTTGTTCGTAGAAATAAATAAAAAAGCAATTTACTGGCTGTTTTAAACCTCGCATGCTGGATGTACCCTAACAAAAAATGTAAGTGAGTAAGCATAGTATTTGGGAAGACATAAGCCAGAGGGCCAGATCTTTTATTCTGTTTTTATTATCCATTCATCCATTTTCCACCCCGCTTCCTGCAATTCAGGGTCGGGGGTATCCTCAGCGGGCGAGAGGCAGCGTACACGCTGGACAGGTCGCCAGTCTGCCTGTATTATATAAAGCACATTCACTGAACTATCTGGATATGGGACAACAATGGTTGAAAATTAACCCTATAATAACTAAAGCTGGATTTACTGGACTGTTCTTTTAGGGGAATTTACCACCACAAAAGTAGGACTTCTCAAGTACGATCTGCTTGGATTGTTTTCCCAAGAAGCTGCAATAATGAAATGGTTAGAAAATAAAGCTAAAAAGTTTTAGTTTCATCCGTTTTTGCTCCATTTAATTAGTTGTTCATTTCTGACCCACGACAGACAGCTAGAAACGTGTGGAGATGGATATCAGAGAGCAACATGCACAAACGTTTCAGCAGGATTTGGGATGTTAAGATTCAGTTCTAGCTGAAGCTAATCAGGCCTTACAAAACTTAACTGAGGGGGTGAATTCAAGAGCGATAGCAAGTCCAGCTTTAGCTGCCTGTTTGTCAGCAACTCATTCTGAGACTCTTCATAGTATATAGAAGTGTAAGGGGAACTGATCCGTTTTGCTCTGTTTGCACTGTTTTCTTTGTTTTGGGGGGGCTATACTGGTCCTGTGTTTATTCATCTTTGTCTCAGAGAGAGCTTTAAAAACCTTGTTTGTTGATTTATTTGTCCTCCGTTGTGTACTGATGCTCTTCACATTCAAGGCCATCTTGAATAGCCATCTGTCACTCAGGCAACAGGAGCTCTTAGTTCACCTACCACATCACCAAAAAGCAGCAGGGGGTGTATATTTGTTTGCATGCATGTACTCGAAGCTCAGGGGTCACCTAGCAACAACACTTATGAGGATTCTGGCTCACTTGCTGGGTTTTGACCCAGTGTTTGTCATGTTACCCAAGGTGTGTGTCTGTTTACGGGCCAGGAAAGCTGATATGTGTAGGTATTGTGTAAGTGGAAAAGCAGGCAGAGTTACCGGTGACAAAAGGTCCATCCTGCTCTTCCTATCGTCTGCTTCTCTGAAAAGGAGTGATAAAAGCCTGGTATCAGTTTCCCAAAACAACGCCCACATGATGCGCACACACACACACACACACACACACTGCAGCCTGACACGATTATCTGACTTTGACAAGTGTGTTCTGTTTGCAGAGATTTGAGTTTCACAAGGCAGTGTTTAGTTCCAGCATGTATGTCTATCAAATATATTCTGAGCTGTGCTTCTGCACAATTTAAAAGTCAAATCGGCTGATTTCGCCCAACTGATCCGCCCCAATATTTATTTGTGAACCTCCCTGCATGCAGGTCTGGTACACAGACAGAAGGATGGTGTTGTACATGTTTCTTTTTCTGCATTTTGATCTTATTTCTGCACAAAAATATGGTTTTACATGAAAGCTACATCCATTATGTACATACTCTTCTTTTAATGTTGACATAAAGGCATTTAACATCATAGGCTTTAAAACGCAGTGACATAGGGACCTACATTAGCCCCCTCACTGAGGTTCTTCAGTCATCATGTGTCCATCACTGCTACTGTTTGTCACACCTAAGCAACCGTTCCCATCATGTTTACCCGGCACCCTTATTGCTAGTGTTTGTTAATTTACATGTGATATGAATTTTTAGCAGCATTAATATGGATATGGATTGTTTCTTAAATAGGTTAAAATATCTGAATATAACACTTTATTTTATATTCTTATTAGATCTACATGCATCTACGCTACTACAGCTCTCCAAATGAGCAGAGGCACATAGTCAGGATCCTCTTCATAGTCCCCATCTATGCCTTCGACTCCTGGCTCAGCCTTCTTTTCTTTACCAATGAGGAGTATTACGTTTACTTCGACACAGTCCGAGACTGCTATGAAGGTAAGCCGACAGACACACAATGAAGCGAGGTCAAACGGACACACTGGCTTTCTAGACAATATTCAGACTGGTGTGTTTTGTGTTGCTGTGTATGTTTTGACTCCTGTTGGAAATAAAGGAGTGAGAATTCATGTGTTGTGATAGCCCACTGACAGATGGCCTTTGTATCGTCTTCATTTACAAAGGTTGCTATCTTTGTTCTCACGTCTCCATGGCCTGCTGGGATTACTGGGAACGGGGGGAAGCAGTTTCCTAGCAACAGTGTAAAAATGTGAACATTTTTTAGATTGCATCTCACTTTTAAGCAGATAAATGATAAATTGCCCTCTTTACTGTTATTACATATGTTATTACTAATGTTTTCTCCTTTTTTAGGAACAATGAATGCTCAGTCACAACTACTTTATGAGGTCAGCCTTGCTTGTAAGACAAGGCAAGGCAAGTTTATTTGTA
>JBAMIG010000022.1:2483647-2499570 GCA_037177335.1 Kiunga ballochi
TGTTTGTGATTTGGACATGAAGCTCTCTACTGTCTCTGTTTCATATCACATGAGTATCATTTGTAACTATGGCAACCAAGACACACTCAATGTTCCAAATCCAATCCAACTTCATGTGAAAAGGTTTTATTTCCATATCCTTTTCATTCTTTGCTTCATTTTCACTCAATAAAAAATGGAAATAATGGTTTATAGTTTTTGTGTACCTGCTACTTATGTTTGTCATCATAAAGCTCCAGCCTGCATTGCATTTTGGTTTATAATGACCCATCTAGTGACCATCTGTGCTAACTACTTTTCACAATGCATTGTGGGTCAGTTTGAGGTTACTTTGTTTTTTTCTTCCTGTACATTTGGACATCCCTATCTGCATCGGGCATCATGCAGGGTTATGGTGCACATAATGACGCAGCCCATGTCAACATAATAACAGGAAATGCACTGAGCTGCTGCCACGTGATTGTATAGTTTTAACTGTTTGTGTTAACAAACAACTGAACAGTGAATGTTGATACACACCATGCTGAAGGGATTATGCAAGCAAAGGACAAGAAATAACTGGTTTCCTGCTAAACTTTTTTTCATTACAAATTGGTGTTTGTGCAGATTGTTTGTTTGATAATCAGAATTATTTAAGGGTATTAAACACCAAATGACTAAAATTTTTCCTGATTCTTACTTTGATTTAAAAAAAGATTAAAAGAGTTGGAACCAGAACGTGAAATGGCAACTCACAGAGCTGGTTTATGTTGTTTTCAGTTGTTATCTGTTGAGACTGAGAGGAAAACACCTGAGACCTGTAATGTTTACTAATCATTTATGTAACTAGAAATAATTTGGGTAAAGTTGAGTTAATAGCAGGATATTTGTGGTAGAATCGTGTTTGTACAGTGTTACACACTAAATAGCTGCTCTTTTAAGTCTGGTTGCTTGTTTGATGCTTGCATCACACCTGATGCTTAACTGTGGGACTTTGGTAACATCGGGAAATTTGCATTAATTACCATATTCACCTTATTTACAAATTAATGACTTGTATCAGGAGAAGGCAACTACCCTGCTTGTTAAATTCTCATTCCTAAACTGACTCCACAAGTCTTTTCAGCAAATTACTAAACAGTTGAAATAAGAAAGGAGAGAAAAGTTGGGATGAGGAATGTGATATTGTGAAATATCTTGTAGAAGTTTACGCGCATATGAGCTGCAGGAAGACATCTTTGATCCAAAGCAAGGCGAGGAACTAATAATGAATCACTTGAATCGGCCTCACAGTCCAACGCCTCAAACAGAGTTGCAGATCTATAGAAGCGAATCATTCTTATGAAGAATGCATGATATGAAGATACTGCTTTTGTTTTGAGGTTGTTTAGAAGGATGACTGTCAGAAAAATTCTTCAGATGAGTAAGGAGTTGACTCTTGTTTGGCTTCAGAAAGCATGTGCTGCATAAACCAAGGGGAGATTTCTAAGTGCTGATGTAGTGGGACGGACAAAGTTGCGCAATTGCTGAAAACCTGATCGCTGAAGAGGCGTCTTTTTTTTTTTTTTTACTGTTAAATACAACTAATTAAATGGTTCATGTCCTCTTTCTATTATACATCTGCAACAGCTCCTCTCTCAGCTTTCATTACAACAATCCAGTTGATGTTTTATATTAAATTATTGTTATTGTTCATTATATATTATTATTTAGGAGACACAATGGCATCTTAATGAGTTAGCTTTGTGTTTGTGATGGTTTTCATCACAATACATATAAATCTTGAGTGTTTTTCTCACAAATGCAGTAAAAACACATGGCTGATCTCATTCTACTTTAAAGGCGTATCCATATAAATTTTTAAGAGAAAATGGAAATCTGGGATTATGCAACTCTGACAAAGCCGGCGCTGTGCCGTTGACTGGGTTCTGGCCAGTGTTACCGGTGAGCTCAGCCACTTTCCACTGTGTAAATGAGAGTGATGGCTGCAGAGAGCGGATATCTGTGGGTTACTCTTAAACCGGCCTACAAACACCTGGACAGCAACACTCTGCTCACTCAGGAACAGGACACACTGCCACCAGTGTGTTGCCATGTTGGTTTTCTTTAAATAGCCCCTTTCAGTACAAAATACCACAAAGTGACTGAACTGGCCTGTGTTGTTTGGCATAGCTGAAACCTTTCCCTTTAAATAAAAAACAAATATGAATAAAAAATACCCATATGTATTTAAGTTGTTTCCTTTCACTTCTATTTAATATCTACTCTTATTGTGAAAATATTTACAAATAAACGTTTCAGTTCGCTCTTAGGGCTGAAAATAAAATAAGACAGATAAAATAGCTAATTTATTTAGTAACTGGCTCAGTTAATCAAGATATTGAGCCCTGTGCAATCATGAAAATGGTTTTAAGGTAGTGACTCAATAATATGACTCCAGTTCCGTGATTGTACTCTCTAAATGTACTTCTATGTACACGTTTTATTATTTAAAGCGTGGTCATGATATTGCGAAACCTGTCAGAATGTGAGGCTATATTTGTTAAGCTCAACTTCAGGGTCTCTATGAAGGAGGCTCAATATGCCCAGAGTATATATAGCTGAGCTTAAATATATACATGTTTATTTACTACACATGGAGGTGAGCCTTTCCATCAGTCACTATTTTTATTTATTTTATCGTGTCTTGTCCAGCATTTAAAACAGTCAGAATGATGGTCTGGCTGCTGTATTGTGCTGAGCAAATTTGTTTTGTCAAGAAGATCTTCATGTATATATGTAAATACAGAGATCCTCTTGATAATCGGAATTCTTTATTTATTTATTTTTATTTTTAATGAATTCTTTTTGCTGGACCGATGGACAGAAGGGGTAAGACAGAAAAAATGAACGGGGAAGAAAACACAACCCAAACAGAAGAAAGACAGACACCACTAAAGGAGAAACCATAATCCAACCAGATAGCATTCCCTCTGCTACACTTGTATATAAAACAAAGGATATCTTATGGGATCCTGCAGAGTCAGTGATCAAACTGCCAAGAGCGCCCGAAGTAAACAAGCGTAATATCTGAATAAACAAGAGTACAAAAAACAAAAACACACATGCAGACCGATACAATGAAACACACCAAGAGAGAAAACTAACTCAGATCTGGAGTATTCACACATAAGGAAATATGGCTCTTCATGAATAAACCTAAAGAGCAGCGACAAACCCAGCATCCATCCAGGAGGTGGCAAAGGGAGGCCCCAGCCAGAGCCTCCCACAGACAGAGGAACGGGGCCCAGGCCAGGAATCACCGATCCCTCCAGGCACCGGCCTTCCCGGGCAGGCAGAGCGCCGGCCCAGGGCCCCGAGTGCCGGAAGGAGACCACCCCCCCATCCCACAGGCAGAAAAGCCAACCAGCACATATACACACACACACTACCCACCACCTATCTCCCCATACACCGACACACACATATACCCAAACGTCCCCACATATCCGCCCACCTCCCCAAACACACAGCTATACTCACACACCCATTCATTTCCACACCCCCACCACCTCTCTCCCCACACTTCAAACCCAAACCTCTCCAATCATCCATACAAACCGCATCGCACCTACACCTATGTACCCCACTGCACCCATCTCCCCACCCCTTACCCCACATCCACACACTCATACTCATGCATCCACACACAGCCTTCTCCTTTCCCTCCTCTCCCCAGTGGGCTAGGGGATAGAAAGGTCAGGAGCACCCCACCATCACCACTCCCACATGCAGGGAGCCCGGCACCTCCCAGGACCCACAACACACCCCCATCAGCGAGGCCAGTCCGAAACCCAGATCCCCACCCCCCACCCCCACCACATGTGTCTGTGGTTATAAGTGTAATTAAAACTGGGAGGCGACCAGACAAGGACCACCTTGGTGGCCTCCCCACAACACCCGGCACGTGACCCCGCCCCCCACATCCCTACCAGTGTATGTAGTGAAGAGTGGGGAGGAGGGGAGAGGGGCATCTGAGGATCTAGGTCCTGTGGGAGGTGCCCCTCCCCCAAGATTAAGAGCTGCCAGCAGCCTTAGGCACCACCCACTCCCCGGACCCCCCAGGGTCAAGACAAGCCAGGGGGAGCCTTCCCCACCACTCGAACCCACAACCAACCCCACCAGGGAGCCGCCACTAGCCCCAGGAGCAACAATACCCCACACATGCTAACGGGGGAAGTAGGGAGGTCCCAGGCCCATCCCTCCCATGCCCACCAAGGACGCAACATACACCTCCCCACCAATACGCTATCTCACTCCTAATAGCATTATATCATTCCCCCTTGCTACACCCAAACGTTCATCATTCATTAACACCCCCACACAACTTCTAATGTGATTTGTATTTATTGTGAACCTTTTCTCTGATTCTTTGTTTTAATGTGATGGTGGTTTGCAGCACAGCATCTCGGTGATGTGCCGTCCCCTCATCAGTGCTTTACCTCATGCACGCTCACAAACACTGGTCAGTTGTTTGTGAGCCTGTTGATGGATGTGATTCACCTTTTTGCCTGGAAATGGCAAACACTTTGTGATAAGCAGCTAAATGCAGTCATCTATGACGAGATTAACTCGTGACCACAAGTTTAGCTGCATACTGGTTTCAGATTGATAAATGCTTTTGTATAAATTAAACCATGCAAGTAATTTTTTGGTTTTATCATCATAGAAAATTGTCTTCCAGATAAACCAGTAATCCTTAACCTCTTTCTTCATGCTACCTCTGCAGCCTTTGTCATCTACAACTTCCTGAGTCTGTGTTATGAGTATCTGGGAGGAGAGAGTGCCATCATGGCTGAAATTAGAGGAAAACCAATCGAGTAAGCTTCATTTCATGTTTGCTGCTTTTTTCATCAGCACCCACTTTTCCAGCAACCTTAACTTTTACCCTACTTTAGATCAAGCTGCATGTATGGAACCTGCTGTCTGTGGGGAAAGACCTACTCCATCGGATTTCTCAGGTTTTGCAAACAGGTACAAACACCTGTTTTCCCTTCTTTTACTTTGTTAATTATTATAAATGATATAATCTGTCAGGCATTGAATTATAAACTGTCTTATGAGAATCATGTTAGTCTGTAAGATGATACTTCTGAGTATCCATCACATTCAATTAGATTCATTCATTGATGTTTCCTACAGACCTTTAGAAATGACCTTTCTATCATTTTCTGGATGATATCAAGTTAAACTTGCTTTTTTGCACTTGTGTGATTATCCAGAACAGAAATAGTTATGTTTTCCCCCTCTCTTCCTTAGGCAACCCTCCAGTTCTGTGTGGTGAAACCTCTGATGGCAGTGATCACAGTTATTCTTCAGGCCTTTGGCAAATACAAAGATGGAGACTTTAAGTATGCCCTAGCAGCAGCTTACTTTGACATTGTCCAAAATCACTCAGTCCAGATTACTGTCTGTGTTTTTTACCATGTGCTCTCAGTATCTGACCAAACGTTTAAAATAAATGAGTCCTTTGCTGTGCTTGTCTCTTGCAGCGTGGCTAGTGGCTATCTGTATGTCACTATTATCGACAACATCTCAGTCAGTCTATCGCTCTACGCGCTCTTCCTCTTCTACTTCGCTACACGTGAACTGCTGGTCCCTTACAACCCTGTTCTCAAGTTCTTTATGGTCAAGTCAGTCATCTTTCTGTCTTTCTGGCAGGGTAAGTTGTACACGCTTCAACTTCAGAGTCTGAACTAAATGACTAAAAGGGTTTTGCTTTTTTAGTTAGACAGGTTTATGAGATGCTGAGTATTTTTTACAGACTCTAACAGAGTGTTACAGCCCGGCTCAAAGGCCACAACAAAACAGGGAGGCAGGCATAAATGGGCTTGTATGAAATAATCTTTATTTGAAATAAACCAAAAGTCAAAAACCTAGTGGCTGGACAATCTCCCAGCCACTGAGTCTTTCATTCACTGAAAAGTGAATGAAAGCCTTCTGAAAAGGTACCAAAATGTTTTTGAATAACTTCTTCTCAACTGAGAGGGGACATTGCAGAGTGTTGTTATAGGGTCCCCCTACAGTCAGACACAGTGCTGGCAGAACCTTTTACCTTATTAATCCCATTTGGGAAGGCATGGAAACATCGCAGACAATACGCAGATTTGTAAAAATGATGTAATAAAATGTTATGCAACACACAGGTTTATTGAAAAGGATGTATAATTTTTGTTATCACTTGTTAAAATGCTATGGGTTGCACGGTGATGTAGTGGTTAGTCACTGGTTTGAGCCTCGGCTCAAGCTGTGGACTTCTCTGTGGAGTTTGGATGTTCTCCCTGTGTTAATGCAGGGTCTCTTCAGGTATCCCGCTTCCTCCTATCATCCAGAGACGTGCACGTTAGGTTGATTGGTTATTGAAAAGTGACTTTAGGAATGATTGTTTGTGTGCCTGGTTGGTTGTCTCTCTGTGTTGTCCCTGTGATGGACTGGTGACCTGTCTCTCGCCCAAAATGCTGCAGGGATAGGCTCCAGCTACCCACCACCCTGAATTGGATAAGCGGAAAATAGATGAATGTTTGCTAGTTATAAATTAGATATAAATAGGAAATAACATGCTTGTAGCAGGAACCAGCTGTTTAACATGGAATAAAATGTTTATTTGCACTACCTTTGTGGGACACAGGGATGCTGCTGGCCATTCTGGAGAAATGTGGCGCCATTCCTCAGATCAACTCAGCAAAATTCTCTGTGGGTGAAGGAACGGTTGCCGCCGGTTACCAAAACTTCATCATCTGCATTGAGATGTTCTTTGCTGCTGTTGCTTTGCGACATGCCTTTACTTACAAGGTGTACATGGACAAAAGGCTGGACTCGTATGGTAAGTGGTGTGTGTGTGTGTGTGTGTGGGAATGTTTGTGGGAGTTAAGAGGCTTGTGTTAAGAGATCCTGTGGGATTCACACACCTGTGTTAATATCGCCTGATGTCGGTCTTTCAGAACAGATCTGACCTCTCTGTGTGTTCCCTCCTGTTTCATTTCATTTCCTATCCAAACACAGTGGCTATTATGAGTCACTCTCCTTTCTTCTACTGTACTTTCTATACCTTTATTTTCATCTTGACTCTCTTTTGTTCCTTGTCTCTGTTTGTCTCTCTTTTCCCTCTTCCTCACTGTGCTGCACTCACAGGCTCGTTTCCTATCTATGGACAATACGGTAGGTCTGATGCTGGCTGTGTTTTGTTTCTGTCTGTGTTTGCTTGTGGTCAGAGAGCCATTCATTTATCTTAGTTGGTATTGCACATTTCCTTTATTATGTGAATATTTAATACGTTTTGTTTTAATATTTTAACATTAGAAACAGAACGTATTGATCTTTTTTGCTTCCGTGCATTTATTTGGACATCAGTTCACCTGTGTGTTTGGGTCACATTGCATTTCTTTGTATGTTGTTTTGTTCATTCTGTGTTTCTACCTGAGCTTGGTTTGCTGCTGGATGGATTGATGGATGTTTTTTCATGTTAAAGTTCAGCAGAAAAGCAACAGCAGACCATAAACCATCAATAACCAATAGGACAGTGTGTTCCTCTTAATGTCCAGCTTGATTCAGACTTACTCCGACATCCCCATCATCTTAGGAAATGATGACATTTTCTGACCTTTATCTGATTTAACAGCTTAGTGGTTTAGACAGGATAATGCTGGAAACGTCTTGATTGTGTTTGATCTGGTGTTAAAGGTTTTCTGTTCTCTGAGAGTAGACATTGTGTGGTTGATGACGGTTTTGGATGAACGTTATGAAGTTTCTGGAATTCAGCGACAGACACCAGCATCATTGCTTTCATATACTGGCTTGTTTAATAGAAAAACGAAAAGGCTAAGGGGTATGTTAACCCTGAACGTGTGTCAGTAGTCAAAGATGTTGTTTCTCTGTTTTGCTAATAGGTGAGGTACATAAGTAAAGGAAAAGGGAGGTATTTAGTTTGTGTCTACTGGCAGAAATGGCTCATAACTTATTTGATCACTGATATGAGTAGCTCATTTCTATTTTTAGGACACAATCCTTTAATCTGACATCTATCACGTCCATCCTTCCGTCCTTGTATTGTTTCTTAATTAATATTCCAACCCTTGCATCCCTCCTGCAGGTCGCTGCGCCCCAATGAAGAGCATCTCCAGCAGCTTGAAGGAGACCATGAATCCAGGGGACATGGTTCAAGATGCCATCCACAACTTCTCCCCAGCTTATCAGCAGTACACCCAGCAGTCTACGCTGGAGCCAAGCGGGGGTCCTCCTCTGTCCCGCAGCCACAGTAACCTCAGCACCCGTGGAGACAACGAAAAGACGCTGCTGCTGAGCTCCGATGATGAGTTCTGAGACTGGAACCCACTCTGGGCTCACGCAAATCCTGTTGGCTATACTAAATAATCATAACGACGTGTGAGATGAATCACACATTATAGTTTTAGAAAAATTAGTAATGATTTTAGACGACATGGAAGCTCAGATCTGTCAGATATGGGAAACGGGTTTCACATGCATGTGAGTGTTGCTGCAGGGAAAAAAAGATATTAGAAATAAAGTGATCAGGCAGGGAGTTTAGGAACACCATGCTGTGTTGATAACATGTTGAATTTGTGGTTCAGACAGAAAAACTATCTGTATTCAGCTGCTGAACATGGATTAGTACAAACTACCCTGCCTGCATATGGCGTCTAAATAGTGCACTTTGTATGGTCCTGCAGAAAGGTTCATCTGAAAGAAATGGCTTCTGGGTTCTAAAATATTGCCAAAAAGACAAAGCAGAACCCTGTGCTTTACTCTGCCTTCACGTTTAGGATTGCTTTAAAGGTGAGGAGTCTTTAAACTGCTGGATTTCACTGAGATATAATAACTATTTTATATTTATTGTTGTATTACCTGGAAGCTATAACTAATTTAAAGACTAGTTTGTTGGAATATTATTCTAGAAATCTTATAAATATTCTATACATTTCATTATTGTGGGTTTTGCTTGATGAAGTGGCTCAAAGTGTCATATAAAGCCCAGTTGTTTTTTAGTGTAGAATATTGTTTGTGGAGCAATGAGAGAACAGCTGTACAAGAGATTTCTTTTTTTTTTTTTGGCGTGGGTGGAGAGACTAGCAGAAGGATAGCGCCCACGCAGATTACAGATTACTGAAGAAGCAACGCATCCGGCGTAGCTGACCCAGCTGTGATATTCTGCGGACTGTAATCTGATAATTAATTGTGTTCAGTGCAGCATAGATCAGGCCTGCCTCTGCTGGTGCTGCTGGTAATGACATCACTGCTGAAGGAGATATATCAGATAAGAGAAGGCTGTGCAAAGGCTTTAAAACAGGTTTGATTTATTTACTAAAGTATCTTATTAATGCACCTGAAGAATTAGATGCTGGACTTGAATCTACAAGCATTGTAAAGTTGCAAACTATACAGGGATGTGGATGAGCAGAGGGAAAGCAGAGCCTGCTAGTTTTTATCCCCTTTTGCTCAGAAGTTGATCTAAGTATATAATTGAATTGTTTAAAAAAATAGTTTCCTTTGCCTTTTTCCTGTTAATAACAGGCTTACAGATGTAATTCTCAGTAAATTATTTACTGATGGAGCGCAGCAGCAAGCTGACAGGTAACATTAAGCTCATCGCTCTGAATTCGCCTTTTCAGACTAACTTTACAGCTGGATTCAAGTTAGTGGCTTTATTTAAACACAGCAAATTACCCTGCAATCTCTATCTAAATCTAAAGAAATTAATATAGAATGAGCAAATTAGCATTTTAATATTGATTATATTAATAATAATGGATCACGTTTACTTTTAGTTTGACGTGGCGATTGCTAAACAAAACCTCCTGAAGCCTGAATAACAAATCGCATCTTTTCTGTGTTTTTCTGTTGAACTTCAGTTCAATCGAAGGTCAAGTGCATTTTCCCTGTTACTGTACATTTAGTTTGTTGTATTGAAAAAGCAAAACCTATAGCTCAACACTGAGCTTGCTGCCTAAACCATATCTGGCTCAAGCATATTGATTTGAATATATTAGTTGTGATATTATGTGTAAATCAGTCACATCAAGAGTAATGTATATAGTCAAGCCACTGTGACATAACTACAGTTAGGACTGTAATGATATTGCTTGGTATAGTGCTTTCTTTTTAATGCTCTTATTTTCTTATTTTCATATATACTCTCTCTTCTTTTTGTATACTTTTTATGTATATTGGTAATATGTTTTAATGCTGAATAATTTTAGTTAATGTTGCAAATTAAATAAAAAACCATTTGAGGGACAAGTATTTTGTTACTTTGTAGAACGTGGACATGGTGAATTAATTAAAAAACAACTTGCAATCATCCGTGGAAAACAAATAAAGTGCTTTACAATTTCATCACAAACAAAAATGGACAAAAATCAAGTTTTACTTATAATTTCTTAAAATATTCATAATAATTATATGCAGTACATTAATTGGTGATGAATATGTCATTATTAGTTGGGGGCGGGGTTTTCTCACTTTCAACCAATCACAGGAATTTCCGCTCGCCGGTAAAAGTGCGTCTTAATATCAAGCCGTCTTGCCTGATCACTTTATTTTTTCATAACTGACATCATTTTTGTGGTGAAGTTTGTTTTAATCACTTGGTTTTATAACTCAGTGCATCGGATAGAAGCTATTACATTATACAGCTAAATAGATTTGAAACATGTGAAAAGAAAATGAGAAATTCTTACAATGATAGAGACCGGGGTCATGGCCAAGCCAGAAGGTCAGGATCTATTTAAATAAAGAGTCAGTGTGGAAACATCACTCAACAGAGTTGCATTAATAAACCATCTGTTTGGTTTACAGCTGAGATATTTGTGCATATTATGCTTCATTGATGGAGTAACCATCGATATGGGTTCAGCACAGGTGGACCGGCACAGGGTAAAAAGTTTGGGAGTTCTGGGACCGTTTATGTTTATGGGACTTGAAAGAACTTCCCAAATTTAAGAAACACTTTACACTGAGGTGTAAATGAGTCAGGTACTCCATCCACCTGATTTAATGTCAAGTGGACACTGTTGAAGCTTTTTCTGGTTAATCTCGTAGTTTGTTGTCTCTGTTTTAGCAAGATGTTTAGGAGTATTTTAATAAAAGAGAAAACACCATTTGTGTGTCAGGCTGCTCAAAGCCTGTCATCAGCTTTGCCACAGCCATTCAGACACAAGGTTTGTCTCTTGCACTCAGCGGGATAGACATGAAGGGCATCGCTCAGACTGGCTCTGGAAAGACCTTGGCCGTGTGACACATCTTCTAACCCTGAGCTTTAAAAATAGAAACAGCCACTCATCTCTTCCCTTTTCTTACTTGTGCACATCAATCATCAGCCCTACTTGCTGCGAGGAGATGGACCTATTGTAAATATAGACAATCAGCTGGCTGGTTTCATGCACTGCTATTCTATGGAAATATCTAATATGGATGTTGTATTAAACGTGTTCTGCTCTGCTTGGTGTCGGCTCTCACATGGGAGCTGGCTCAGCAGGTCCAGCAGGTGACATATGACTATGGAAAGTCATCCAGCATCAAGAGCACCTGTTTGTACAGGGGTGCTCCTAAAGGACCCCAGATCCTGAACCTTCAGAGAGGTCAGGAGAACATCTTTACTGTTTGTAGTAAGGCTATTGTGTTCATGTCACATGGTTATAACATGTAAGGCTGTTCTGGAATAATATTATATCCTCCTGAAGCATCTATTTTGGTTCCCTAGGTGTTAAGATCTGCATTTCCACTCCACGGCTTTTGATCGACTTCCTTGAGGCAGGAAAGACAAACCTGCAGCGCAGGTTTGTTCTGGGTAAAGCTGACAACATGTGCAACATGGGTTTTGAACCACAGATTGTAAATATTGTTGACCAGATCAGGGTACAACACTCAATCTCTTACAGTTGATGTATAAGTGTTTTCCACAGAAGTTAGAATAATACCATTATTTTTCTTTACAGACAGACCCTTATGTGGAGCGCCTTTTGGCCTGAAGAGGTCTGTCAGCCAGCAGAATATGTCCAAATCCATATCGGAGCCCTAGAGCTCAGTGCTCACTACATCCATCAGATTGTTGATGTTTGTTTTGAGAATGAAAAGGACCAAAATCAGACACTTTGTGATTTTCTTTTTTGTTTTATTCTTGTAATTTTTTTTTCTTATCCTACTGATTTTCTCCTAAAACGGGTCACATTTTGTTGGTGCTACTGTTCTAGTTAACCCTTGTAGTGGATGACATACAGCAAAAGGAGATCATATCAACAGTATCTGTAACTGATACATTTTTGGGATTATCCAAAATGCGTCTATACTGTATGTGTGTATGTCTTTTAAAGGAAAAGTCAAAGGTGAAGAATGTAACTTCTTTCAATAGATACTCAACATTAAGCAGAAGGCATTTTGTGGGCTATCAGTGTCTGAATCACTGCAGCTGTTTATGATCTGCATATCAGCATGATTGGCAACACAGCACCAAGGTGCACAAACTATTTCCACTGAGTTTTATGCACAGAGTTGCAAACATAAACATCACTCATCTTTTCTTCATAGAAAGAATATTTTGTTGATCTTAGTATCTCCAATGGGGGGGTCTCTAAACTGTTCAACACAGCCTGTAAGATGCAGTGTAATACCTTACCTTATGTTGTCATACACTACGGGCTTCTATCTGAGTAATCTACAGGAGCAGTTCTGTGTGTAATCTGAAGCACTGATGGTGAATATTTTACTACATGGAAGGATAAAGGATTCAGTCACTTTAATATTGTAACCACATTTTTCAAAAAATCCTATTTAAGCTTTGATGTAAGAACGTGGCATTACACAGTATGGACTCTTTACCACTACGTAATTATTACAGCTTATATGAAGTAAGAGTCGTATCGTATCAACCGGTTTTTTATTTAGGTTGATGCAGCTGATGAAAGAAAACAAAACCATTATGTTTGTTGAGACTACAAAGCGTTGTGATGACCTCACACACAGAATGAGACCAGAGGGGTAAGTATATCACCAAACTCACCCCTTATGGAGTTGTAGATTTTTTTGTCATGCATCAAACGGAGACAGCTGATTAGTTGCTGGTTTGTCTTCTAGGTGGCCAACAATGTGTGATAAGAGCCAATCAGAGAGGGTTTTGTCAGGTACAGAAGACGCACTTGATCTGATTAAACACAAAAAGTACCTTGTAAAAAGAGCTTTTAAAATGTGAAAACATTTACTGAGAAAAGTCATTTAAATAGTCTTAACTGTTCTTACTATTGTGTTTATCTTTGGGAGCAACAACATATCAGGACAGAAATATTAATTTTCAGCTGGCAAGGCAATAATTATGACATGAATGGATGGTCTAATGCAAAAGAGCTGTGGAGCCCATGCATGCACATGTGCACACACATGCATCATGCGGCGTAAAGAAAACCATGTAGTGCCGTTTCAGCATTTTTTGTCGTAACGATTCATCTTAAAAGTAATTTTTCCCTGTGAAACTAAAAAAATACTGGTTAGATTTCAATTTGTTTGCTTTACAATGAGTCAGATTGGCCCGTCACATTCATTTTACAATTGCAGTGGTGGTCAAAATTAAATGTAGCATAGCTGTCTGATAAAGTCTGAAACATATTTACTCTCTACAGAAGGATGCAGAATCAGACATCATGCAGAGTAAAGATGTGTTTCATGCACAGAAAAACCCAAACCAGAACGCTAAGCTTTCCAGAGGCGATGCGTTTTCACTCACATCCACCTGCTCGATGCAGATATTCAGCACTTTGGGAGGGATTTAAGTCTTGATGTTTGATGATGCATATTTGTTAAAGAAATCGTGTGTTGGACATCAGCACCGAGAATGAGGATGCTTCACATTCGTAGATCTTATGCGTCAAAAATGAATAAATAAAGAAGAAATTTTAGTTGTTTCCAGTAAAAACATCATTTTAAATATCCTCTTATTATGAATGAAATGTAGTGGATTTATATCTGGCGAGCTGTGAGGAGACCCGGTTATTTTTACCTTGCTGACTTGCTCTCTTGTCTTTGCCGCTGGTGTTTTATGTCAGAACCAGGATTTCTCTCTCCTTTTTTCTTATTTTGAAATGAGCTCTGCTCACCCTTGTTGGCACAACTAGAATTAGCTGTAGCATCTCATGCACTTCTGTGAGTACAGAACCAACCTGGAGACGATCAAACCTTTTAACTACTGCAGTCATTTGAAGCAACATTGATCACTGATTAAACACTCATGTTTCTCTCAAAAGCCTAATTTATTTTAATTCAGTCTTAAAACAGATTTTTATGGGAACCGTTTTCAACCTGTTGATCCCGTTTAAAAACATGTTTCTGCTCCTGATCAGTGTTTTTCTGTCCCTTTCAACAGAGTAGCAAAGCTCCCATCCATCTTCATGTGTGCTCATCTGCAAGAATCAAGAATCAATCAAGAATCAAGAATCTTTATTGTCATTGAGCAAGGCACAACGAAATTTTGTTTCAGGAGTTCTTGGCTTAAAAGGCACACTGTAACACACAAAGATAAAAAGTATGAAAGGGCAAAATATCTTTAGATGAATCTAAATATATATATAAGAAAGGAATAAAAAGGAATAAAATGGACTAACAGTGCAAATCAAAACAAGTATTTAAAGTGGCTGGCATCGAAGTCGAAGTGATCCACATTTTGCAGCATATTGTCCCAAAGCGCATTGCTTCTTCAGAGTCACTTTCTGTTGTTCATACAGTACATGAGATCAGTGATTATGAGTTGATTATTAGATGATTATACCATATTTTCAATATTTAATAATGTAGAGTAAATTGTAAAGCTGGGTTTAAATAATTACTTTCAGCTGTAAATTATAACAGCGTACTAGCTCTCACATTACTAACTAATAGTGAGACCAAGAGCTCTGCCTTGATCAACAAACACCAAATGTACAAATGTTTGTAAGATAACAGAAACGTCACCACACACACACACACACACACACATTTATTTATGCTGAAACAAATCCCATAATGGACTGGTAAATGTCGCCAACATTTAAATGTCATATTTCAGAAACAGACACATATCAGGCGGATGTGAATTGAATCAATTCAGAACGGGTGATACCCAGTTCTTGTAAACGAACCAAAAGAGAACCTCAAACATATTGATTTAGCCTTTTTAGCATGTGATGCTACTTAGATACTAAGAGTATGAGATCCTAAACACAACTGGCACAGAGCTGTTATTGTATGAAGTGTGACAGTGTGAGGGTGTTGCTAGTAAAGGTGATGCAGGTCAAGCTTTAACCTAATTCTGTGTTGTTTTCTTTTCATTTTGTTTTTGTTTGTTTCTGAGTCTCTCCTCTGGCACCTCGAGGCGCACAGGCCCTCTGGAGCCTGCAGTAGGACCTAAGCATGAAAGCTGACTCCCAGAGACAGCCTGTTTAGACATGACCTGCTAAGCTTTAAAAATAAAACACAAGCCCACTGACTAAACAAACAACTCTCTCTTACTTCCAGGACCCTGGAGACCTGGGTGAAGCCTGAGATGCTGCTGGGTTTCCAGCATCCAACAGCTGAAAGGTGGAGGAGGGCTGGAGGAGGAAGACTCCCTGCTATCTTCAGTGAAGTGATGGGGATATCTGTTTTCTAAAATACTGGTGATCAGAGACTTTTCCCTCATAAAGATTAAATCTACCAGAACACCTGTTACATAGCGGTGACACGGCATAATTGTGTATCATGAACTCATAAATACTGGTATAAACTAATTCTAAAACTTACACGTGTAAATTGGGTAAACTAAAAGTCCAAGTCCCTTAGAATGTCATCCTGACATGTGCTAGTTCAGAACTCCTGACCACAGTAATTATCCAGCTAAGAGTCAACACTCCCAGGAACTGATGTAACCTGAATATTATGGTGTGCATGAT
>JBAMIG010000022.1:2503081-2513436 GCA_037177335.1 Kiunga ballochi
ATTATTTGGAAGCTAAAGACCTTGATGTACATTTTGTGTTTACCCTCTAATTTAAGCTTAATCTTGGTTGTATTATAGGGTTTATAAAATCTGTGTCAAGGCAAAAACAAAAAATGCAAATGGTTTTTCCTTTCAGAGTTTAATTTATTTAGCTGATCACTACTTTGGTTCAGTCTTAGAAGCAATAATTAGGATTTCCCATCTCTTATCTTTTAACTGTTTATTTTTTTGGGTTTAATAAACCAGATCAGTGAAAATGTGTCTTTATGTGACGACAGACAGAAAATGCTATTGGATGTCTTCAAACACAATCCTTTAGATCACCAGGAAAAAAAAACCATTTAATTCCCCTTCAGAATATTGTATCAGTCTTTAAATTTTGCACAGATCAAATATACATAATTCAGTTTCCATCAGTGGCATTTTACAAACCAGTCACAAAAAGAAATATAATGTGATGGGGGTGGGGGTGGGCGGCTAGCGTGGCCGACATGCATCACAGATGTTGGACACATTTGAGATCAACGCTTTGGCTCAGAAAACCTGGGTGCATCTCAGTTTACATAAAATCAAACCTTTTTTTTTAATGTTTCATTTTCAGACAAATCAATACCAACTTAAAACCCAAAGCTAAAAGAATTAACATGTAACTTAATAGACTGTAATAAAGATATTAATATATTAAGATAAAGTCATATTTCAGACAAAGATCAAACCTAATATGACAACAAGTAACAGATGAGGAAAATAAATCCACTCAGCACTAAACTTTAAATAAATGTTGCAAAATAGGCACATATGGCAGAGAAAACACAGCTTTGATGATACAGCAGACTTTGTTCTTTCTACAAGATGAATGAGGGGGAAAGGGAGACGGTACAAATAAAACCATCCGACTGTCATTATGAGAGAAACAGTCACAGAGATGCCAGAGCAAGCTGTTTGAGGATAGCTTTGTTTTGCAAACTAATGCTGACTGGTGGAGTTCGAAAGCACCGTGTCCTGTATTCGCTAAGCATGCTGAGGTGGAGGTAAACAACAGTGATGCATCGCTTCTTACTTTCAAAGAGGAACAAAAAAAAACAAACTATCAAGCACACCAAATGAGCAAATATGCACACGTTTGTAGTTCGTTTGTTTTTCCTGCTGCAGAATCTGAATGAGATGACGACGTCCCAGCAACTTCCAAGAAGCAGCTGTAGGTCCGTTTCCATGCCGTCGCGGAAAGCAGACTAAACCTAGACACATGACTAATTCAGAGCAGAGCATACACACATTACACCGAACATGAGGAGAATCCCGAGTAAAACAATGGCAAGAAAAGGAAGTAAGACGTGGTTGCAAAAGAAGAATAAAAGGAGTGTTGAGCCAGATCCGTTTGTGCAGGAGGAGAAGAGGCCGAGTCTGAAAGCAGAAAGTCTGTCAGCTTGTCGTGTTTCGGTGCTATAGGCTCCCCCACTTCTCCGGAGGAGGAAGCTGTTCTACACTGCCGCTTTCTGTATGCTCCTGCTCTCCCATGGTGAAGGTTAATCTGTACTGCAGCTGCACTTTCTCCTGAAGCACAGAGGTGGACAGGAAGATCAAACCGTTATTATGAGGCGAGCAAAAGAAATAAAAACGCTTTAAAAACTGAAGATTTACAAACACAGGCGGAGTTTAACAGAACATTGAACATCTCAAACCAACCTTGTTTGGATTTGCTATCAGAAGTATTTGTGTGATGGCGGCGGGAGGGAAGATGGGGTTAAAAGCCGGGAGGTCGCTTCCTGATGGAGGCTGCAGCTTCACCGCCACAGACTACAGGAGAGACAAGAGACCCGACAGTCAGTGTGCATTCACACGGACCTAACAGGGACCAAAGAGCTTCATCATACTAACCTTCTGAGCCGTGGTCTCGAAGTTTATATTGGTGACGGGGCTGGGAGCTGAGGACAGCATGGAGATGATCACCACGAGCACATCGGGTCGAGATGGAGGCGACTCTCGAGCAAAATGAAAGAGAACCCGAAGACTGTGTCCATCAAACACAGTCACAGGCAATAGACTACCTGGAGCAGGAAGACAGGCCAGAGATGGGTTAATAAATGTCTACTTTGTGGCTGAAGCAAACAAAATTACAGGCAAACATTGATTTAAATCCAAGCCCCCCCCCCCCTTTCCCCTTCCCCAGATATTCAAGGAAAAAGCCTTTATGTTTGCTTACTGGGCTTAATGGAGTCTAGTGGAACAAAAACATCAGCCAGGGTAAGTTCTGGAGGAGGAGTCTCTGTGTGAGCTGGGGACTTATTCAGCTGCGTGACTCCAAGGTTAGGCTGAGGGTTGGGAAGAGGAGAATGATGATCAGGGGTAAAAGCTGAAATGGGGTTAGAGGGGATGTTGGCTCCTGACTTGCTCTGCAGATCCCTCAGAGTTGGTTTGGACTGCTGCTTTTCCCTTAAAGAAAAACAAGAGTATTTTTAGTTCATTTCACAATTCCAACCTCGAGATGAGGTCATGCCCTCTGTGGCATCAGTGTTGAACAGAAACGGTATAAATGATAACTTGTCTTGCATATTTGACAGTTATGTAAAAGCTGTTTGGCTTTATTTTAAAATACCATTTGACCTGCAGGCCCTCTGGAGGCAGCGACTGCTGCAGCAGCGTCTTTCCCAGCAGATCCAGCTCGTCCAGCGCCGAGTTCCCAGGAGTGAAGCCAGACGAAAGGGGCTGAGAATGGGAAGGAGGGTCAGGACTCAGGAGGAGGCTGGGTGCTGCTGGGATGTCTGCATCTATGCTATCAGAGGACTGGAAGAAGCGAGTCATAGTGTGCATGTACATATCATTAGTGACCATCAACAATGTATTTCTATACAGTTCGGCCAAAATAAATATGTTCCATCTCTCACCTGGAAGGAATCCCACGCTGTGGAGTCCTCTGGTTGTGAAGGAGGGTTGGAAGTGTGTGTTCCTTCACTTAAACCTGTATGAAGCACAAAGACTCATTTGTATTTTTATTAAGGTTTAAATTAACCTCTATAACAACTTTTAACTCATTTGAACATTTTTTATAACCTTACCTAGTGACATAAGCTCATCGTCAAGGAGACTGATCCCCATCTCCTGCGAGGGCACATTCAGGCTGTCTGTCGGAGTGGGAAACTCAGGGAAGGAGGGAGGCGACTGGGGTGAAGTGTCCAATCCTGACAGATCTAGCAAGGCCGTCCCTCCTGCGAGAAAAGGATTATAGCATTATCATCATCAAACTTTATTTCAGACCCGTCTACAACCCATAGCATGAAAATGAGGGAAAAAAAGCTGATACATAAAAACATTCAACAAATATTTGATATATTTACATATAAACTATTGCACCACTGATTCCACGGTGTAGAAAAGAACCTCACTGAACTTTGTGTCGGCTTGATGTTCCTGATAACCTGCAAATGCATCTGTGCATAATATTGCACAGTACAGCAGCTTTTACAAACATGTCACTGGCACTGCACCAGTATGGGATCATGAGCAGTATCCTCATCCCATCATTACATGCCACCTAGTTTCTGCATATGTTTTTTCTGTAGTGCTATCCCAGGTGGGCGGCATACATCGGGGTACAGAAGGCCTTAAACAGTGCAGTCTTGACCACTATTGTGCATACTACACACAACCATGTCTGTAAATATCTCAGACAGGTCAGCAGTTACTGTATGTAGTGTCCCAGGTACTAAACCTCATCACTGACACACTGAGACATTATATTGACATGATGTCAGACAGGAAAAAGTCAGGGAAGGATAGCTTACTGTCCTCATCAGGTTACTCTTGTTTGCATCATATGTTAAAGTCAAAACCATGAGAGCAGATCCTTAATAGATGCTGCAAACCAGCACTACATGGACAAAAGATCACCAGATCATCAGGATACATTAAGTGGTTGATGACATCATCGCAACCCTACAACCAGTCCTACGCTCATTCAGCAAGGTAGACAGATCATCCATATAGACATTAAAAAGAAAAGGAGACAAAAAGCGTCCCTGTCTCACACGGATACTTGCTTATGCTTATGACAGCAGCTGTATGTGCATCACTCACCAGCTGGTTTTTGTAGGCCTGATGTGTTGTTTCCGTTTACAATCTCCCCTTTCACCTGCTGCTTGTACAGGTTGATGACATGCGTGAGGCTGTCGTTGGCCTGAAGGATCTCAGCTGTGGGGAACACATGAAGAGAACCTTATTACTTCTGCAAAGTAACATCAGTTCTGTGGGTACCTTATGGAAAAGGATGCAGGAACAAACGTTTATTAGAAGCAAGAGAATTTTCTCCATACAGGTATAGAAATCTTAATGAACTCTGGTTTTCAGGCACAGCGCATCCACAAACCCCTCCACTGAGTCTACTGAGGCTGATGTATGAGTGGATCCCACTTAATAAATGTCAGTCAGGTTCGAAGTAAAACTGAAGTCAAATAATAGATCAACTTTATTCTTTTGAGCTTTTCCAATCGAGCTGATCGCTTTTACATAAGATGTGCAGAATAGGTGACTTGTTAGGTTTATTAAACCCTAGATTTACAGGAAGTAAATATAATTGCCAGTTAATATTAGCCTTGTGTTTGTTGCACATCGGTAATATAAAAGTGCTTAAAGATGATGGATTATCTCCCTAATTTCTTTATTTAACAGTCAACAAAAGAGAAAAATAGAAGTGTTCCTCACCCAGAGCTTCATCATTGTCTTCTGTATCACTTGCCAGTCTGAAGAGTGTAGGCCTCATCTTCTCACATCGCTGGTACAGGTCCTAACCACGCAGACGCACAAACATCTATTAAATGCTTGCAATGTGGTAACTGCTATGAACACTGAACTGAAACCGATGCAACATCCTTGTGACAGAAAGCCTCCTCCTCGTTTCCCACCTGTAACAGTTCAGCGTTGCTCTGATCCGTCGCTGTGCTGTCATAGTCCTGCAGAAGCTGAGTCAGTAAAGAGACGCTTTCCTTCACTTCCTGAATGGCATTCACTCTCTTTGACACCTTCTCTGCTCGTCTCTGATCCTAAACACCAAAAGCAAACACAAAAGAGATGAAGTCACAAACAAGTCCCAATACATGCATTAAAAATGCACCTGGCATTTCCATGTGCAGAACTTTGAACCCTGCCACTGTATTCGTGCAATCATCCCACTCCCACTTTGATTCAGGAACAGCAGCTTCCTAATGTACAAGCCTGTTTCAGCAACAAACCAGTGGATCCTGGAAAAATGCCTATTAAAGGCCAAAAACAGATATCATTTCCTGGTCAGAGCTGTTAAGATGACAAAAAGAGGGACCTTGTTAATAATAGTTGGATAGTTATTATGGCTCTGCACAGGAATATAGTCAAATACATGAAAAGTGAGGGAATAAGAAAAGAAAAATCCTACATGTGCCTGAAAAATCAGCACAAACTTCACCTGAACTCAGTCATTCCGCTAGGTGATACCAAATGTCCCGACCCAGAAGCAACCTGACATTTTCCTCCATCATGCGGTCATACAGCCTTCAACGCAGTATTATGTAAAAGTTATAGTATAACTTAAAGGTGGCCTACACAAGACGCAGGAAGGAGAACAAAGAAGGTTTACCTCTTGGACCATTTCCTTGATGAGTTTGTTGGCAGCCTTAAGGTCCTCTGGATGCGAGCTGTTCAACAGGCGAGACAGCATCTGACAGAGCAAAACATGCAAATGAGAGATGAATACAACCATAACCAAACCTAAAGGAAAGCAGCTGACTGTGTACTCTATATACTTCTAAAAAGTCCTTACTTTTGACTTCTCCTCATCTTCAAAAATGGCATTCTTGGGTCTGGGTGGAGGAAGGTTCAGTAATCTGTCAGGCGGAAGTTCTGGGTCTTGTTTAATGATACCTGAGCATGAACAAAAATAGCATAAAATTACTTTGCTAGTTTCTGATATTTTATTGTTTCAAACTAATAAGAAAACACAATTCCTATTTTAAAATGCACAGAAGTGCCTGGTGCTGCGATAAGCCTCGCTCATTATAAGCAAACAGCCTCTTACCTTGTTTCTTAAGCATCTGATAAGCATCTGTGATCTTGGCTTCATCAGGTAACCCCAAAGTCCAGCTATAGATCAATTCCAAAACCTTCTTTTTTACCGGCTCAGGGGACCGTGAGCCCAGATACTGCGCAGGAGATTGATGACAAACCCCATTTGATGATTTACAAATCAATAGATGCACATTAAAAACTCCTAGATAAGCACATAAGATGCTCAGAAAAGCCTTACCTTTGGAGAAACCACTTTAATTAGTTCATTGAGAAAACGGAACTTGCCCACTTCACTGTGAAACCTCTTTCCACAGTTTTTCATGCACGTCTCCAGAACCTTGTGTTAAAACAGTGCACACAAATGCAATAAGAGATTTTTTTCCCTATAAGATTTTGCCTTGTCAGATCAGTTTGGGCCTCTAATCTGAACTCACCAGTAGCGCCTGCATAGCTTCCCACTCCTGTGGGGACTGAATCTTGTGGGCCAAAAGCCTGGTAGCCAACTGGGGTCTGGAATATATTTCCAGTGTTAATTTTTTTTACACTTAAAACGTATTTGCACTCAATTTTACAAGTCAGGTAAACAAGGGCAGACATTTCCTCGTTCTTTAGCAATTATAAAAAAAACAAAACAACTGTCCTTGTAAGGAGAAAATAACTATTTCTGCTACTAGACTTTACAAGGTCAATAAAATTGAATCAGCAGCAGCCAGAGCATTGCCATCATCTTCATCACTCTTACCCCTCCAAATCACTGTTAAGCTGATCACAGAAGGCATGGATGCTGCTCCAGTCTGTGTCTCTGTTAAGTGGGTTTGTGGCTCTGTCTGTAATGTTACACAAAGGGATATCAAAAAACACAAGTAGGAACCACCAGAAGCATTACTATTCTGATGTCTGAGTACCAATGTTGTAGTATTTTATTTACAGAAAAATGTGACATTGTTCTAACAGTACCAAAAAAAACAGGAACAAATTGTAGGCAAGATAAATTCAATTTAAAAATTAAAAATATTTTAAATAGGAGTAAAATAATTATCTCGGCTATAAGACAGCTAAAAAAATAAATAAATAAAAGCTGGATGTGTTTTTCTATAATCTGAAATTCATTAAGTCAGTGCTTCATAAGCCCAGGAAGTCACCATGCAGTTAAATATAAAGGACAGGTGCTAACAGGCTGTCACATTAGCTAGCTAACTGTCGGGACTTTTACAGTCTTTTCTCGATTTTTCTTATTAGGTCATAGGATTTCCACAAGCATAATGTAGCCTATGTGACTTGTAAATTTGGTTTTTGTGATCTAATCGACCGCTAACCGGTCGTGGAAGCGGGCCCCATAGAGCTGAAACTATGCCCGGCTGTGTTTAGTGTTGACAGCTGGCAGGTAGCGCTCTGAAACAAGGTTAGCATCCTGGATGTGACGGCAGCGTTTGAGTCGCCTATGCTCGTGCATGCGAAACTGTAATCAACTGTCATTTAATCTGTATCTGAAAGAAAATCGTTTATCAATGTCCAGGTATTCAAATAATACTGACTTGGTGGAAAATTATTAAAACACTTACTGATACAAGACTCCAAACTCTCCGTATCGGGCGGCGCAGCCATAACTACGAGATTTATGTGGCGCTTCGATCTCGCGAGAAGATCACAAACGTTGCCATAAAGAAATGACGTAGACTTGCACATTTAGAGCAATATGGGGTTTAATGTTACTAAACTGTAGCTGCAGAGTTGAATTTAAATGTTTTTTTAAATTATTGTATGCATTTACAAAATTATTGCCTATTCACAGCATCCAATAAATGTTTATAAATGCATTTAATTTTTTAAAACATCTTAAATTGTTGGTTATAAGTTAATGAATTTTAAGCTATTTCAAATAAATGTGTTTCTATTTAAATGGACAGAGTGATACAGAGTAATGTCAAAATAACTCTGGTCTGTTGGATAATTATTTTCACAGGGACGGGGATTGTTTTTTTTTATTATTTCTGTTATATTTTTAGGACTTAAATACAGTGGGAGTTATTTTCTCATGTTTTAAAAACAATGTTCTGTCATCTTCCAATTGGCTAATTAAAAAAGTTTCTGTTCAAAATTATTAATACCATCTTCAACCCTCTTGATTTTGATCCTTATTTCCGGATTGCTCAGCATCCATTAAAAAGAAAGTTGAAGTGTTGCATCTTTGTCTGATCCACTTATTTACAGGAAACGTGCAAATAACACGCACACCTTGTACAGCATATCAGATGGATTAATTTCCAAAGCCAAAAAGTTCTTTTAATTAAAGACTTTGTAGGAAGCCTGTAAACATATCATTGTATTTGATTTAAGTAAACCATGTGTTATTCTGAATTATCCAATCTGGAAGCTAGATTGTGTTACTAAATCTAGCTGCAACACATCCTGACAGTAATTCGTAATCTATGTTTTTCTTTATTTCAATGTTTGTTCACGAAGTCCTATTTCAAGTTGTTGAAAATGTTAAGTTATTTGACCGGAATGCTTTAAATCACATATGGCTGCACTGTCTTTGGATTACATGCACATTTTTTAGATAATATTTCAACAGTATTTGTTCATGAACTGTGTACATTTAAACATGACTATATTTTCTACTGATGAAAAGGGGTTTAGTGAACCTTATGTTCAGTTTGCAGAAGCCATAAAGAATTATGTTGCCATAAATAGGAGCATGCTGTTTAATAATGACTCAGTGGCTAGATAACATGTACCATGTTTGCAACAGAGAAATAAACTTGTAACAAGAAACCTCCCCTAACTAATTATAGAGGAGCAATAACTCTGTGTCTCCCTCTAGCGGCAGCTATTGATAATAACACTGATCATGATGCACAAAAACAAGAAGCGCGGCAAGTAACGGGATTTTGTTCAATTATCACTACTTTTCACTAGGACCAGCAGTCTTTGTTGCCTTTTTGGACTCTTGTTGACTTCACCGAGGAGCTTGCTGGTTGTCTATGGTGAACAACCTGACAGCGCGTGAGAAGATCCGCGTGAGACTAGTTGTCCCTAAAAGCACCGCAAAGTCGCTCTACATGTGCGCCACAGGGGCACCTTTGTTTTCGTTTGAGAGAGAAACAATCAACAGGGGAAAACATAACTTCCTTCCTTCCTGCAGTTGTAAGCACTCTATGCACAGGTTTCTGCTACATGTCTTGCGCAAAGAAATGTTTGCATAGGTAGAGATGACGCTTCCTTCCTGTTCTCTCCACAGCTTTTTTTAACGTCTGACTCGTAGAATGCCATGTTTACGCCGTCTGCACCGCAGACTTTGCACAAGAAATGGCATCAGCGAAAGCTCTACAAGAGTGGTGCCGCTCCACATGCGCCAGTTACCCCAGTGTGGAAATAAAGAACATGTCCATGTCATTCAGAGATGGACTGGCGTTTTGTGCCATCATCCATAAGCACCGACCTGACTTGATGTAAGTAGATCCCAGATATTTTCTGGCTCGCTTAAACTTTTCTTTAATGCCTCTAATTTTGCAGCATGTTTCAGACTCTTAACTCAGTAAAAAAAAAAAAAAGATCTTATCCCTGAAATGAGCCTTGCTCTGAGATGTGGGATCTCTTTAAATTGATTCTGAGTGTAATCAGGACAGAGGAGGACCTGCACGGCTGTCCTATCTGGCTCTAATCTGCTGTCCTGAACTTAATCTCTCCAGTCTTTCTCCTTAACCTTTTCATGTCCTGTTTAATGGGATCAGCTGTTTTGTTCTGTTACCTATCAGCACTCACCTCAGAAATGTCTAAACTACAGTCTGAGTCATTGAGTTTATGCAGTGCTTTGTATCTCCCTGATTAACCATTAAAGAGACCAATATTTTGTATGTGATTTTTGCATTTCTTCATCCTGATGCAGAGCCTTCAGTTCCTTGTCCAAAGATAAAGTTTATGAAAATAACAAACTGGTGAGTCACAAACATTGAATTTTACCGGCTTATTTCTTCATTGCATAAATCCAAGTGGGAAAATAATTAATGTCAGTATTTGTTTGTTTATTTTGGTGCAGGCATTTGAGGCGGCAGAAACAAAACTGGGGATCCCAGCGTTGCTGGATGCAAAGGACATGGTCGCCTCTAAGGTGCCAGACAGCCTGAGCATCATCACATACGTCTCACAGTACTACTTCTTCTTCAACAGGAAGTCATGTGGTGTGTTGCTGTTAACCTTTGACCATTTCTTTATGATTATCGTTCATTATAAATTTAGCTATGAACTCTCAAATACTTCTTTTGAATCAGTCTGTCTAAAATATAAAAATATAGATAAAATATGTAGGATTTTGTCTTGTA
>JBAMIG010000022.1:2555617-2572333 GCA_037177335.1 Kiunga ballochi
AATGAATGGATGGATGGATGGATGGATGGATGGATGGATGGATGGATGGATGGATGGATGGATGGATGGATGGATGGGTGCAGGCCCACTTTGCGTTATATGTTAAAACTGACCATAAGGACCCGTCTTTCGGATTTTCTATGACTGTGAGTTTTTTGTTTTGTTTTGTTTTTAGTTTCATGTTTATGAATTCCAGTGTTTGTGTGGGCATAATTTGTACATGCTATTGTTTTGCATATATCATTACAGTAATATGTGTATGCTGCTTGTCTGAGCATTTCCCTTTTATTAACCAGGATGCTACAGTGTAAAAAGAGAATAGTTCAAGCAACTTAAATGAATTGTTTCACCTCGTAATAAGTAATAAATAAATGATCTAATCTCAGTGAAGTTCATTCAATTCATTATCAAACGGTTGGTGTTTGTATCCGGTTGCTAGCGTGTGACGCAGTGATTAAAACTAAACTCAGCTGTAATGTCACACGGCAGCCCAGAAGCAAAAGTGTGGTTTCTCAGCCTTGGCTGCACATAAAAATAGCATCTTGCTACACTTTTAGGTTTTGAAGAAACAAATGTTTGCATTAATTGGATTTGAGCTTATCTGCTGTAGGTACGGGTCAAAAGCCTTTAGCCTTTTTTTTTTTCGAGTAGCAACCCTTAGTCAGAAATATTTAAGGAATTTATGGGAATCATTGATAAACAGCGGGTGAAAAAATAAAAGAGGTGTGGATTTGTGACAGCAGGAGAATTTGCAGGAAAAGGTTCATGTTGAAAGAGCAGCTGATTCGAAATAAAGTTTTCCGTAAGTTTTCACTGCGAGGATGTTCCCAGTGAGAAAAGTCTGACATTAAAATGTCACAGTAGGCACCAGGCACAGCTGAGACATCAGATAAAAGACCCAACAAAATACTCATGTAGATTAAAGAGACAAAAGAGAAGCAAATGAAAAAAACAGGAAGGCGCTTGAGAGGGGTCAGGCAGTAACACGGACACTGGCTGAGCAGCAGTGCCTTGGGGAAAGATAGAAAAAGAGAGAAATTGGAGGAGTGTGAATCCCAGAAGAGAGATGGGGAAAAGACCAGAGTATGACGGATATTTGCTGGCACACACAGAAACACACACATCCCATAATTAGCATGCTAACAGGCAGTTAAATGTCTCACACAAAGGCTTACTGTTGGGCCTCTGTTGCTCACTTTGGAGACAATGCACAATAAGAGTCAGTGGGAGCCCCCAAATCACCCTAATAGCCCGACCCAGCACGGCCTCTCGTATTTTACCATTCCACCGATCACACTCATTCACTCATTGACTCTCTAATGAAAAGCTGATAGCCTCAAGGCCCGAGGTTAGTAAGCAGCTTGTCCCTTCCTCCTCATTTCCCTCTTTTCATCTTTTCATCCACCGACATAAAATACAGCCCCCCACCCCAGTTCTCCTAAGGTTCAGAGGTCCAGTATGTAGGCTGTCAGGAATCTTGTGCATGGGAACCTCTTCAAACTAACAGATGTAGATAAGGATACACTATTAAAGAACAAAGACTAGATGTCTATGAAGGCTCAGAGACAGACTATCTGCTTATTATAATACAAGATGTTAAGTTAAATAAAATTACAAAGTAAAGGATAGAATAAATTATTCATTAAGGCAGCAGAACCACAACCCAAATACAACTTAGTGTTTCTACTGATCTCAGGTGCAGTAGGTTTAATTTTTGTTATTGATCACCTTCACTTACATATGTTTAAAAAATACCCTGTTTACGTGAATGTATGTATATGAGTGTGTATTTATGTGTGTGTATGTTTATATATCTTTTCATAAATATGTTGATGTTTCCCTTTCCCTGACTTTTGTAATCTTACCTGTAATGTTAATCAAACCTGCGGTGCACGCAGATGCACGAACACCAGCTTTAGCTTGCCAATAAACATCAGCTCTTCATAAGGTGAGGAAACATATATTAAACCACACACACTGTCATTTATTTCTCATGTTTTGATGCATATTAGGCTAGCACACACTCACCCATATAAGCAATAGGGGCCACTGAGACTCACTCTTTAGTAATATGCATGCAGGAATCATCTCTGGTGTTGGACCATGAATGTTTTGAAATGTGGACAGTGTGGGGAGGTACAGGAAAAAGGGGTTAAAAACGTTCAACTGGCTGCAAGAGTTACAGGCAGACATTGTCTTACTATAGGAAACTCGTTTATTAGACTCTACAATAGATCTTTTTCTCACAGAACAGTTCCCACATATTTAGCTTGTCGCAACTCCAGGCAGAGAGGAGTCGCTGTTCTTATTAATAAAAGGAGAAAGCATTGACATCAATAGTACACTCACATATCCTGATTTGTAATAGATATATCTTTCAAAATATTAAGTTATGTATTATAAACAAATATGGACCAATCGTTGATGATCCCTCCTATTTTTACTTCAGGGTCATACAATTAACACAATCAGAGGTGATTTCAACACAATAGTTGACTCAGAGGTAAAGTATAGATATGGTACCAAAGGAAGTTTTAGACCTTGGCAATCCTCAGAAACATGAAGGATTTTGGTCTTTGTGATGCATGGCGCTCTCACCATCCCACACTAAGAGAATACACCTTCTGTTCTTCATAGGATCATTCCTCTAGATTAGATAATTTCCTAACTAGCAGATTGCTGCTGAGTTAAACGCATCCGTATCATTCACTCTGAGAGGCAAGAACAATATCCCAGCCACTAGAACTGGAGATTTAATACATCATTACTTAAAAATCCTGAGTTTATTGATTACGTTAAAAGAGAATGATCCATTTATATAGAAAGCAATAATTTGTCAGAAACCTTTGTGTGTGTTCTTTGGGAAGCAGGAAAAACTGTGATGAGAGAGGGAGAAAATCAATCCTTATTTTAAACTGTCAAAGATTGAGACTTGCAAAAAGATCTTGTGTCTAAATGTTCCAGCAGAGCGTCCACAGCCCTTTAAAAACAGCTGAATTCTCTCTACCTCTGCTTTTACCTCACTAAAGCATCTCAGCATATATCTGCAGTTGCCTTAGATTAATAATGAGCATCATGTAGTGAGAATTTAGATCCACCTGCTCAATGTTAGGGTGTCTAAAATATTTAGTCCATTTCTTGTTTTTTGTTTTTTTCAAGAACTCATCAACCACGATGATCACAGCAACTCAATACGCAAACAAATTCACAATCAAAGTCATCAGGTGGCAAATTTATACAAGTTTATTAGACAGAGAGAAGAAAGCTGCTTTATTTCATTCAGATAATCATCTTGTCATGGGATTTATTTATCATCAGCTGTAATGGAGGTCTTGGGTCTGATTACATTAAATTAATATACTGTAGTTTATTTGATTCCCACAACGGGCTTCTGCTAAAGTAAACAAGCTGAAAATGATCTCTATTTTATAGACCAATAACACAATAAAACCCAGCAAATCAATTCTATGGGCCTTGTTAGAAATAATGAAAAATTGCAGGTAAAATGCAACATTTATTTTTCATAAGACGGTCCATTTAAAGCCCACTTTTTATAAATAGCTTGCACAGTTTCACTTCATGTGTTTAATTTTCAGTAATAGGAATAGCTTTGTGTTAAACAAGTTGAACAGTGATATAATGCGGCCTGTTCATTAGATGTGACAGTATCAGACTCGTACATCTGTAGTTTGTCTGAAGTTGGTGCTTAGTTTTTCAAAACTGTGTATTGGAGGATAAAAACTAGTGTCCTGCAGAGGGCACTGACATCCTTTATTCATTATTTTACTTTCTATACCTAAATCCAACTCAGTCTGGGAATAGCGGACAATGTGTCCAGTTACTCCCTTGACAGGTAGCCAGTCCATCACAGGACACTGACATCCACCTGATGACCAGATGTGTAGTTGATTATATTTCTTTTAAATAAATCATTAACAAATTAATCATAATTACAGCAGATCTGGACAATCTAAAAAAATGTGAAGTAAAATAAATAAAAACAAATTTATCCCTGCACGCACACATTTGTGTTAGATTTGATTTGATCTAAAGGAACTTCTATTTTTTAGCACATCTATGCCAGAAACAGTGACTTTCTACAGGACACACTAAATCCTAAAAAGAGCTTGTAGTGAGTCCAAATCTTTCAGTCTGAAGAATGACCGTGTGGGCAAAAATCTTTCTCATAAAATGTAATTAACATAAAATTAAAGATGATGCAAGCATTTTATCCACAATGGTGAATAATAAAATCATGAGCCAGAGAATCCCGGGAATTCTCTGTAAGGTCAAATGTAAATACTAAACGGCTGTGTTGTTCGGGCCAACATTTATACTTCTGTATAGTGGGAATAACTGGGGGGCAGTTGGTGGGTAACTCAACAAAAGAGAGAGGGCTGGCTGTTGTCAAAGAGCTGATCATCATTCATTGTTTCAGGATATTTGAATTGATTGACTTGCTCTACATAAGGGTCCATGCCCTCTTCTCTCCTTTTTCCTCTCAAACACATCTGCTGGTCTTATCAACACTCACGTTTAAGAAACTGTGGCAGAACAGGAGGCCCAAGTGTTAAACTGGCAAGAGGAGGTGCTGTTGGAACCCTGCAGGCAGGGCACCAGGGCCATGTCATGGCCCAGATGGACTAAAGGGCTCCTATCCCCCCAGCACTTTTCCAAATACACTCAGCAGAGTGTTGAATGCTGGACCCATAGAGAAAAATCACAGATATCTGCTTTAACCAGGATGGTATGAATTTTGCTGAGTTCAGCATTCTTCACAGCCAGGTTGGCTCACTAAGCAAACTGCATGAGATCAAGTGATTCTGCTATTTAGATGTTAGTTCATCCTGCATTACATGTGTTAAGATTAGAGGAGAGGACAGAAGTGATTATTGGATTTTTTGATGGGAAAATTTTGTTATAGGGATAACATTTGCTGTCTTCCAGGCCTGGGTGGCAACACATTGAATTTTATAACAGTTAAAATAAACCGGTGAGAGTAGGCAGTTTTCTGCACAGTCCTCCCTTTAAGTCCATCTGGGCTGAGCTTATTTTTGCAATGCAGAAAGGACTTTCCCCTCCTGAGTGGTTATTGGACACAATGTGAGTCGAATACTTACAGCACCACACTTCTACCATGAAATCTCATTTTTCAAATCAGGCACTGAATGAAGTGAGAGGGGTTGGAAAGTCAGGAGACAGGAGAGGCTCAGGATGGTTTCTCTACACGCGGTGGCTTGGAATACCAACAAAAGACTAAAAGGAACTGCATGCAATCCAGAAATGTCCAGTTCTGCTTGTTTCCCCAAACTGCAGTTGTTACAACAGGAGGTGAGACACCACAACGTGCATCTGTGTGTTTAAACCTTTCACAGAGATTTTCTCAGAAAAAAATACTTTCTATATTGGATGCTGTATCTTTTCTTTGTTTCAGATGTAAGGACATGTAGGGTATAAGTGACACTGCGACTCCTTGTGAAAAAAGGAAACAACAGATTACATTTTCCTGTTTCTGTCAAAAAAGGTCACAAGAAATAGTTTTGTGTTCCTATTAGTTTGTTTTCCTACTATGTTTTTACTATGTCATGTTCAAATGATCTATGAAAATAATAAATTGAGCAAAAAGTGACTAAGAATCATTTTGAACACATCTGTTATTGTTTGTAGAAATGTTTCCAATTTAACAAGGCAAGAAATACTGCACTGCTAAAATATGAAAGATAACTAACATAATGAATTTTCTCTCCTTAATAAAGATCCACCATGTTTTTATCACCAACATACTTGTTAATGCACTAAATACACCCAGTTATTAGGTAGTATGATCTATTTAGCTCTTAAAGTAAGTTTCCATGACTTGACTTATGAAAAAGATGCCACATCTTTAAACCACGTAGAAATAAGGATGTTATGTGATGAAGCCTTGGGCACCATAATATACACATCATGGTGCGTCTTTCTAGACACCAAGGCTCGTTTACATAAAAAGGTAATATGTTACAGCAGAAGTGCTCAAGTCTGGTCCTCGAGATCTATCCACCCTACAACATTTACATGCATCCCATTCATAGGATTCAGTTGTGTTGGGCAAGGGCTGCATGGAGATTGAAGATCTCAAGGACCAGACTTGGGCACCCTTGTGTTATAGTTTGTCATATTTGTAAGAAAAAAAAGTCTGGGTGTGGTTTCAGCTGGATTCACCACACAGTTATTGCACAAGTGTCCAAGTCCATTTATCGAGCCTTACCATCCTGCAGCATTTAGATGCATCCTTCTCAAACACACCTGACACAAATGGTTGAAATTAGCGTGTCATTCATCCGCTTAGACACCAGTTGTGTGGCTTTTATTTTATTCAGGTGTGTTGGAAACATTGTGTTTAAATGTGACTGAACAGTAGCACCTCAGGACGAACATGGATACCTTTGCTTCGGTATTTCTGAGGAAGTATCCTGACGTAAACAACCACAGAGACATCTAGTGGCTCCACATCAGCATAGCAAACTGTGGAACTGATCTCACAGCACAGTTTGTGAAGTTTTGTGAAGGACAAGCAAACAAACTTGTACAAATATTTAATTACAACATGAAAAGGTAGACAAGGAAAAATAAAGTGCTCTGTAATTCTTATTTTCTTCATAGCGTGTGCCCCTTAGGACAGGAACTTGCACAGTATGTGGTGGTCTTCAAGCAAAGGGATCTGAAAATGATTACATTTTAAAAAGCAGGAAGACTTAGCAGTAAAGAAATAAAATGCGTTGTCCTGTCAGGTTAGCTCCCCATCTGTGCTCACGTTTAAACGTCTTACAGTTCAGAAACATCGTAACACAAACAGCAATATACAATCTCTTGCCCCGTCAGATGAATACAAAACAAGCATGCTTGCTTTAACAAGATAAAATGAAAAAAGATAAATAAAAGTAATAAAAAATAACATTAATGACAACAAAAGATGTGTTGCCGTTCAGTTCAGTATGCAGCTTTGTGTTAGATTTAAACCAAAAGAAGATGCAGTGACTTGCAAATAAAGATTTGATTCACTACAAAAACAAAAAGTTCATGCTGAAACTGGGAATTGCTCATTTGTATGAAGAGATAGCTGTAATGCAGCTAAAACTTCATTTTCTACAGTGAAATGGTTCATTGTTAACATTTTTTATTAGGGTTTTTTTTTTTTTGTTCTACGTTTTCCTTTGCAGCCGTGTCCTAACTATAAAGGTAAAACAGGAACTATTTATCCACATTTACAGAATGACTGAGAATAATGGAGATGTTATTTATTCTGATATATCAACTTAACAAGATAATTTTAGGTCCCATCTCAGCAAAGAGGAGCGGTAAATAATCTGAGAAATAGAATAGGTGAAAGGAATGTGAAAAAGACAGCAGGATGTGATCTTCAGGATGACGTTTGGGAGTCTCCTCCCTTTTAATGCAGGAGTTTCTGTGGTGACTGTTACCATTGGTACATTGAGGGTAATAATAATTTTACAACATAGCAGGTCTGAAAATGTTACCATTAATGTTGGGTTAGTTGTATCACCATGGATAACTACGGAAGAGAAATGAGCTGTTTTGCATTTTTACCGGACCAGCATATGCATCTGTAACATGTTTGTGTTGTTTGTATGGTTTTTGCACATGAGAGTTTGTGTACCAGGTACACTCTTTCTCCCAGAGCTGGACTGGAAGAGTTTGTATTACGTTTAAATGATTTATTATTCACTTTATTTTACTGTTGTATTATTTATGTACAGCACTTTGTTGCAATGACATTTATTTTAAAGGGCTTTATAAATAAAGATGAGTTGAGTTTTGTTGAGTTTATATTTCTGAAATGAGAAAGAGTTTAATCTAAACCTGCAGATGTAACATCGTATCATTATTGTCCTGAACAACAAGATAAAAGTGAAAGTTCAATACATAATTCTTCTTCTAATTCTCTGAGTATTTTAATGGCAACTTTTTTGTGTTGCAAGAAATAAAATAAATAAAAATAGAAATATCAAGTTAATATACAATTATTGCATACGTTTTTGTTTTGATAGCATTATGTCTTAACTTCCTGGGAATAGGCGTATACTGTGTGTGTGTGTGTGTGTGTGTGCTAAATTGACCATATTTGTCAATGCAACCAATCAGCATAAGTTTATTTACAGATATTCTAAATTTATTTTCTATAAACTGCTGTTCGCTCCTCACAGCAGGCTCCCACAACAAAAGGACAGCTGTCTTTTAATATAGTTTATCATACAATCATTTCAACAACTTAGTCCAAAAAATATTCCCATGACATTCAGTTACACTTAAATACATCCTTTGTGCAAATCCAGTAACATGTTGGAGTTTCACCAACAACCTTCATCCCTTTATTTCCTGTTTTGCTTCATGGTGGCCTTTCACCTTCTACCATCATAAGCATTGAGTACACTTAGACTGCATGTTTGCTCCAAAAATCCAAATATTAAATCAGAGGCGCTCTGTGTTCCACATCTTATCTCCTGACTTTTGGCAAACAGCAGCACAAGCATCACTTGAAGCCACTTCTACGTATAGTTTCTGTTATCACGGGCTGTAACCTCCACAGAAATCAAGCTAAATTCCAGTCTTTTATCTTAATAGTGATTAAACTAAATAGTTTGTATTTTTTCTGACGTGAAAGTTTGAACTTATTTATGTAAAAGGATACAAAAAGATCAAACATAAGATTAAAAACGCAATGAAGCCCCTCTATTTTGCTATAATTGAAGACATCCGATGAGAGCTTTTGCTTAAAGAAGTATTTTGCATTGAGAAAAAGCTCCTTCTGCTACACTTTGTGATTGCACTTGGAATGGTCTTATTGGTACTGCACAGCAAAAACACAACTGGCTAATGTTTTATTAAATTACTTGATAAATGGAGGATTTTTATGTTATGCCAGAAGACAGACTTGTTAACATATTTAGCAGAATCTAGTGCAGGCAAGTTGATCGATACAGTCGTTAACAAGATGGAGATGCCTAAACCTACATTTTCCAACCTTTGATGAAACAAAATATCTTTGAGCTAAGCCCTTTTCCACGAGAGTCAGAGAGAAATGCATCAGAATCACTGTATTTCTCTTTAAGCATCTTGTTAATCTTCCAGGGATAAAAGGGATTTTATAAAAAGGTCATTCTGAATCATGCAAAATATACTAGTTTTACTACAATTACGCTTTCTTTAGCTTAGGAAATCATAAAGCCAAGAGTCTGTCAGCGTTCATCAGATTCCTTGTCCTCTTGCTGACTTATCGTGCTAAAGGTTTTTAGGAAAACCATACTACTGTATTTGATTCATGTGGAGAGAAACAAGTATAAACATTAAGCAATGGTGGAAAGGCAAAAAGGGTTTTAGCTTTTTTATCTGTAGAGCAGAGCTGAAGCTGCTGCTGCCTCCTCCTTCAGGTTTCCTGCTCACTCTTATAAGTCACTGGATCAAGAGGAATGGCAGTCTGTAGGATGTCAAACTCCATTTGATTATTGTCCATATCTAGAACACACATGACGTTGTGACTGCCTGAGGTCATGGTTGCAGTGTCGTGAAACATGCTTTGGAAATCGGCTGAAGTCCTTCTCTCCTCTCCTCTTTCCTTCCCTACAAGCTGAGAGGAGTCAAATATGTCTTCTTCTTCCTCCCCACAGCTCAAGGCCACCTCGTTCTCGTAGCAGAAGGCGCTCAGGGACCCTGGGATCAAGTTTTGTGTGGATCTACATACTGATACAGGAGATGCAGCAGAGGATGCCTGGCTAGCAGCTTCATCAAGCTCTTTGGCGCTAAGATGGGGCGTTGATGACACCTCATAGGTCATGTGGAAGCGACCGTAGTCAACCTTGTAGCGGTCCCGATCCTCATAGATCACAGGCTCAAACCTGTGACCCCAGAAAATCTCTCTGGCAAGGTAGGAACTACGGAACTGCGTGGTCATGGCTGTTGCCTCCACCATTCCCTCCAAGATCACGACTATCTCAAAGTCATCCCCTTCCAGATCGGCCCTGCTTAAAGTGTACAAGGGACTGTCTTTATCTATCTCGTGAATTATAACCAGTGGGGATACAAGGAACAACCTGTCTGTGCCCTCATCGTAGCCCACATTGAGGTCCATCTGCTCTAAGGGGATAAACTCCCCCTCAGCTGTGACATATGAGCGTATGAGCTGTGCTCGGACATGGGCTTCCACAATGTGGCTCTTCCTAAGATTACCCACTCTCCACATGAGGCACAGCTTGCCATCACGCATTGCAATGACGGCGTTTTTAGAGAACATGAGAGTCTGATTCCTTTTCTTTGGACGCGCCATCTTGGCCATAATGGTGCCAATCATGAAAGAGTCAATAATACAGCCAACAATGGATTGTATCACCACTGTAATCACAGCCACAGGGCACTCTTCTGTAACACAGCGCCAGCCATAGCCTATTGTGGTCTGGGTCTCCATAGAGAACAGCAGTGCTCCCACAAACCCCTGAACGTGAAGTATACAGGGCATCCTTTGTGTTTGTGTTCCTATTGTGTGTCCAGAGGATGCGCCATACATTCCTGCTACTACTGTCCCATCACCTTTTCGCGTTGGGGGCTCGTCAAAGTCCCCATGTGCCAGAGAGACAAAGTAAAAGATTAAACCAAAAAACAGCCAGGAAACCATGAAGCTTGCACAGAATATAAGCAGCAGATATCTCCAGCGGGTGTCCACACAGGTGGTGAAGATATCTGCAAGGTAGCGTTGCTGCCTGTCTTCCATGTTAGTGAACACAACATTGCATTGTCCATTCTTCTTTACAAACCGGCTCCGTATTTGGTTGGAGCCCCTTGTCAGAATCTTTCCATTGTAGTTGTTCATCCCAGCTAGTCGGCTTGTGCCGGGCACGGCAGCGGAGGCTCCAGACCTCCTACTGATCTCCTCTCCTTCAGAGTTGCGGTGGGAGATATTGGGAGGATGGTGTCCGTTACGAAGTGCTAGACTTGAAATCTTCTGAAGTTCCTCCTCTGGTATGATGTCTGACACGATGCTGTACCTGTTGAAAGGTGGAATTATGATTAAAAGGTTGGGTTTTTTTAAACTATCGTCTTAAGTTTGAGTTATTTATGATAAAGCTGAATATTTAAAAAGAAACTAATTAAGATGGAAACTGAAATCAGATAAACATCTGGATCTGATTTCAGAGGATGCAAAGGAATGTACACAGCTACTGATGTTAATAATCCATCTGTGATTTGCAGTGTGGGATTTATAGACATGTATATATTTGACTGAAATTAGCCAAACACCTGGTCATCAGAGTGCTTCAACCAAATTAACCTATCTCCTTTACATAGAGGATTACCTGTTAGGAAGGTGAGTTCAGTTTAGCTATGTGAGAAGGATTGCTGTCATCACAGATTACAGGATTATATTTGAGTCTGTGTCAGTCCAACAACCTTTTTTGTGATGAACGCATGTTTGTGTCACTTCCTTATATATGTAAATAAAACATTTCACAGTCTCCACTGATTGTTCACTGACCCTAATTCTACAAGAGAGCTCTGGTGGAGAAATTTTTCCTGTAATTGGATGGAGAATCAGTCAGGAGCAGAGTTTCATGTTGGCTTTAAAAACACATTTTTAAGCCACACAAAACAGTAGGACCAAAAGAAACCCATGCAAATGCACACGACACATGAACACTGAGAAAAACAAAAAGCTGGTATAAAAGCAGGAGGTTTTTAATGTGCAGCTGCTCAGGACAGCGTGGGATGGCCTTGGCCTTTCTGAAATCTGTGTGCTGTAAATACCCTGAGCTGCGCCTGACTCACCAAGACAAATTAACACGTCCCTCTCTCCCGGGTATCGTTATGTAGAGAACACTCTGATGTCTTTTGAGACTTTTCACTTTGCCAATAACAACATAAAAATATTCATCCCACTGATTTTAAAGTGCAGTGGAAGTAGTGTAACACTGTGGGGACAAAGTGCTGAACAATCTCTCACCTGTTGGACCTCATTGTTCCCTTTGCACCTATGATCACTGGAGAGGAGGCATTGTGTGTGGAAAGGCTCGGTCCGGTTCTGAAACATGAGGTCTTCTCAATCGAGGTGGTTTTCACATCACTTAAAAGACCAGTGGAGGAGAAACAATGTTCTGGAATGTAAAAAGTGACACCGCAATGAAATATAATAATAATAATAATAACAATAACAATAACAATAATAATAATAATAACAATAACAATAACAATCATAATAATAATAATAATAACAATAACAATAATAATAATAATAATGATAATAATGATAATAATCATAATAATAATAATAATAATAATAATGATTATAATCATAATAATCATAATAATAATGATAATAATAATAATGATAATAATCATAATAATCATAATAATAATGATAATAATAATAATAATAATTTTTCCAAAATGAATTAAGCTAGGGAAGAAAAAATGTCCCCTGCTCGGTAAAGACGTGGCTTCATTACATCACATCTTTCAGATGTTCAAACGTGATGCTGTGGGGCTGCATTTAGAGAGGTAAAGATGTGGATTTAAACTTCATACGGATGTGACTGAAATATCACAATACTGTACACTGTGACCCTTTGTGATTTTGTGTTTTTCTTTTTCAAAACGTGCTGCTATGAAAAGATCATCTTGCAATAAAACTCTGCCAACTTCACTACATTTGTCTTATTTGATCATTATTTATTATTTATTATTTAATCTCTGTGATGTTTGAAATCAGAAGTAAACAAGAGACTCGTGGCCCAAACAAACTGGCTGTATTACTGTAAAGCATGATCATGATCAGCAGAGTTAAGAAAACATTTCACCAAGATTTTATTGTTACCTGGATATGTAGAGATATTTTTACTTATTTATGTTATATTATTCATGTATCTATGTATATATTATATTTATGTCTATAATGTATGTATAATATTTATATGATATACCATTTATAATATGTATATATATATATATATATATATATATATATATACACACACACACACATATACACAATTATTGTATATATTATTGTACATATTATTTGATAATTGTTGTAATGATAATATTTATATCATTGCATATAATATATTATTTTTACTTGAATATGTACAAGTATTTTTGTACATGCATTTGCTAAATTATTTAAAGCATTTTTACTAATGTTTACTTTGTTTGAGCTTTTAATAATGATGTAGTCATGTTAGCAGCTCCTCAGCCATCAGAAAAGATGCAAACACTGCTTAATCTGGCTTCTACTTTTACTGTCAAAACAGTAAACAGCGTGTGTATTAGAGGTACAAATACTGTTTATTAATGTTATATCTAAAATGAAATAAATATTGATTTATTCGTATTAGTACATGAAAATGGCACCAGAAACTATCCAGGATGTTGAAGATCTGTCAGCCAAAACAAAACAGCAAAATACAATGAGTGAAAAATAAACTAGAAGAATTACTAACTATACATTTTTTTCCAAGGTTTTATTGATCTTTGGTTTGATGTTATGATAAATTATTTCAAGTAATCGTGATTTTATCATCTATAGAATCATGTTTCTGCGGTACCATAATAAAACCATACTTTAGTGTCAAAACTGGTTTTATCCTTTTGATTTATTTAAACTATCCTGTCCATGTTGGACTAAAGCAACAGCACCAATCATGTAAAGGGTCTTTTTACAGTCTTTTATGACATTAGCTCATAACTTTCATAAAACTACTCACAGGAAACTTGCCGAAGAATTTATTTGTTTAAGTAATTAATTACAGAAAAGTTTCTTTTGTTATAAATGCATTTCATTGAAGACATTTTATTCATTTTTAAGCACTATATTTACCATCAGATTCTATTTTATGTCCCCTAAATAAAAAGAAATGTCTTTTAATTGAAAACATTATTTTCAATATCACAGGCATGCACTTATTTTCATGAATATTATTATCTGAGTGCGCATACGTATGTGATGCTTCTAACACACAACGCCTTGCATCTTCAAGCTGCATGCATAAAAAGGCTCCAGCCAACAATCCTTCATCTGCCAAATTTGGCATTAGGTGGAAATTATTTGTAAACTTTAATGAGGCGGAGGGCAGGAGAGGCTGTGGGTGAGATGAGACACATGTAGCAGAAGCTGGTAAATGGTCACCTGGTGAGGCTTTCACTGCAGCGGGTTTCCATAGGAACAATTCTCTTGTGGCATTTGGGGGATGCGGGAAAGAGGAGAGAGTTAGAGAGACTCAGCTGTATGCGTGTTCGGTGTGTGTGTGTGTGGTATGTGTGTGTGTGTGTGTGTGTGTGGTGTGTGTGTGTGTGTGTGGGGGGGGGGGGTTCTAAGTGCTCTTATGATATGAGTCAGAGGGGCAAGTAGAGATGTGATGAAAGGGCCGCAGCAAATGCATTTGATTTTAAATACGCTGAAATGATTTGAAGAAGTGACATTTTTAATCTTTTTTCCAGGTGAGAATACAAATGAGAACAACATGAACCTTCAGTCCTAATTAAAAAGACTCCGATTACAGAGTTGTTACATAAACTTTGTTTTTCTTTCATAATAATACCTGATAAGTCACAGTGAGATGGATAAAATGTTCTTTTCATGAGACAGATATGTATGAAAAACACCTATTCTGTCAAAGGTGTGTAAGTGAATTGTGACATTTACGATGTTTCCACATTGTGTAATAAAGAGGAAGACAATAACATTTAAATGATGAGATATTCATTTATTCATTTTGAATCATAAGACAGGTTACAGCTTCTCAAATCTGTCAAATGTGAAGATTTACTTAATTTTGTAGTTTTTAATTGTCATTTATAGACAATAATTACCTCAGTTATTAATCAGTTGTGTGCCAGTTTTATAGCCACACTGCAGTTCTCTTTTCTCTTCACTTTTTTATCCTTATCTCTGATAAACTACTGACAAATATCCGGTCGAAATCTTTCCTGCTTCCTAAAAAATTCCTGCCTTACATCCCAAAAGGGACAAAGACGTCAGTGTGTTGGGTGATGAAAGTGGAATTAAGATGTACACTCACTCTAAATCTGCTGCCATTACCCCTGATAAGATATTACAGTATCTGTTCATATGTGGTATCATTGTGTCCATTGAGTCTGTCAAATGTGGAAATAATTAATTAATCAGTTAAGCAAAGTGATCTACATCACTGGTTATTAAAAAGGAAATGAAGTCTTTACCACACTTGTGAAGTGGCAGGTTTACATCACCCTCTCTGCATCAGTCATTCCAACAAGGTCCTTATGCTTTCTTTTGCAAAGTTATGTGAACAGTGATCAATATATTCCCTGTTTTCACCTCTATTTGTCACAGTTTAGCCTGCAGGGAAGCACTTAGCCAAGCAGAGAATTGTTCCTGCTCTCACATCTCAGACCACCTCCAGTCTGGCTTCTTTGCAGGGTTTATATTTATATATAAAATATTGTCCTGTTTTAATATTTGCTAAATGTTTTGTGTTTCCTACTTCACTTGGCAGAATTTGGTTAAATAGTTCATCATAAAACTGACACAATAATGTAGCAGGAAACATTAATGAAACTATTTAAGAAAGTTATATGTCACAGTGTTTTCTGCAGGTTGGCTTGAGTTACTGACAGTTTTCATCCCAATGCAACCACTTTTCTTTTCTTTTTTTTTCTCTAGGGCTGCCACGGTGACATCTTATCAGCACTAACAGATGCACTGGACTGAATTTCTATATTTATGTGCCCAATATGACTTTTCTGGGCTCTGTGGACTTTAGGTGATGGTGAAGTTTTATGGGTTATTTTTTTTATATTAAAATGTCTCAAAATACTTTTTTTCAGTCTTTTCTTCTGATTTTTTATATTAAGGCTTCCCTGAACAGAAGCCAAAGTAACATAAATAAAGTTCACCTCAATTATTACTTCTATCTGTCTACCAAACTATTTAGATTACATTATATGTGTCCCTCTGAAAGCTCCAGGAGCATTGATTTAGGGATTAATAAAAAATGAAGGCAACTTTATATAATGTGTAAATACTTTAGTTTTGTAATTGTTAACATGTGCACGATGTTACCCGATGCGTCCTTACATCTTTCCATGATATGCTGTTGAGCTTCAGAGCTTCAAAGGTTTAGGAGTGTGACTATACACTAGATCATGCACAACACAGCAGTTTCCATGATGGCTGAGCTTTAGTCTGACACAGACACTTATTTAAGCATGTTTTCTGTACAAGAGTTTGCTTTGAAAATACAAGCTAAAGCTGCCCTTCAATGAAACCAAACTGGAGTTATACTCACTCAGCAAACCTGCAGTCGTCTGTTTGCTTGGTTATTAAATAAATTCCACTTTCTGAAATTCCACTTTCACTTTTCAGCACAACACTCCCACATGTTTGGTTAAGGTGCAATCCTCATTCCTGCAACTGTTTAGTTTCTTCCTTTAGTTTCTGAACCATTGCTTATTGTATGTTTTATCCCAGTTGTGTCTCTCTTTTAATCCTTTTTTGTCCTCCACTGCCTCTTTTACCGGTTATAATCCTGTATGTGCGCACTCTCCTGTGTGTACTCATGCACCCTGTGTTGAAAATGCTGTGTCAATCTCTCCTCTCTAAAGCATGATGACAGAGAGGGAGAGGAGAGGAGAGGAGAGGAGAGGAGAGGAGAGGAGAGGAGAGGAGAGGAGAGGAGAGGAGAGGAGAGGAGA
>JBAMIG010000022.1:2578105-2592735 GCA_037177335.1 Kiunga ballochi
TATATACACAGGCACACACAGACTTAAACTTTTAAATTGAAATCCAATAACCGGAAATAGATGCATTTCTTTGAAGCATGTTTTTAGTCTTACTGCCTCTTGACAGCCACGTCACCTCCTCCTAACAGTTGCTTTCTCAAACTGCTGAAACCCGAAATGAAGGATTTACAGGCGAACTCTGTTGACATAGTCTCTGTTTATACGCGCATGTTTAGATAAGAAGTCCACGCGCTGTCTTATGTTAAATGCGGAGCCGTTTTTAGCTTCTTTTCCCTTCCCTAATCTCACAGGAGCTTATGTTTGTATGCATATTGCAACTGAACTTCTCTGAACTCTCCCCAGTTCAAGTGTGCAGGCCTGTTAGGATTTTGATTGAGTTTGGTCCTGTTTGAAGCGGAACAACAGCAGCATGAATATCTTTCGTCTGGCAGGTGACGTGTCCCATCTGGTGGCTATCATCATCCTCCTGCTGAAGATATGGAGGTCAAAATCCTGTGCTGGTATGCTCACTCATTCAAGTCTGCAGATTTTTTTTTTACTGCTTCTTTAACTTGCTGCATACTGTTTAGATTGTGAAGTGTCACCGTATGCAGTGTATTTACTCATTCTACCTTTTTATTGTGCTTCACACCTGATTTGTAAGAAGAAGTCGAACTTAAACATGATTGTTTGTATAGTGATGAGTGCTTTCACTAGAGTGGAGCTACGTGGCACTGTTAAAGATAAATGCTGCCTGATCCAGTTGTAATTCAGCTCTCTTTTATAAATAAAAACAACTTCCCTCTCTATGTATCCACTTTTTTGGCTTACAGTGTGTCCGGCTTGTGACATTCGCCTGTAACTGCATGATAAATGACTTATGCTGTTTTCTTCCTTGAAGGCATCTCTGGGAAGTCTCAGGTGCTGTTTGCACTTGTCTTTACTACCAGGTATCTTGACCTGTTTACGGTCTATATTTCAGCTTACAACTCTGTCATGAAGGTAAGTCTGGAGGTCTCACTTAGAAACATTGATGCATTTCTCTTAAAAGACACACTTATAGTTGCACAAGGAGACGCATGTCTGTAGTTGGACTAATTTTCCCCTCTATTTCCAACGCCTTCAAGCAGGAAACTGAAGCTTGTCAGTGAGACTTTTAAAAACTGTACTAAGAGGCTGAAGGTTAATCGGTATTTGGCTCTTGTTTTTGCAGGTGGTGTTTCTGGGTTTGTCTTACGCCACCGTATATCTGATCTACATTCGCTTCAAAACCACATACAATTCTGAAAACGACACTTTCCGCGTGGCGTTCCTGTTGGTGCCGGTCATTGGCCTGTCCTTCCTTGAGAACTATGCCTTCACCCCCATGGAGGTGAACCAGGCCCACTAGTTGGGTTATAGTCATTCATTTGCAGCTGCATTAGTTCTAACTTTAGCTTTACTGAATGATTTGTATCTTTACATGTATTTTGTGTCTTTTCAACTTAAAGTTTGAACTTTGAGCATGTTAAATAAACAATCTGAATCTGATTTGCTGATTTTACTAAGTGCTTTGTGGTTCCATCCAGGTTTTGTGGACCTTCTCCATCTTCCTGGAGGCGGTGGCCATAATGCCACAGCTCTTCATGATCACCAAGACAGGCGAAGCAGAGTCCATCACCACCCACTACTTGTTCTTCCTCGGCCTCTACAGAGCTCTCTACATCGCTAATTGGGTGTGGCGCTACCACACGGAGGGCTTCTTTGACCAGATCGCCGTGGTGTCAGGAGTTGTGCAGACCATTTTCTACTGCGACTTCTTCTATCTTTATGCAACAAGAGGTGAGTATAAATCTGTTAAATGTTGATGTTGTTATTCACCCAGTTTATAATAATCTGAAAGCTAAATAAGGAAAGACTAGAGGGAAGCTTAACTGTGTTTGTTTTAATCAGGTAAACAGAGGAGTGGAGAGGGTTGAAAATTTGCCATGTGTTTGCATTTCTTGATAATTTTTCGTCTGCTTGCTTGCAGTGCTGCAAGGAAAAGGGAAGATGATCCTGCCAATGCCGGTTTAAGGCGGATGTCAGTGCTGTTGATTCACCCGTCTGTGCCTGCCATGGTTCAGCATCTGAACAAAGACCATGGCTTTCAAACTCTATCGTTTTAAGCAGCAGGACTAAAAGTAGATGTTTTTTGTTTCTTATATATGTTTGTTTTATGGATGTCGGAGAGTAAAGGTGCTGTTTTTTGTTTTTTCTGTCCTTCCAATGGAAACATGCTAAGTGTTGCTAGTGTGCAAAAAAAAAAAAAAAAAGCTCCGTTAGCAACAGCATGTTGTTTGAATGTTGAATCCACAAAAGAAATGCAGCTGACTTCAGCATTTACGCACAGCACTCAGGTAGCTTTAGTTTGTTCAGATCCGGTGGTTCTTGTGTGAGAGCTCCGTTAGATTCATAAATACCATCCCCAAGTTAGTCTTAACTCATATATCTGTTAAATCCATTATCTTCTCTCTCTATGCACTCCCTGATTAACATTGAAATATGCATCTCCTTATTGCCAACTATTTGTTTTTGTACCTTTCTTCATCTTGTTTTTACTTTAATCCATTTCATTCATGGGAGAAAATAGGGCTACATATTGTGTCTTGTTGCATAAAGCCAAAGATAAAGCAGGCAGCTGCTGCAGTGTTACTAAAAGGATTCTTTGCTGTACCTTCATCAGATTGTCTCTTTATGTCCACTAAAGAGATGAGCAGACTCATAACTCATTCTCAGTAACTATCTCACAAATAGGAAATTGTCAGTCACAAGCTGAACGCACACAAATTCTGTGACTTTTCTTTTATTAAACTGTAAATTGGCACAACACAAAAGTGCTTCTGTTCTTTGTTGGCACTTCACATGAAATGAAAGACAACATTGTTTACATTTTTTTTGTTTGCGTACACGTTTAGTGGTGTTTATAAGTATCTGTGCTGATGCATCTGATTTGGAACATGGGGGAAAAAAGCACATAAGTGTATTTTTAACAGTTCTCTGTAAAAGACGTGCTTCATGTTTGTTTCAGTCTAATCATTTCAGCCACATCTTCGTCAGTGCAGAAAAGTTTTTTTGTGTTTGTGCAACACTTTGCTTCCTTCCCTCACCGCACCTCCCACCACTTTTACTGCTGATTTGATGGAGAGTGGTGATGCTGCCAGAGCTGCTGCTTTCTCCACCACTTTCACCTTTTTTAGAGGTTTACCTTTCCCATCGTCCTTCCCCATGATCCCTGCCCCCTCTGCAGCACCCTTCCCCAGCGCAGTGACCAGCTCGCACCAGAAAAGCCTCTCTTCTCTCTTCCTGGCTTCCTCCTCCCTCCTCCTGTCTGGTGAATGTTCTTTGTCTTCAGTCTGCTGAAAGGATTCCACCAAATGTCCCCTTTCAACCAGAATCCTCTCCCGTGCCTCCTTTATGCTGCTTTCTGCCTCCTTTAACATCTCGTTGCTATAGCAACTGCCTCCATTCTTTTCTACAATCTTGTCCACTTTCATAAGAAGTTGCATGACTTGCGAGCGTTCTGTTGTCACGTCATGCCCACTGTTGTCAAAGACGTGATGCCCTCCATGACAGCTGCTGACAAACTTAGAAAGTTCAGTATTCTCTCCTAGGAAATCCTCAATACTTTTGCCCTGCAGCTGGTCCCCACAGGTGAACAACACCAAAGTAAACCTCAAGACTTCAGGCCCAAACCGGGCTTTAATCCACTCCAAGGTCTCTTTTTCTTCCTGCGTGAACCTACTGATCTGTAGTGTCACTAAAAAAGCATGGGGTCCTGGGGAGTACAAACTAACACACTGTCCCATCTCTGTCATAACTTCCTGAGGGCACAGGTGTGTATGGAAGAACCCTGGGGTATCGATGACTGATAGGCTGCGACCATTAACTGTCCCAGTCTGTCTCCTGCATCGCGTGGTAACCGAACAGGGGGACACTTCAACCCAAAAGGCTGCTCTGCCAAGGATAGTGTTCCCAGAAGAGCTTCGTCCAGAGCCAGTCCTGCCCAGTAAAACCATCCTCAGAGGTTCAGCTTCAGGTGTGGGGGATGATGTGTCACTGGCTGTGCAAAGCATGCAATCATGGTGCATTCATGTTAAAATCATTTGGCCAAAATTAAACATTTTTCAAAATGTAAAATATTTCATAAAACATCTTGTAATCTTAATCTCCATTTTGTCACAACGAACCGTTTCTATATCTAAAGTGAGACAGAGAAGTGCTGATCACTAACTCTGACACATACCTTCAGGTGACGCAGCGTTTTCAGAGGACATCCTTTACAGGAACCGTGATAAAATCTGTAAAAGGCCGACTTCTGGCGCCCAAAAATACGGAACGTAGTTTCTGTATGTTCTTGTTTTGATTTTAATGTCCGTTTGCTATCAACTCTGGTTAAAAAATAGTCTAATTTCCACCTAATCGCAAAGCGCATCAACGCGCTGCTCCAGTCCGAGGAGGAGCAACTGAGCTTTATAGGCTACTGGTGACGCAGCCTTTATCCCAGTAAAAAAAGAGAGAGAGAGTGAGGGAGGGATATAGAGAGATGAATAAAAAAAAAAAAATGAAAAAACTCTAAAAAACTTATCAAACTTGCTGTAGGCTACGTGTTAATAATCGCACCAATAATATTTTTTTAATAAAGACCAGTGTTGTAGTTCAAACATTTCACCAGGAGAGGTCAGTAAAACCCAATTCTGAACAGTTTCTCTATCTATCTATCTATCTATCTATCTATCTATATACATATAGATGTACCGTTTTCTACATAATGCAGGAGATTTTTTTTCTTTCTGGTTGAATAATACTAGGTATAAAGACAAAGCTAGCTGCCACAATTACAGGACACAAACTGGCATTTAGAAAGAATTTTAATTGTTTGTTTAGTCACAGTAATACTAATTCAACATCTGGCATTGTAATATTCAATTACATATAGATTAAATTATTTAAGGCACTTTACCAGTAACCAGCATGACTTTGCTCCACATGCATTTTTAAAAGATGAGCATGACTACATGATAAATCTTAGTGAAAACAATCAAAATACAGTAACCAGACTGAGGCAAAATTGGTATTATCATTAAACATGCCTCAATAAATAGCTATTAAAACTAATGTTTTCTTTCATAACACTATAAAAAATATTTCAATTTACTTTTAGGTAAATAAACAATATGAACATGTGTATTGGCTTCATACTGATCATTTAGGGTGTGCCTAAAGATACTACCTACCTACTCTTATTACCAGTATGAAAATTCATACTTAAACTATGGTTAATGTGTAAATAGGGAGGAAGGAGCTGCTTTAAGATTGTAACATTTTATCAATGTGCCAAACCCATTGTAACAAGGCTGATAAAAACCACATTAAATATTGCATCAACTCTAAATAAGTTTGAATAATCAAGTTAATAAAAAGACTTATTGCGTTCCTGTGGTCTAACAGAGATGTTAAGTTATTGACTTGCACAGTTAAAAGGCTCTTTCAATATAAATCAGTGTTGTTTACAGAGTCAAATAAACAAAAAGAAATAGGTCTTTTCATATTTCTACTCACTGTATGAAATCTGGGCCTGTTTGCTTGAACTTAGAGCTGTTTTTTTAGAACTACTGGGTGAAATTGGATCAATTCCCATTGCACACCTGCCTATTCTTCAGGGCACTCTATACTGCTGCTGTGCAGTGGCTGAAAAACACAAATCTAAGCTAATCTATGATTGGTCCTTTTGCACATAATTACAAAAAATATTGAGACAGCGACAATTTGTTTGTTTCACCTTTAAGACAGTTAAAGACATGTCAACAGAAGAGTCTCGTGACAGATAATGCTGCAAAGTTATGGTGATTTTTAAAGAACAAAGTGCAAACATTGCACATGTTTGTGACACATAGACATACTGTGGATAATTGACAATTACTGAATGTTGATAATGTAATACACTGATTTGACCTTCAAATCTTGCTATTTGTTTTTTTTTCTATGTGCTACATGTCACATTATGTTGGCTTTTTTCTAAAATACACTGAAAACCAAAGCTATTGTGTACTATTCAACTCTTGCATTTGCACTATGTCAATCATTATAAATCTCTACTGCGAAAAAAACAGAATCTCAAAAATCCACCACATGCTGCCTCGTACCACTTCTGTCTTATATTTCCCCAGTGGCACATTATTTAAGTGCTGCATCTGCACCTCAGGTTTATTCTGTCTGGTTGTGATGCCAGAGAAGGTAAAGGTACAGCATACAGTCAAGTTTCTGCATAGTTTAGTTGTAGCAAACACGTTTTGCCCCAAATCTACTCCAGAAGCGGTTTACTAGAGAGTCAGATGGAAATTAACCACTGTCTTACTCTGACATATTTACATGTTTTTAAGAAATGTGCTTTAATATGCATAGTCCCTTTAATAAAAATACTTAATAATAATAATAATATTAATAATAAAAATATTTTTCTGTGCACTGGGAGTCGTCTTTAATTAGATTTGTGGCTTTTGGCTGAAAAAAAAAACAGCGACTCAAGACATAAAAAGTGTTTGTAGGCAAACTGATTCATTGATTACAAATAAAAAGCTTCCATTCGACTGAAATGTAGGAACTTAATCAACTTAATCAGTTTATATGAGTTCAAACAAGCATCTATGTGGCTTTGTGCTGTAGTGAGCGGTGGAATTTTTCATCACAAGAACTATTGTAGCTTATCTTCTTCATCTGACAAAGAAACAACTGTGCACAGGGAAAAAAAAACTACAAGTCTTAGTTTTGCCTACATTTTTATATATTCGCATTTAAACTGGCTGAAATGAGTTTTTAGTATCTGCACGTTGCCAGAGTTCCTCAGTTGTCCACAAGAGTTTGTATAAACTGACCAGATAAAGAAACACAGGGTTTGAGGTCAGTGTCTGCACTTTGCTCCCTAAACTGATTCAGTATCAAAGCCTTTAGACATCAGGATGAACTGTTACAAGGTCTGTCCCACTCCACTTGGCTCCTTCCTGGAACACTCACTCCTTTGCTTGGAACCTCTTGTTTCCTTGTATCCTTTTGAGCGAAATCCCTGCTTGAAGCACCATCTGCAGCATCATCCGCAGTATGAGTGGCTGCCATGTCTTGTTGCTTGGACACCATAGCGTTGCTCATGCTGCTGTTGTTATAGCACAAGATGGGTTGGGACACGCTCCCATCCTTACCCATCATGTCAGAACTCTCAAAGTCAAAGAGAGGGTTATTCTCCACAATCCCCAGTCCAAAGCTCTCCAGCATCTCCATGACAGATGTTCCAATAGGGTTTTCTTCCTCAATAAGGCTTAAAGTGGGCAAAATGTCCACCAACTCTGCCATTTCTATTGGCCGAATGACCTGAGTGATGCTAGAGGGAAAGTCCAGTTCCCCGCTGCAAGACATCTGTGTGTCCGAAACCATGTATCCTGTTTCCAGCTGAGCGACAGCTGCTGGCTCAAGTCCAGACTCTAATAAAGCGCTTGTGCGTCCACATTCTGACTGATCAATACTGGTCAGGTCTGCAGTCGACTGAGAGCTTATGTCAACAGGGTACCCTCCCTTCACAACACCTTCCATTAACACCAAGGCCGCCTCCTCAGCGATGACAGCTATGCCCTCCGTTGCTGCGATTGTTGGAGCATCTGGTAGAGGCACACTAGCTGATCTAGCTGAAAACGAGATGAGAAAACAAAAAGAAGTTGAGCATTAAGCACCTCTGCCTTTCTACATTTCCTCGATGTAGTTCTCTTACAGGAATGGTGACTGGTGTGAACCTGGACTGCTGCTTCAAAATGTAATTCATCATTTACTTAAAAGAGACTAGCATTGTACATTTATTAAACCACAGGACTTACCAATCACGGTAATATTTCAAATTTAACGGGACGTATTTCCTCTTTCAGTTGATGCATATATGAGAGATATACAGGAGCAAAACCAGTGGAATGTGGAAATAAAAACAAGACCTTGTTTCTGACTTGTGGGTTCATTGATGACCTCTAAAATATTTTTATGTTGAAGTAGCGTGCTAGTTAACTCAGATTCAACACCCATCATTGGTTGCTTTGGAAAGCCCATCCTCCTTGTTACTGCTCATGCTGCAGAGCAAAGGCTCGTACTCTTACGGGGAGGAGTGATGCAGTGATTACATTAGGATCATTAATGCACACAATACCGGTTATTAGCAGCTTCCTCTTTGCTTCCTGTTTAGTTATTTAATTATTACAATACACTTTCTATATAGGTTATTACATCTTTTGTGCATTTGTAAATGATGTGATCATCAATAAGAGAGGCACATTACTGATTCAGCATCCCCTTCGTCCTCTCACCCATCCATATTGAGCTCCAGTGCGAGGGGGTGTGAGCACTGGAGCCCGCTGGAAGGAGTGGTGGACAGAGAGCAAGTGTTTTTATTAGAGTCTTATTGATGTATGAAGCTAAAGGACAAACAGAAAGGGAAGCCAATAAGAGAGATTCCACTGTAGTTATGTGGTTTTATCCATCATTAAAATGTAGTTTAACTTTCATCTGTAGCTGGAGGCACTAAGCTGGAATAAAGCAGCTCATTATTCTGTAGATGCTGTGAAACTACAGAACTGTAGAGCAGCTTTATTTATCAGTGACAATAATTTCACCTGGTTGATTATAATGATCACATCAGCAATCACGTTTGTAATGTCAATATTCATTTAATGTTCTTGTGCTATAAATGTTTTAAATGACTTGTTGTACTGCACTTTCACACTTTATTAAATGATTTTATAAATAAAACCCTTTATTCAGACAACGATGACGTTTAGCTAGACAGTGAATCATAAAGCAGATTTCATTTAGATGGTGGGGTGATGGATGAATTACAGAAAAATCCATTTGTAAAATCTGTTGATTGATTTTCTCATACAGAAAAAGCATCACATCTATAATTATTTCATTCCAGATTCTTACTTTATTTCCTACTTTTATTTTTGTACCACTGACACTTGTGATGTCAGATTATTTTAGGGAGAGTAAAGCATGTTGAATAACTTCTGAGACATACAATTTTGTTGTATAGCTGAATTTTATAATGATATAGAAGAGGGTTTAAATGGGCATAACAAAAAGTTATGATGAAGACATAAGATGAAGGTATATTTAGGCCTATATTCAATATTAGAACACTAAGTTCACAGAGAAGTTCATGGTCCACTCAGTGACTGCAACATACCCTGTAAAACCATGCTGCACCTTTGTTATGCCTGTTCACCCACATCATTACACTACCTGAAGTAGATCTTTGTGTTTGCATCCGATGGGGCCATGTTAGTCTGGCAGTCAAACGTGCTTCCTCTTCTTCACCATCAGGACATGGAGGTGGGTCTCCCCCCATCACCAAGCCGAGAGGCACTGCTCCCACCCACTGCTTGGATCGAACACACTGTAGACAGTCCATGATCCACCGGGCATCCCTCCATACCACATCCAGACGCTAAAGAAATAAGAGATCATGCAATCAGCTCTGAGTGCATTTCACTTATTCGCTTGACTAATTTCATTTGAATCGTTTGCAGGAGAAAATTCATTGTTGTTTTTTTAAGCTTACATGAGAAAGTTCACTGATATTGTTCAGTCTCTCTCTGGCTACCTGGACCTCCTTGGTATCCAAGGCCTCGCGCATAGCCTGCTGGGCCAGATGAGTGTCCAGCTCCAGCCGTACCCAGGACTGGCAGTACTGACACAGGAAGTCCCGTTCATACGTCCAGAAGTGAACTAGTTGAGTCAGAGATGAAAGAAATAACAAATCACTAAAGCAGAGCAAAGAGAGATAGATATTAGTTTAGATATAGACTTTTCTCCTGGGATTTTAAAAAAGGATCTGCATTAAATGAAAGAAAGGGGGATAAATACACATAATACATAGACACAAGATGTCCCACACTTTGTTTGATGCTCATCACTTTTTCCATCCAAACTAGCAGTAAAGATGATGAAATCTTTGGGGGTTTTTTTTATTTTATTGAGGATTATTAAACTTCTTTCCTTTGCTCTCTTTGAAGAAGACTCACCTTGATCTTAATGAAGCGAAATACAGCTCCTGCAACCTTTTCCCATCACATTTTCCACAAAAAAGGGAATAAATTGTTTCTCTTATAAGAGATTAAAGCCTTTCTTCCAGCTTTTTTAGATACATTTCAAAGTACAAAGTAGAACCAGATTGATGGTCGGGGCATGAGCAAAGCCGCTTATCTCCTGATTTATCAGCTCCTTTTCTGAACATTACCTGGAGAAACAAACCACTGGTACTATTTGAAAGACCTTCTCCAGTTACATTTAACAACTTACCCAGTTCAAAGAGCTGCAGAGGCATGGTGAGGCCAGGCTCTTTGGTCCCCACCAGAGGCCAGTAACTGGAGCTGAAGTCCTCGCTTGGAGGCAGCAGCAGCAGCATGGATGTTTTTTCACCAAACTGCAGCAGCTCTCGTGTGTAAACACCATACTGATACGCCTAACACAAACACAGCAGCATCATATACCATAGAAGCTATTGCATAACACGTTGTTTTAGGAGGAGAACCTAATTAGGGATGGCTGGTTTTACCCTGTAGAGGGGGATGTTGAGCTTTGTCAGGAGATGTGTGACAGCTGCTCGCAGAGCTCTGACAAATTCACCCAGACTGCTGCCTTCAATCAAGCCCTCTTCCTCAATGCTCAACAGGTTCTGGACACCGTTGTGTGCCGTGTAAACATGATTCTGGAGCCAGGTCCACTCCTCTCTGTTAGAGAAAATGCAAACAAAGAAGCCGAACTAGTGAGAACACATCTTGCTCCTGTAATAATCCAAAATTCAACTATTTTAGGCAGATATTTTGAGCATGTGTTTGTGAAACTGCTATTATTAAATTAGCACAGTAAATCTATGCATCAACATGGTGGAATTATGTTACCTGGACACGTGGGCATTGTGTCGGACCCTTGTGTGGCAGAGCAGATTAGGAAGCCTCTGAGGAACCAGGACCCTGATCTGTTCTACTGAGCTGCACAGCTTCAGGATGCCCACACACAGACCTGGCTGAGCCCACTGAATACTGTGTCTGTGGAAGGATATTTTTTCCTAGAGAGCAGAAAAATGTTGCATGGATGAAACTAAAATGGAGGGTTCTCATGTCTTCTAGCTCCTGCTTCTTACTGATTTAAGAAAATGTTTGCTTAATTTTGTCGCTTGGCATGCCAGTGATGTGCCAAACTCACCTTCAGCTGCTCGTACAGCATGTCCATAGCAGTGGGCTCAGGCAGCAATGGAGTTCTGCTGCGGTTCTTTTCCAGTCGGACCAAAGGCATCCAGTGGAGTGGAGGATCAGGGGGGCTACAACAGGCAAAAATAAAATCTTGGTCTTGCATGTCAACAAACAAGCAGTCCTTAAAGCTTCCTGCATTATGAGTGCAAACAAGCTCAGCCGGATTCCTAAATTAAGTAACTATCTCCTTTGAACAAGAAAAAAATGCTGAGTGAGAGTAAAAATAAATCTTTAAATGTTTCTTCGGTGTTAAGTTGGAGTCTGGAGGTCAAAACCTCTATTTGATGCTCTCTGCTCTTTGATGGGGAATTAAAATGTCTGTCAGGGATTAACAGGATATAAGGCAAGACTTTTTCTCACCGAGGAGGATTTGGGAATTCCTTCAGTGTTACTAGCAGTATGTTGCCCTGCCGGTCTTTTAGTGGTTCATAGTACAGCTGACCCAGATCCATCGTTCCTAAAGAAGACTGCTCCCAAATGAAAGACAGAAAGAAGGAGGATGTTTAGGATTTCATCTTGTAAAAACAGCTTGTGTGAAAACGTCCTCATATAGTTTGACAAAAGCAGAGGAAAAGATATAAAAGGGTTATTAAAACAGCAGTTAACTCATTTTTATGCCTCTTATCTTTAGGATAAGCAGCTTAACTTCCTACCTGGAGCTGAGAAACAGCTCTTAAAATGTTGTGGCGGTTCTGAAGGAGTGAGGACGGGGATGAATGAGCAGAAGCAAGGCCCTGCTGGAGCCAGGGTACTTGCTGCCATGCACAGGACAACTATAAGAAAGATCCATTTTTCTCTTCAGTTCACTTTCAGGCATTTATTACCTTCACAAAATAACTCGGCACATGTAATATTAATATCTCTTATTAAAATAGATGTCAAATGAATGTTGAATAAACCTTAGCAAACCAAAGAAAGTCGTTGGTGATAGAGGTGGAGCAGCACTGGATCTCCACCAGTGGGATCTGATCTTCAGCTGTCACCAGGATGCTTTCCTTATGGTAGAACACAGCTGCCAGGTACACACCCCTTATGAAATCATTATAAGACAATGTAAAACATCTCCTAGCATGAAAAAAATGCTCAAATCAGGCACCTTTCAAACGTCAAAACAGTCTTTATTCTTAAAGCTCTAAATGTGGCAGAAAATGTGACAAGTCCTGTTTGCAGGAGCTGCAGAAACACAAGTGATTAGACACTACACTGCTGCGATCACAACAATGATCCCGTTTCTCTCAATGCCCACTGGACACAGCGGGACAGATAAGACAGATGAGCGTTACCTTTGTAGGAGACGAACAAACTTGGTGGCAGACTGGAAGAGTTGTTTGATGCCTCGAGACACTGACAGACGCTTGCTGGGACTCTGGGGCTTTGTGCCCTCTGTGGAATGAGGAAGAGGAGAATCAGACTGGATGAAAATCACTTTATCTGCTAGAATGCATTCATGATGAAGGCTGAATTAAATAAAGCCAGAGAACAAATGTGTAAAGTAAAAATATGTTCATTTCATTCTATCTTCTTAAATTTACATCAGATAGGCACTAATGTCACAACAAATTAATTCTATGAAGCACCATAAAATCCTGTGGATACTGGAAGCATGCAAATACCCATGTTACCTATGCAGTATCCTCTATACGGCGAATCTCTGGCATCTTCCAGCAGTTTCCTCACAAGGCCCTCGTGGTTCCTGAACTGTGACTTTACACCAGCACACTCTCTCCAACCTGCAATTAAAGCCACAAATTCTTATTTTGTCTTTATTTTCAGGCAAATGACTTCAGACACCCAGAGAAATTGTGTAGTGCTTCTTCTGTTTCTCCTTATTCTTTTTGTTCGGGTGATGAGGAAGCAGGAACGCCAGCGTAAGAGTCCATTTCTGTGTACTCGAGTTATAATATTGATTCATTCTGGACACTGAAACCAGACTCTTCTTTAGTTGGATGGGGATTTTATGTTATAAACCATGTTATCTCACAGAAATGTACGCAATAATAGATATATTATGATCTGTTTTGCCAATACCTAGCATGGTAACAAGGCCCAATTCACCATGAATCTACCCGTCATGAGTGGATTCTATTTCTTTACATCAAACTTAATGTTCCCAAAGTCATTTTAAAATATTGATAACCTTTGCAAAACACAAATCATCCTTTTAACTGTTTTGCAGTTCAATATACTCACTAGAGGGGGCGGCGCTGACTGGAGTGGAGCACTGAGGCATTCCCCATCCCTTCACATTGTATGCACTCACTCTTACAAAGTATTGCACGCCCTGTATTTAGAGGAAGAACCAGAGCACCAAATCATCACCATGTATTAACCTTGTGAATCATCCAATCCAGGACAAAGAAATTAGGCAGTGATCTCATTATTCACTCATCAGCTTTAGTCAGGCTGCTGACAAGGGTTCTTTTGTGGAAAGTGGGGATGATTGAAGAAATAAATACTGGCAACTTGATGGTCTAGAGCTTTTGAGTGTGGAGTGTTAGTGTGATTATATGTTAGTTTCTTTTTATAGCTTGTGTATGTCTGCATCACTTACTGCTGTCAGTCCCTTGATAACATAGGAGGGGTTTTTGGTCTCTGTAACTTGGGTCGAGCCGAGAATACGCTTGAAGCTGGCCGAGGTGCTCCATTCCACTGTAAATAAAAATCAACATCACTGACAAATTTGCCTCCTGGCTTTGCTCAAAGCTGTACTGAGGGAGAACGAAGGACATGAGTATTTAGAGGATCACGCTGTTCCTGGTTTAATATACTTTAAGATGTGAAGCTGGATGTCATGCTTATGTATAAAACTGAAGGCGTAACATGATGCATAAACAAAAGGTTTCACACTTTCAACAATTTAAGAACAGATTTTCTTTACCATTACAAACTATATTTCCTGTATAATGTATCCATGTGATAAAGAAGGTGCACCCTTAGTCAATCTGAACCATGTCTGCTGAGTAAGGAGACTGAATTAGCAGACTTGTGCGGAGCTTAACATCAAACTCTGCACAAGTCTGTTATATACTCATTGATTTGAATCAAATGTTCAGCAGGGACATTTCTGACACTTGCAGGACTAGTTGCCCATCCCTGTTGATAGTTTTGGGGAGATGCTTTTGTAAAAGTGCATAAACTTGCTGACAGTTAATTAGATAGGTTGTTTGATTAGCAGCACCATCTTTGTTCTTATGAATGGATGATGAGTGCACTCAGGGTTCCAAATATTGCTTTTTACTTTTTGGTTTCATGATGGTTACATAAATAACGACATGTAAATTGTTGTTGTTTGGTTAGTAATGAGCATAAATGAGGATGTTTTTTGTTTTTGACATGGCTGTATATTAA
>JBAMIG010000022.1:2597229-2612417 GCA_037177335.1 Kiunga ballochi
TACAGATTACATTTTTTGACATGTAATCAGTAATCTGTAACGGAATACATTTTAAAAGTAACCCTCCCAACACTGCTCATGGGAGGCAGAGACCCTTCCTACCTTTAAAATCAAACTTAAGACTTTCCTTTTTAACAAATCTTACAGTTATAGGTATAGTTTAGCTATATGTTAGTTATGCAGTCGTGGGGACATCCCATAATGCACCGAGCTTTTTACACTCTTTGCTTATCTTCCTTGTATTTATGTATGACATCATCAACTCTTTCTGCAGGTCTTCCTGGATAAAAGCTGCAGTGTTAATGTTGTTTCAATGTTATTCTGTTTTTCCTGTCCTCTGTTTTTATTGTCCTCGGTCCTGTCCTCTCCACACCAGTCAGTCAAGGTGGATGGCTGCCCTTCCTGAGACGGGTTCTGCCGGAGGTTTTGTCTTCCTCTTACAAGGGAGTTTTCCTTCCCACTGTCGCCTAATGCTTGCTCAGGCTGGGGTTTGGATCAAAGTCAGGATTCAATGCAATCGTTTGGTTTCCCTTATGAAAGCTATTTGATTAATTGTCTGAATATGTGAAGAGGACACTGTAATGAAGTGGCGCTACATAAATAAAGTTGAATTGAATTGAATTGAATTGAAATGCTTCCGATGTTTTACTCTTAATAAATATGATTTTATGATATTTTCAAATCATTGCTTTCTGTTTTCACTGGAATTTTACACTGTTGGTCAATATTTCTTGGAAATATATGATCAAAGTAGCAGTAAGAGTAGAATATAATGAGCTGTAACTAACTGAAGTAAAAAAAAATATAGCAGTTTGCTCTGGGATGAAGGGGAGTTGAGACAGACGGCTGCTTAAAGACAGACTAAAGTAAAGCACAGCGAACAAATCAGAGCTCCTTTCTAAAAGAGAACAAAAACATCTTACAGCTTCTGGAGACTTGCTGGGGTGTTTGGGTGCGTCTGCCTCCGAGGCAACAGAGGATTCCCCTCCTTTCAGTCTGACAGACAGGTTTCTGTAGATGCGTTTGGGGGAGACGGGTCCCAGGGAGCGACGGCGCTGAGGAGGGTTCCTCACGGATACAGACATGACAGGAAAGAGGGAAGCAGAGGTCTGAAGAGGAGCGACAAGGCATCAGTAAACAGGGGAGTTTGTGAAAAGAGGGAACAGTGAGCAGCAAAGTAGAAACAAATAAGAACCAACCAGTGTGAATAGGAAAGTGAGATTAGGAGTCCCAATCTAAAAGCCACAAAGAGAGGAGAAAAAGATGTGACAAAGGTCCTTAAAATGGAGAATAAAAGGAGAAATACAAAGAAAGGTATTAAAATTGGAATACAAAATCAAGCTCAGAGATTCGTCTAGAAAAAAATGTCTTGAGACATTTATTTTTGTGCCTCTTTCTATCTTTTGTTTCCCTACATCGTCTGTGTGACACCGATTGTCTTCACCCTGAATGAAGCCTTCCAGTGCACAAAGCAACAGATCCATTCATTTATGTGAACAAAGAATTGCAAACTTAAGTATGGAATCAGGATCCTTTTGTGTAATAATAAATTGAAATCACCCCATATTTTCAGTTTGAGGAATAAATTCAATCAACACTTCAGTAATTATCATTCATGGTCATTATTCTTTATTCTCATTATAATCAGCTGCTCTTGTGTCTGAAACTCTGTCCTACAGTGATGTAATGCAGCTTTTCACCGAATGCACCCCCCCTTCAAACTCTCATCCTCTTCAGTCAGCAAGTCTCTCACATCTGTCAGTCTGCTTTCTCCTCCCGTCTTTCTGCTTTCCTTTTTCAGAGCCCTGCGAGGTTTGTTTTCATGTTGTTTCAATTTCCATCCTGCCACAAGCATTCAGATAAAAACGGGAGCCGTGTAAAAACAAGTCACACTATCATCTCCCTTTTGTTACTACTTTCCCATCTAAACAAAAGACTCATGCGTCGAGGCTTTTTTTTTCTTCTTCCTCGTTTCATTTTGCAGTCAAGCTGCACTGTCCTTGCGAGAAAGGAAATACTCCCCTGGTGCACTCTTGCTGCAGACAGAAGAGATGGTCTCAGGCCACTGTGGCACATTTTCATTGTACCTGTTGCCTCATTGAATGACTCGGTGGCTCACACTCTACCTGCACTGTCTATACGTATGATACGGGAGTATAAGGGTAATATCACTGTTATTGGTACAGTTTTCCCCTATCTGTCTGTATCTTACAAAACTCTTAGAAAGTGCTGATGAGACATTTGGAAGAGGAGATAAGCTTCTGTTTACTGTTTGACTTTTAGATACGATGAGGCAAAACACAAAGAAAGAAGTGGAGCAGAAACGGTGTGAGCATTGTAATATATGACCCTGCCTTACAAAAGGATCAAACACTAATTCAGTCTTTTCTGTTTTTTTTAATCACCTCTTTCATTTCTGTTATGTGGAGAGGTGTGACTGGTGCATATTTGCAAACACTTTGTGGTTTGTCTGTCTGCTAAACGCAATGGCTCTTGAGTTCAGCAGTCATGGAAACATGTGATGACTAATACGGCTGATTGCTCAGGAAGTTATGCAGTACAGTCATCTTTGAGAATAAACCACTTAAAGTAGCCTGTCACCTGTAGGGCTATGATAAAGTGCAAACATTATGTACACATTTTATACAGTGATATAAGGATATGTGCGTGTTTTATGTCAAAGTTTCCAGTAAGCTAAACACAAATTTTGCAGCCACATTTTATACATTTCTTGCAGATTTTTCAACCGCTTACAGTTTAGTTTATTTCTGTATTTATGACCAAGAATTTTAGATTTTTCTTATAGCTATTAACGAGAATGAAGTCAAGCGAATTAATTATACAAGGTAAAGTATTTGTATGACATAATTTACACTACTGTAAAAAAAACTCAAGCATGTAACCTTAGTTGTTGACACATTACTATAAAGTCAATATAGTTTATATATCATTTTTAGCTATTCCAAGGCATCTTCATTAAAAAAAACAGTTTGTGGGTAAAATAACAAGATGTTTTACTGAATAAACAGATGTTCTAAAGTGTTTGTTTACAAGAGGTAGCCATGGCTCAGAATATAATGTGTCATCAAAAATAATACCCAAAATGTAACAGAAAAAGCCCAAACTATGATGTTATCACTACTATTGCATACAGAATACAGGTTTAAGTGTAATCTGGGCCATCTTTTGGCACTTATGACTCTGTTACAGGATTAACATTACTTGATAGCTGTGATGTTTCGCAGAACTGTATTTTCCAAGCATCTCTTCAAACATAACACTTGTCAGTTTTTGACAACCAAAGTACATTTTGGTTCCATTTATTGATCAAATATTTTTCCAAACTGCTTCAAAGTAAACTGTTTTTGTTCTTTGGTAGAGTTGCAGTTTTCTCTTTCAGTCCTGTCATTCAGCACTAGTTTATCTGTTCCAGTATAGTGGAAACAGACTCAGAAGAGCTTTACCTACTTAGTGGCTATCCTGTGCAACTTTGCACACTATATGTGTCCTGTATGCAGCCCTACTCCCCATACCCACCCCTAATGGTCCAAAATGTGAACATGGCAGATTTATGTTTTTATCACTTTTATATTATTATATTACCTAATGTTAGAAGAGGATATCAATTTGTAGACCTTTATCTAAACCTTTTCCTTGTTTTTCTTTTCATATGTTTAAAACACTAAATAATGTATAGTGCATATACCTTAAAATAGTTTTGTTATTTTTTAATGGGTTCTATCTGCGTTTTATTTACAAGAACCCCAGGGATACTGAAATAAGTCAAAGTAGCTCAATATGAGCAGATTATTTCGGTAAAGTAGCTTTACCCTTAGTTATTGTGACCATGTGAAATGCGAGTTAAAAGTTGTTTTTTTCTTACCGTTTGTTGTTATTTTCGCTTCCTTTTGCGTTTTCCCAACCCTGCAGCGACTCATGTGCATACTTCTTTTTTTGTTGCTGTTGTTTTTCACAAATGATTGCTTTTCTGGTGAATATCCATGATGCCGGTGTGGCTCATTCAGTACTGACGGAGAGGCGTACCTGAACGTTTCACCGAGCGCGTGAGACCGCAGTCTTTCACGCTCACGCGTCTTCCTTGTTCCGCCCACTTCCTCATTTTATTTCCATTTAAATGTGTTAGAAACAGGCATTATTTTAATGCGCATATTAAGAACAGTTTGGTTAAATATTCCTTATTTATCTAAAAGATCAATTGTTAATAGGCTATTTCCTGGTTATAAAAACTTCCTTCATGAGGATTTTAACAACATGCATTTCAGATGTGGTAAAAACAGATCGATTCTCTCGGGGATATTCGGCTTTTTAGACACATCAAGAAATATAATCCTATTAATTAGTGAAAGTGATTATTATTTGTCAAACATAGTGATATTAAAAGTAATTTGTTAATAAATTGAGTTGTTGAGCAGGAAGTTTGCCATCCCCGTACAACAACCTGGATGTAGTATGAAATGTTATTTACATTTACAATCAAGCCTATTACAAAAACATCAGGCTATTTTGGAGTGATCTCATAAAATGTTGTCACAAAGAGTGGGCTGCCATAAGACTAAAGTACAAGGCTATATAAAGTACTCAACACCCCCATGTGTGGCCAAATGGTATGTGGAAAAATACATTGAAACCAATTCATAACATCCCAATCTACAACTGCTTCAAAATACTGTGGATAAAAACTGATCTGTGTGATCCATTGAGCTGAAGTGTCAAGTGAAGTTGACCAACATGCTGCTGCAGTGAGGAGAATTCAGTCTCACTGCTAGTCTCTCTCTTCATATAGCTCATTTCCAAGCATAAATAAAAACATTAAAACAGCTTTCTGTCATTTTGCCAGAGGTCTACTCTTCCTCGCAGCCTAACAATACTATATGTTTGCTGGAGCACATCCCATTGGCTAAATGTATTGCTCACTGACAAATGAGCTTAATCCAAGACATTGTTTGCATTAGTTTACCTTGTTAGGCAGACTGTAACACTCACTCACACACACACACACACACACACACACACACACACACACACACACACACACACACACACACACACAGGGGGGAACTCCACAAGGTTTATGTGACGCTGTACTGATGTTCAGTGAAATCTGCCTTTAGAGAAATAGACAGAGTTTATAAATTGACATGAAGCCAGTAGCTGAAAGTCGCCCCCACACACCTATCGTCACATCACCGCTCGGTTGCAGAGACACTTTTGTTGTCATGGTGATAACCAAATTGTGGCCTTCAAAATGAACTGCTACTACATAGCAAACTTATATAGTCCATCACAAGATGCAGGATTCCTTTTAAATGGCATTACTTAGAGACTAGTATGAAAGAATGATTTATGATATATGTATGCCTTTCCTAACACACACACATACACACTCCCCCCCTCCAAATATCTTTGAGTTGGTTATTAGGCTTCACTGCGGATCAATGTGAATCTGTCCTAGCAGCTGTCTGTGTATTGTCTAAAAAACAGAGAACATATGGCAAGTACATCCACAGCGCCTTTATGAGGACAAGAAATCGGACCATAATGAGTCACCTTGACACATTAAACTGTGTCATTACTCATTCAATAAATACTTAAAAAAATGGAAATTTGGTTAAACAGGAAGTGCATAATGTAGGTAGCTTTTAGAACCATCTTTAGGGGCTATAACTTTAAAACATTATCTCTCATTTCATTGTGGATGAATTTTGTCCTGTCTTTTTTACAATGATGCCTCAGGTCAGGTTTCCTGGAATTTGTTAGCACTATGCTCTTTTAGGATTAAGTCCCAGCGTTCCGGTTGGGTTGAGCTGTGACTCTGGCTCGGTCATTGATAAATTCAATTCTTGTTTTTTTAGTCATTCTGTTGTAGATTTGGTGCTTGTTTAGGATTATTGCCTATTACACAGTCTTGCAGCCGCAAAACAAGCTCCAGTAATTATCCTTCAGCACCATGCTGACTAGACAGTTTGGATGAGATTTTAGCACAGATATGCAGTATTTGGTGTTCACCAAATCTTGTGTATATGATAAAACTAAGTGGGCCATGCAGAATTCTTGTGGTTTGGTTAGAGTGGAGATGGACAAATTGATACTCTGGAGTTGATTCTTTGATATCAGGCAGTCAAAATATTGGAATTTGGTGCTTTTGAGGGATACGCAAAACATTGCTTTTTTTGTTAACCTCTGTGAGTTTTAGGTCACAAAAGTACATGTAAAGCCAAGGCCACTGGATATTCATTCTTTCACATGATTACAGTAACTTATCATATATTAAGAAGAAGCTTTTGTTTGATGTTTTGCTTTCAGATTTTATTGGTTTATTCCACATTCATTTACATTTTGTTTATCATTCACTGTTTACATATTATTTTTTAATTTTCCATTTTATAAATGTGAATAATCTTAAATGTAGTGTGTTTATGTCAATTGATTTAATTACATTTTAAATAAACACATTTCCCTTGTGTTAAAGATTAATGGACACAGTACAATTGTGATGTTACTTTAAGGGGCAAGAGGTGTTGATTTTATCATCCATATTGTTGAAAGAGTTTAATAAAAGAATAGCAACATAACAACCAAAAAGTTTAGTTTAATTGCAACTTTGCAAACCAAACTTCTTTTAGACAGTTAATGTTTTTCTCTCCTTTAGGTATTGGAGTTTTTGATCTTAGGATTCTTGAAATTTCCATACCTGGAAAGAGCATTGCATGTTTTCAACTATATATACAAATAAAATATTCACCTACTCACCCTAGAGTAGTTGGAAAAGGGCCTTTTGAACCTTCTCAGAATTACAGTAGGCTATTTTTGTCATTCTGAAAAAGTACATAAGAAAAAAGAACAGCAACAATTGTTTCAGATTTGGTAGGCTATCTTTAGTCCTAGACATTTAATTAATACCCAAATGCTTAAATAAGCGGTTAAAGATCCTTTCAAGGTTGTGCTGCTTTTTAATTATCTCAATGTTTTAATACTACTTTACTAAGTAGATTCAAGTAGCATATCAACTTTTTTTTTTTATTATTATTTTACAACTTTTGTGTCATTAAGCATCTCAAGCATAGTATGAAGACGGTCAAAATGTAGTCTAACGGAAGATCATAGACTCTGACTTAAGATAATAATTCAGCAAATGTTGTTTATAGCGTTATTTTCACGTATAAAAACAGCACCACACATATTTTTTCCTTTGTTTTGTCAATAAAGCTTTTGAATTTTGACATTCGCGCCACGGCGAAATGAATGAACAGGTGTTACAACTAAATCTGCGACCCATCAGAATCTCTGAACACAAGGGGCGCTAGTCTACATTTCAAAGCGTAATATACGTTTTACAAGACAAGCAGGGTTTGAAAAACACTTTTAAGATTAATGGGGAAATATTTCTTAGTCCCCGAGTTAGGAAATCGTAATCTGAGTTCACAAAGAAACAGTAAAGTCATACATTCTGGTGGTGAAAAGAAATGGTCATTTTTCATGATCCTGGTTAAGGGTCACTTGTGTCAGAACCTTGATATGAATGATGAACTTTGATTTACTTTTTTTTCACTGTCCTTACTATTCTTTTCTTAAGACCTTGCTCGTCTTTTAAGACTTTTATAGCTATAATGTAGGCTATTACATCCAAGAGCCACCTGTGGTCACAGATTCTGATGGTCACAGGTTTTGTTGTAACACCTGAATTGACTGAAACGCTGGATTAGTTATGAACAGATGGACTTATACCTAATATTGAGTAGTTTACCAGTATGACAAGTGTGTGAAATATTTATATTTTACTACTTATAGTTTGTTGATATATAACCATTTATAAGAAAAGTTCGGTAACATATGGGGAGAATTTCCTTTGAGCTATTGTTAGCGTAATGTTAGCCACGTAGCTAAGCATTTTATTGACGTGCTATTCTTTGAAGATAGGTGGTTAGCTACCTTTCTGTTTTGGCAGGTGAAACGACTACTATGACAAATCTATTTTATGACAAAGTGCACTTCAGACATGATCTGAAATGGAGTGTACGTCGACCTCCCGCAGAGGGTGGGTTGGTTTGCGTGGCCTGTGTTATTGAAATGATGGAAATTGAAGAGATAGCGGTGAGTTGTTTTCTTACTAAAATAAACCCCTAAGGTCTTTTATTTAATTTCATTTAGCTGCCTGTTTCGATTTTATTCAGTGCTGTCAAGACAACATGCTGAGTGTAATATAATAAATATAAAATAAATTACTTGTAAGTCATTACACTATAAGCTTTTAACAGTTTATTTACTTTGAAATTGTATTACTATCGTGTAAAAATAAAATATCATTTTCAGTATGTTAGAAAATTATGAGTATTGTTTAAAAGTTTAGTATTGCTAATATGTACAATGTCACTTTCTAATCCAGCTGTGCCCAAATCCAGTTCTGGAGGGCTACTATCCTGCAACTTTTAGATGAAACCTATCCATAACTTGAATCAAATGGCTGAATTTAATTTAATTCAGTTATGTTGGAGAAGTGTCGGCTGCACGGTGGCACGGTTGGTTCATTTCTGGTTCAAGCCTCGGCTGGGGAAGGTCCAAATAGATGCCTTTCTGTGTGGACTCTGCATGTTCTTCCCACATCACCTCGTGCTTCCTCCCACAGTCCAAAGACATGCACATTGGAGACTAAATTCCTAATAGTGTGTCTATGTGTGTTGGCCCTCTGATGGGCTGGCGACCTGTCCAGGGTGTACCTCTGACCTGATTGGCTCAGACATTAATCAGTTCATCCAGTAATGAAAGACAGGAAATGAAGGAGCTGGCTTGATTCATAAAGTAGCAGCGTTGTGCATAAAGTCAGTTGGGGCATAGCTCACAGCCTAGAAGAATGTGCTAAAAGAAATGTGCCTGAGGATGAATTATCAATGTCTATCAAACTCCAAGCTGCATTTATTATTATAAAATTAAATTTACGCCCTCACAGTTGTTATGAAAGTAAACTTAAATCTATTTCAGCTAGTATTGAATGAGCATGTTGTTGTATAAACCTGTAAGCGTGTTTCTTTCTGCTGTGAAGTTGCCCTTCTGCATTTGTGTCGCTTTAAACTTCCGAGGTTTTCTGCTCGAGATCATTGAACACAAACATTGCCAATGATGGTGCAGAGGACAGTCAGAACTTCCCCCCCAGTGCATCACGTGCCCCAGAAGAGACATACTGACAATTACTCTGGGTCAGATTACAAGGAGACTGTTGTGGCCAAAAAGAAAACATAAAAAGCCAGAAAAGTCTGTTTTCTGATGATGGAACAAGTTCGTATGAACTAGCTGAAGTATTTTAAATAATTGGCTGTAGTGAATCCTGTGCTGCCGCTGTTTTGGAGTCTCCTGGCTCATCTTTCAGACCCACGTCATGTTGACTTCAGCAACTGCAGATGTCAAAGACTGGTGACCATCACTGTGCTTGAAGGCCAGTAATCTATTCCTAAGAGGCATCTATGTCAAAGAGGAAAATCTAGGACACCAGACTCTAGTACTTTACAATGTTGGGAAAAGAGATATTGCAATTTTTCCTAACCCTGAAGAAACAAAACATTTTTTAATGCTTCTTTTTATCAAGTTTAATTAACAACTCCCTGCAATCGAGTAGTTTTGAACAAAAATAGATGTCTCCACATTTGCAGGTTGTAGATAAACACATGGACCAATAAACAGAAGTTAATTTGTTTCCCACATTGCAGGGCATGCGTATGCATACATAGTTATGATTATGCTCCAACAATATATCATGCAGCTCCACCAAACCCAACAAAGCAGACCAGCTAAAGATCTCTGTCATAGCAATATGGCTTCCATAATGTCTGAGCAGGGCCCCAGGACAATGACCTCTATACAACCCTACATTAGTGCAACAATTCATGAAAAGCCCTGATCAAAGTATTAAGCAATGTGTACACCATACTTTACATGGATATGTTTATCTTTGGGACAGTATTTCTTTTTCAGAAATTTAGAAATGGATCATCTTAAGTTAAATTTTTTCAATTGCTTTGCTGAGATAAATAACTTTTTTGCGAATTAATTGAGATTTACCTGCAAATGCAATGATGACTATTAATGTTCTGTATTTTTTGTTTGCTAAATGTAAAAAACACACTTTCCTGTTCACTGATGAACAGACCGTTTTGACTGTTCCTTATCTCTCCTCTGGCTGCACCTGTGTGAAACAGTTGGTGAGGAAGTCTTTTGCCTTGTCTAATTTAATTGGAGTCCTCAAGAGTTCTCCGGGGGCCTTGAGAGAACTGCTCCGACAGGACCACAGAGTCACTCTGCACTTTATAGCTACATTATTAGGTAAGAAAACACGCTGCAAGGTGTGAAGAAGGTAAAAGAAGAAAATAAAAATGGCTGTTTGTCAATTATTTCTTTGAAAGCATGAAAATTTATATTATGCATACTTACAAAACATATGAAATCATTTATTTTGTTAGGGTTTTATTTACTATTAAACCAAAACTGGTTGTTTTGGAAATCTTGATTGTTCCAGTTTGATTGTGTAATATTCCCACTAATCCTACGCATCCCCCACTATGTGAACCCATTGTTTTTTAACAATACTGACCAAAATATGCTTAAAAGAAGAAGATAACAGGTACATAATTTTTGGCACTTTTTTTCAGAAAGGTAACAGGGATTTAATCCTCATGGAATTAGTTTCCAAAACAATTACTTGCTGAATTATTAATGTGCAAATTTGTCTGTAACTAAAAGTCAATGTGTGCAGACTTTTCATGTGTTGTTGCAGCTGGCAGATTGACAGGAAACATGCCCCCCACCAGACATTTTTCAGCTGAAACAATGAAAAGGATTATAAAAACCCCTTCAGCGTGGCAATTCACCACAGGGCTTGGCAAAATGAAACTAGACTGAAGTGTAAGAAAAGAAAACTGAAATCAAAATACCATGAAAATGCACAAGATAAGAGATTAAAATATGATAATCCAGACACAGGAGTCAGTTTTTAAGAACTGTAAGAATTCAGCTTAAGGAAATGGGATTTATAACTATAAAACCCCAATTTAATTCACAATTAATATGCAAACATAAGAAAAAAATCTCAGTCATGATATTCAGTCAAAATTCACAAATGTGCACTGAGTGATGAGATAAAGCTAAATTTTTTATTAAAATCAGGTCTACTTACTCATTAAAAAAGCCATCTTGAAGGATGCATGGCTCGCTACAGAGCACCGCTAATGTCCAGAATGCTATTGCTAACATTACTGAAGCTTCAAAGTAGAACTAGTGACCTTTTTTCGTATGTATTTTATTAAGAGATCGACCATTAGGCTACATATTGAATTAACGTTAAACTATACAAATCTTTCGTGAGTGGATAAAATACACATTTGTGAACCTCTTTTGACTCTGCAGTAGCATCACACTGTGAATCGCAAGGTATTGTGGGGAATTTTTCATACCCCTCGGTTTGAAGTGTGCTCTTGAAAAATCTTCGTTTGAAGGGGTTATATCTCCTCTTCCCCCTTCCCTTCTGTCCTCATGGGAATTGGGACACCCTACCCACTACACATGAACGTGCAAAACGTAGGGGTAGGGCTAAGGGGTGAAATGGGATTCAGCCTAAAACTATCAGACCTACAGCATCTCCACTGGAATAAAGGGACAGATACGAGAAGATGTGCAGCAAAGTAAAAAAGTCCAGAGCTTTAGTACTAGATATAAGGAGCTATTAGTTTGTTCATTTGTTGGTCTGCTGAAGCGCTCTTTAAGATAGGTCAGGAAAATAATCTCCCCAATAGATTTTTTTTTTGCACATGGTTATAGGTATTTACAAATCTTTTCATAGATCTTTTCAAAATGCTTTTTATCTGTAAAAAAAACAGGTTATTGATGCTTTTAATGATGTCAGGTATTATGGTGAATTATGCCTTCTTTTATAAGTCTGGTCTGACATGAGCCGTTTCTCTTCCAGTGATGCTTCAAACTGTGGAGGACCCAGTCACGCTGGAAAAAGCTGATCAAGGTGTCTGTTGCTGGTTTTGGACACATTAAATATAATTATGCACACACATTGTACCCCAACATACATAAACACAGACTTCTTTTTTTTTCTAAACACACCTAAACTGCATCTCACTGTTTTGGTTGATGGCACAAACTTGCGTTACCATTCATAACACCTTAAAACAATCACCTTGACCTAATTTCAAATATAGAAAGTCTCAATGCTACATTGTGCATAGTTATAATACAGATCATTATTTGTGTTAAATATCTGATTTAGTCAGCTATATGCAGATTTCTATGTATCTGTAATGCAGACCAGTCAGTAAGGTCATGCTTTTGCAGCAATCACATAGCTTGGATTTGCTGCTTCCAGCCTACAAAGTTATTTGTAAATTTTATTGGCAGAATAATTGATCCTAAAAAACGTTTGTTCTTTGTTCTTAAAGTGACTTGAATGCTGAAAATTGTATCCCACGTTTTCTTTTTGCACAACAAATAAGAAACCTTTCAAGTCTATTTAAGTTATTATTAATGAGGTTATTATATCTGTTTATGGAGAAAAGAAGATGAGACAATTATATTGCTTTCTTCTTTCTGACAGTTAACAATATTTTCTATTTTTCTATGAAACTTTAACTGTGATGCGAATTAAATGAAGACGTTTCTTTGTTTGTCTGTGTACACACATACATGTGTGTGTATTTCTGTTTCAGCACTGGTTCAGCTGCTTTTAGAGCTCCAGAATGAGCTGCCATTTCACCTTGTTTTGGATGAGATACACCAACAGGTAAGGCAAACACACTTATAGATGTAAACAGAAACACCTTTCATTCATGTGCAGGCATGGGGACAAGCACATCTCTTGAAACTTTAAGCTAAATTTGTGTAGCTAATATCAAATCCACACAAGACTGTTTGGTAAACAGTTTGCACGTTTACCACTTCCTGTTGTTTTGTTATTTCAAGGGTAAATGCAAGGTGAGCATCGTTGCCAGTGGAAAATACAGCTGTTTATACTGATGATGTCATAAAGGTGTAACACCAGGCTAAGCAGGCTAAGTCTCATTTATGCAACTACAATAGAGTCTAATTAAATGTATTACTTTGATTTAGTGGTTTTTATTTTTTAATTAAAACTATAAAATAAGATGTTTTTTTAATTGAATGCATTAGACAGCTGTCATTCATACTTTTCATTTAATCTATCCCATGAATCTTGTGATAAAATATAACTTGCTTGTTTTACATTGAATAAAGAGACTCTGTGTGACTTAACCTGACATTTTACATGTTGGGGCTCTGTTTGTATCTCATTGAATTTTGTACTATTGCAACAGAAACCTTTGAGCTTACTGTATATGCAGCAAAGTCAGCTCTTCTCTACATAGTTAAAAAGTTAACTTGAGTGGAAGTAGATATTTCGCTTTTGATATAGTTTCCTACTCTCTTGCCTTTATATAATGGAAATGAGCCATGTTATATTTCAAAGTTCTCCCTAGGGTCTCTCCTCCACAAAGTTGTAATATTCATTAGGTTATTGCTCACTGGATCTCTGGTTACTTTTTCATCTGATATTTCTAAAACTTACTGTGGAGATATTTTTCAGCAAAAGTAAAATGATAAAATGTCAATATTACTGTGAGTGCGTCCATTAATGGTTGCTGTGCAGGTTAATCTGTTCCAGTATGGTAGTTCTAAAAACTCGCATGACAAAAAATGTCAGCTTTAAGAGATACCTGTACCGACTGGCAAAAAAGGGAAAGCTGTGTCATTTTTCACTCGTCTTGTATTGATGGTGGAAAAGTCTGACCTCGTTGCAAAGCCTTCCCCACCACATCCAACAGACCACCAGACCATCTTCCGTTGCTGCAGAATCAATCTTTATGCCTCTTAGCTAATTGAACCCCTTTTCTGTGGTTAACCTCACTTATTAGGTATTTTCTTACGGCTACAGTCGCAGCCCTTGGAGTTACTCATTAAATCAGTAGAGGTTAAATAACCTGTTACCAGCTGAAAGATAATTACCCAGGTAGTAATTATTTCTTCTCTTTTCCTTAGTTAAATCGAGGTAGTGACTTTTTCCAGGGCAAGGCAGTGTATTTATTTAAAGAAATGTATCATATTCTACCACAGCACTGTTCAGCTTTCCATACAGTACAGGAAATTTATTTAGCCTAAGCAGGGACGCCCAGACTTCTCTCTTCCTAGCCACATTCACGTTCCCAGGCCAGCCGTGAGATGTAATCAGTCCAGCATGTCCTAAGTTTCCCTCAGGGTCTCCTCCCACAAGGACGTGCCCAGAACACCTCACCAGGGAGGCGTCCAGGAGATGCCCGAGCCACCTCATCTGGCTCCTCTCCATGTGGAGGAGCAGCGGCTCTACTCTGAGTCCCTCTTGGATGGCCGAGCTTCTCACCCTATCTCTAAGGGAGACACCGGCCACCCTGCAGGGGAAGCTCATTTTGGCCGCTTGTTTCCAGGATCTCATTCTGTCGGTCACGACAGGGGACATAGAGCGACCAGTAAATCGAGATGGCTCAGCTCCCTCTTCACCACAACAGACCAGTACAGCGTCCGTATTACGGCAGACGCAGCATCGATCCGCCTGTCAATGTCACACTCCGTTCCCCCTTCATTCGTGAAAAAGACGAAGAGATACTTAAACTCCTCCACTTGGGGAAGGATCCTATCCCTCACTCGTAGAGGGCACTCCACCCTTTTCCGGTTGAGAACCATGGTCTCATAAAATTGTTAACTATACTAGTAAATTGTAAAGAACATAAATTTCTGACCCATTTTAGTCCAGAAATGTTCTATGGCATAGCCTAATATGTCCTTTTATCAACATTGTTTTGTGATTTTTTTTTTGTCTAGCTGAGCAACCAGCAAAGTATGAAGCCCTTCCTGCATATATTTAACTTCTTGGGAAACCTTGTGAAAGCGGTCCCAAATGCTGCCCATAGCCTCATGATGCAGTATGGTAAGAAACTAGAACAGAAACACAAATCAAACATGCATCAATGCAGCCACAGATTTACAGAACTATTGATTTTAAAATGTAATTGTTTGCATTTGTTTACTTAGCTTTTATACTTCACATCTTAAAAGCAGTACTCTTAATTACTGTTCAGAAATATGAGTATACGTTGGTTTCTTTCATTATAGAAGAGCTTTATAAATTC
>JBAMIG010000022.1:2633084-2643976 GCA_037177335.1 Kiunga ballochi
TTCGGCATGTGGACGCCAGAGCCGGGACTTGAACCACTAACTCACTGGTTACGAATTGACCCGCTCTACTACATGCTCCACAGCCGCCCCACCATTGCAATAATAGCATTGCTGCAAGATGGATGGTGCAACATACAGAACAGTGCATAGATTCATCTATGACAGTGGTTCTGATGGGAAAATCCTGTAAGTATGATATTGTGTGCCTCTGTAATAACAGATAATGATAACAGCTTAAGAACTGTGTTTTTATAAGTTATTATCTGCTACTACAAAGTGTCACATTGATGTAAACATGAATACAAAAAGACTATATAATCCTTCTGCAGGAAGTTTAGTTGTGTTCCCAGGTGGAGAATTTCCATTCTGAAGTCATTGGAGGAAGGGGGTGTATATAAAATGATTTTGTGATCTTCTTCCATCCAGTAAAACTTTTGCCTTCTCTCTGATCTGTGTCAGTTGTTCTTTAAAAGATCTTTTTCTAGCAGTTCCCAACCCAGTTTCTGCGAGAACCTCTTTTATCCAACAACCAAAAAGCTGTGGCTCCACCTGCCTCGTCCTAAACTCATGCTTGGTTTCATGTTTTTATTAGCTGCTTCTAACCAAAGGTTATGCAGAAATGACATCTGCTCCCTTTCCTTTAATAAAACCAGTTATTAACCAACATGTGACCTTACTTTGTTTTTATATAAAGTCTAAATATCTGCTCTGTGGCATTCCTTTAGACAAATCTCATAAACAAAAAGGTGCAAAATTTGTGTTTTCAGGCTTCCAAAAGATGGATTGGTTGTGAATAAAGCACCCAAATGATAAAAAACTAAAGAGAAACACATCAACTTTGTGTGGACGTGTATTTAAGTCATACAAGCCTTAGAGACCCCTGTGCTTTGGAACCACTAATGTATGATTTAACAAAATACCCAGTAGTAAAATGGTTAACACATTAATACTAGCCAGAACATCAGTGTTTTGTTTAGTTTATTTTTCATCAACAAAGAATTAATCATGGATATTTATATGATACTGGTCCATTGGTTTGACACTTTTTTTTTCTTTGCATGCTTTTAATGAGTGTTGTTTTAGTGCATTATGCAATCGAAGGTCCACTGTCTCTGCAGCACTCAAAACCCACATGAGAAAAATAGCTTGGAAACACTTGCAGTCCAGAATCAATTTGTAGGTTTGCAGGGTATCTGATGCAACTACTTCTTATTTCTATGCTTGCTCAAGATCATTACATATACTGGATCATTACAGCAACTTCCATGTAGCAATGAGTTAAAAACATGCATCTTTGCTACTGTTTAACATATACAAGAACAGACTGCTGAGATGTGTGTGTGTGTGTGTGTGCAGCCTTAATTTGAATTGCACTTATCATTTGTTTCAATGCAAAGCGTTGCCATAATTTGTTGTGGAGAAGATAGATGTCAAAAGATTTTAGCAAGATTTGACAAGGTGACCTGTTCATGTGTGTATGGTGTGTGTTAGGCATGGAATCCCTGGTGCGGAGTCTGAAGGAGGCTTTGCAAATGACCAACCAGGAAGTACCAAAACAAGGTTTTGTGCTCCTCACTGAAATACTGGAAAGGTAGGACTGCTATCTTTTATTATAATAAAATGTATCATTTATTTATTTAGCAACATTCAGCAAAATCAACTCTTTTGCAATAACCACTAAATTGTTTCAAATGATGGGACCACACCTCAGTTTCTCCACTTTTCCCTATGAATTCACACAAAAGCAGCATACATATAAAATAAGCATGTTTACACATTACTTATATGCAATTAAGGCTACAACAATCACTACCTTTTGACTAATGTGGGCTGTTTCAACACATTTGCCATAATAGTGTGTGCTTAAAATAAAACATATAACTTTAATGTGAAAAAAATCAGAAGTGCTGCTGATACTGCAAAAAAACTCACAGGAATGCCTTGACCCTGTCATTAAAATCAGAAAGAGAGAGGCGACCATCATCATGATCACGGTTGCACATCATGCCGTGTCGGCCTCAGTTTGCACCATGCACTACAATGCAGATCCCAGCAGCAGTTAGAACAGCTGAGAAAATGGCAGACAGTAACAGCCTTGCATTGAAGGTCAAATATGAAAAATAACTGAGAGCAACCTTTAACAGATGGAGTGAATCTTTGCTTCCTTCCAGTCTTTAGATAGATAATGCATCAAAATGTAAATGTTCACCTTTTTAAAAGATTCACATTTATTGATTGTTTTGTTAACGGTGTACATTACTGCAATATAAAACTGCAAATAACATCTTTTAACAGTTTTATATCATATTCTAATATACAATGCAAATTGTAAAATATACTGCTCGCAGCATTTGTTGATAATATGTAGCTGCCAGTTTTGTATACAGCTGCAGTATTTGGGCAGAAGCTGCTTTAGTTCATTCAGACTTTATGCCAAATATATTTGGATTAGGAAGAAGTGGTCATGTTGATTCGACTAGTTACACTTTAGTTTACTTCCTTACTTCCTTTCCCATATTATATCCATTGGAAAATTTCGTACAACAGTTGCACTGGCTAGAGGACAACTTAAACGCTTTAAATATGGTGCCGTGGAGAGTTTAATCCGGTTTGATCCATCCGGAGTCCCTGAGATAAAACCTTTCACTAGACAATAAAACTCTGTCCTGTTTCTGCATCGTTGACATAATTTATGGAAGCTCTTCCTGTCAAGGTAACGATACAGCAGGTAAGTAGTTGGTTAATTTGTACTTTATGTTGATTGAAACAGAAATAAAGTAACTAAAGTCGATGAGTTGCTGAAAAGGTGACATTTATTTTCACAGGTTTGTGTATTAAATGTGAAAAGAGATTCTTATTCAGTCTTGTGTGCTTTTTAATGATGACTTTTTTTATGTGCATTTGGGTTTTGCATTGGCAGCTCACCACCGCTGTGTAAGTGTAACTGTGTGTGTTTGTGTACATGTCAGTGTGCATGGATGTTTTATTTTCTGATGGTCTACAAAAATTGACTGTTGTGGCAACAGTTAGCCAGTTCACTGCTGTTGTGCTGCAGCATCATAGAGACATAGTGTAATATTTGTAATGCCAGGAGGTTAGGACTATTTGTTTGTTATGAGTACTTTGCTTCCCCTTACAGGGAGGAAAAACATGCATGTGTGTGTGTTAAGTGAGGTAAAGTGACATATGTGAATGAATTTACGTTGTCTTGGAACAGTAAGTCTGAAAGTGTTAAAGTTTAACAAAAGAACTGACTGCTAGATTTTTAATGTGTCACTTCCTGTGGATTATTGTGTTATCATATAATAGATGAAACTGTATGATATGATACAGCTGCTGCTATAACATCTGTAGGTCTGTGTAAAGTTATGGTTCTGCTGCTTAATTTTGGGCGCGTATGTTTGTGTGTGTCAGCAGACAACCCCCAAGTGTACATTTGTTCCCCAGTGGCTCATTGTTTGTGGCGGTGTTAGAGTCTGTGTTAGCTGGAGTCTCGTCTTCCTGCCTGCTGGTTGCCACAAAAGCTGCCGACTCTGGCGCCTCCTTGTTCAGGTAAACACAAAGACTCAGAACATGTAAATGACTTTGTTTTATAGTAAATAAGCCATATAAAAACACTTGCAATGTTATTGCTGTAGTGAAAGTTATATGCAAGAATTTGGTGTTTTAATAAGTTGTGGTTTCATTTAGATGTCGTTTCCTTTGCTCAACCTATCTGTTCATGTAATCTCACGTTTACCACATAAACACCCAGTTCGATAGCTATGCCTTTGTTGGTACACACTGCTGTGGATTATTTTTGATGTACTGTAGTAAATATCTGCATGCTTTGGTTTTTAATAAAATACTTTTTTTCTTAGAAGGGATAGCAGGCATAGAGGCAACATTTATGTCTCATTTTAACCCTATAAAAAACACATATCATATTCAATACGTGACATTTCTGAGACATTTTGCATCACTTTATGTTTTAAACTTTGCTCAAGTCCTTGTTGTACACAATCTAATACGAATGAATACCAGAAAGCAGAAGACTGCACTACAACAATTTTGGCCTATTGTATAGTAATTATTGGTTTTGTAAAAGAGCTATATATCATCTTTGAATCAATACAATTAGGCTTTAAAGGGTTAAAAGAAAAACACAATCTCCACAGCCTTAAAAAAGTTTTAATAAAAAAATTGTTTATCTGATAAATTATAGTCCAAATCCAGAAACTGACAAAAGTATCTTCAGATTTAAAAAGAAAGCCGTGATAAATTGATTCTGCATTGCTACTGTATAAACCGAATCAGTATCCATTTTGTGTTACACATCACCACCATCTGATTTATAAATTAGTATAAATGAATTCATTATTTAATAGCTGAAGCCACTTTAAAGGATGTAATATAAGCTAAGTATGGTTTAGCCAAACTTCCTATTATGATGACAAGTGTAAATAGAGATTAGTTATTAATATAATATGCAGAATCGCTTTGGGTGTCTGCGCAAAATAAGTCAGAAAGAAATGTATTTAACAATTTAGGAAAATCGCTGAATTTCATTCAATTAATTTCTCTGGTTACAAAAGAAATATTTACAAAAGTACTTCTAATGCTACAAAGCAACACAGGGCTTTATGTTGTTTAAAAAAGGCCTTTAAAAGTATACTGGAAGCTCTTACAGGCTCACATGCTAACAGAACCCAGTTTGCACCCCTCCCCCCATTACTCCCTCTCTGAAATCAACCCTGAAACGCACGGGGAGCTAATGCAGCTGTAATTTGGAAAGTGTGGCTTCTTAATGAAAGCATGTCTTTTCATGTATAAGGGAATTTTGGTTGTCACAGATATTGGATGAATGGGCTCCATGATTAAAGATGCTACTTGTCTCTCAATTCTCCAGACTCAATCACCAATCAAGACCAGTTCAGTTCAAGGAGCTAGAGAGATTGATTGAGGCCATCACTGATAAATTCCCTGAATTGCTTGTACCCCACGCTGCTCGTTGGCAAAAAGCTGTAAGTTTGTTCCTCTGTGTTTAATACACATATATGAGATTCCAAAATGCAAGACGGAGAGGAAGGATTTGTTTATGGTGTGTAAATGTGCATAAATGAACTTCATGCTTCATCAATGAACTCACATGAGGTGTTAGAGACAAGTTACAACACTCACTTTTACAGGCAGGATGTAAAAAGCTTAAAACGGGTTTTTTTTAAACAGGTTGATAAAGATTATAAAGGAAAAAAAGCACTAAGGTTATTTATTATGTCATAAATTCATCATAAGCAAGGTTTGGTTTTGTGTAACTGGTATAATAAATAAGATCAACATGAATTAATCCAAACTCCCTGACTTGACTTTAGATTGTAAGGTCACTAGAATACAATACAATATCTAAATGCATTTAGGGGTGCATATTTTATTTAATAGCTTTAATAACATGGGGATTTAAAGATAGGCCCATAGCACACAGTTTGAGCTTATTTCAGGAAGTGCAATAAAATAGTTTAATGCACAGGTCTGAGTTGCTTATTCCGCTTATCCTACAGTCCTACACAGTAAACATGAATAACTTTTTTTCTCTTTTGGTTTTAGTATAGGAACTGTTTTTGTAGGAACTGTTTTTTGTTGGCCTTAATGTACTCTTCATGTTAACCAATTGTTGTCAAGAGAAATGTAAAGCGTTATTAAAGCTAACTGATCTGAACCAGGGATCAATGCATTGCTATGGCGAAACCCATAATAGAGTGATGTAATGCTTATCCTGCCTGTGTGCATGAAAATAAAAATAAGAGTTTGCTCTGACCATTATATAACGTTAAAATACACCACTGTAATATTGTTAAAACTAATTGATCACTGCCTAAAAATAGAAATAAGTGCAGAACATGTGTGTTTGCTGTGTGGCCTTCTAGGGTGCTTTAAATTGAATAAACACTGTACTCACAGCAGACGCTGTGGAATATTTTTCACGTAGGTTCACAGCAACGTGTTGTAGTTTATCTTATGCTGTTACTGTGAACATGCAGCAATAAGCTCCAGAAACCTGGTAACACAGAAATCACCAATAATAAAATGACCAATAACATTGGTGTACTTTTGCAGTAGTAGTGGTGCCACGTTGGGTCTGGAAATCATTCGCATTAGAGATCTATTTTACATATATTTGTTACCAACAGATGTAAGAGGTAAATCAGTGTTCAACCTGAATTTTTCCACCCTGTTCTCTATGTAATGTCTCAGAATGACACTAAATGTAAGATTTGGAGATTTAAAAGCAAAGCCTGCGAAAAAGTTTGACACATAAAGCAAAAGGCTGGACTTATCAGGAAAGTGGTTACAGGTGTGATGTTCAGGGAACTGGTTGCAGGTGAGATGGGTGCATCTGCTAAGAGACTTGCAGTCTGGTTGGTAATGAAGACCTGTCGTGGTTCTGATGGGTGAAACAAGGGAAGTCTGTTTTATAGTTTATATTTTAGAAGAATGTTTTTTTAACCCTGTTTATTTGTATGATTTGCATTATTTGTGCTACTTTTAAATAACAAATGTAAAAGGTAGGTATACAGTTAATACATTGATTAGAGTAGTACTTTTCTGTTTATGCTTTATAGTTAAAGTTTCAGTCATGTTGAAAAAAGCTTATGGGATGTAAATGTCTGCTGAGTATTGCATCAGTTTTACTGAACAATCTGAACATTAAATGCAGGTTTAAAAGTTTTATTCACTTTCCACATATTTAATACATTTAACAATAGATTTCTTTAGTTGTGAGATCAAAATAGGCTTTTAATCAAACTTTCCTTCTGTTAAAAGACTCTAAAAAAGTCAAATGGGTTTTGCGTATGTGTCACTGAAGATAAGATTTTAGTATGAAAATTGTAGATTATTATTCTTCACATTGTATGTTTTCATAGCATTTTTATCTTAAAGTTATTACTTCATAAATGTAATAAATTTGAAGTGGAAAAAGCAAACAGATGAGTTACTGATAAATTCTAGTATTTTATTGCAAATGAATTCTGCTCTCAAACCAACGATTCTTGTTTCCACATCTTACTTTGCTTTTTTTGTTTTATTTTTAGGGTAATCTGAGGCGATCTGATCACAGCAGCCAGATATTCAGGTCCAGTGGGTTTCTACTTCAGGCTCTGGTCTGTTTTCAGGCTGCCTGCAGGTCAGAACTGGTTCAAGTCATTTATTTGAGTCAATCTTATTTTCCTTGGATTTTTTTTAAATTGTTTGATTCACAGATTTGACTAAATGTTTTGTATGATGTCATATTATTTTTTATGTACAGCTTTTAAACTTGTCTTTTAAAGAAAAGCTTTTTTTTTCAATGAATGAAACCAGATTAGGGTACTGGATTTGTTACGGCACTGTTTCAAATCATCAGTTATTGTAATCATCTCTTGTCTTTTTTATCTAAGCGTGTTTTTTTGCGTGTATGGGGTTACAAAATGCCTGCTGGTTTTCCAGGTTGGCTGAGGAGTGTGCGTCAGAGCCGACCCTGATGGAGAACCCGTTTACAGCTCCAAATAAACAAAACCAAGCTCCGAACTGTCTGGAATCTCTGTGTCAGTGTTTGCTGCGCTGCTGTGACTCTGTCTGGATACCCACTGTCCTCGTGAGAGCAGAATACCATCACACAGACACTCAGATGATACTTCCACTTATCATCCTGTCATCTTAAATCTAGGGTTCTCTGACAGCTATACGCATCCAACACTTGAAATGATGATTTTCATGCATATTTAATAGATAAATAGGCCTGCATATCAACTTATATTAATAAGCCCAATCAAAGACACCTTTCTTTCAGTTTACTCCACACAAGGAGATGTGTCGCTATCAATCATTATTGTTTCTATAGTGTTTTGTAGTTTTTCTGAAAGATACAAATGAGACAGCAAATTGTTTTTTCTGTGATTTCCTATGGCTGCAGAGGATGTGTGAGCAGGCTCCTAATGCCCAGATTCTGCAAAACTTCTACTCCATCCTCTCTTCCCAGTTTACCCTTCTTCCTTCTGACATGCCTGCTTTTGCAACTAAACTCGGTAAGGTGATAAACCTTAAACCTCAAAGCACTTTCAGTGTCTCATTATATTTCATTTCTTTCTCATATTGTCACACAACCATTCTGTTTAGATGGCAGGTTATGTGTGGCAAATTAGTCAGATTTGACTATTTGCAGTAGCTGATGAATATTTATAGACCTCCAAATAAGATTGCTTGCCTTGCAGTCTATTTGACTTTATTGTGGGAACATAAGCAAATTATTTTATGCTGCATTTTACAAGCAGCACAGTGCTCTTTAACCTAAATATGTAGCTACACAAGACGAAAGTTTAGGGGCACACAACAAAATCAACTTGCAAAGCAAATTTTCTTCTGACTTTCAATGTATTACTGATACATAGAGAACAACAGATGCAGATACTACCGTGTTTACAATTTGCATTTTACTGTGCAACAGCTGACAACATTAAAAATAGCTGCAATGAAATCAACAGCACCTGCTTGTGTTAAAGTTGGTGCTGGTTAGCAGCCTTCTGCTTTCTAAATGCATCTGGGTGTAGTTGCTCTTTTATTACACGGGTCAGAGCACATTTGGTGTGTCAGACTGGAGAGTGCTGTGTTTTAGTTGAGTGGTGTGAGTTTTGTCTGCAAACGTTGTGTTCCCTGCAGGTTGTGGGTTTTTACAGTAGAATTTGCAGTTCAGATAATTTGCATCCTAACTCAGTGGCTGCTAACAATGTTTTTTAAGCAGCTTTCTGAATTTAAAGCTTACTGCCAAAGATGGCAAAAGACATATTTTATGCATTCGCTGTTTCTGTAAACTGAAAACTGATTTGGCATGTATTAAAACATCCCCAAAAGCGCTTTCTGAGAGTGCTCTATGTGCACATCCAGCACAGCCGACACGTTGTGAATGTGCTCCGAGTGCGCATCATAAAGACATCCCAATGCATGCACAGGGCCAAGTCAGCACTTCACATCTGCAGTTCCTGAACTCAACATTACAAAGTGCTGAAAAATGTGCCAAATACTCCAAAACACCAGCAGCACAGGGTTCTCTGCTATGGCAAAGGCTGCAGCCATTAAGTATAAATACCTCAGCCAGGTGAACTCGTCAGAAAACAGATTTCTCTGGCTTTTTATGTTACAACCGCGTTATAGAATAGAAACAGGAATACTTGATGATGTTTTGCTTTCTATCGACCAAGAGCTGCATGTCGTGATTTAAAAACAATAAAAAGTAAAAAAAAAAAAAGGAAAGCTAAATTGGCACAGAACACACAGTCTTAATTATTGCTGGAACGCTCTGAGGCAGCTGGAAAATCCAGTATGATGCCATTATAAATAAACTTGCTTTGAATTTATACTGCAAGCTGTTATCAGAGCTTGCAGCAGTTTTTATCCAGACCAGTAAAAGTTGGTAACTCAATGGCATTAAAGCTGCTTTAAATTTAATCCAGGATATTGTCTCACTGAAGCAGAACAGTTTCTTAAATATTGCATTACACAGGAACTTTTTTCCATTTGGAATTCATGTATTACGGCTCATTGTGGTGATATAATGAGCCTCTTTCACATTATAGTGAAAGAAAGATCTTATAGTTTTTAATCTAATACAAACGTAATATATGAAGGTTTGTGGTCATGATCGTGTCTCGTTTCTGACGTACAAATTTTACTTGGACTCAAACGTGTAATTAGTTTCTCATGGTCAAACGTCTGTTCCACCATGACCTACTGTTCAGCTTGTGTGTGTGTATGTTAGTGAATTTAATCACTTCTCCCGCTATCATCTTTTACTATTGTGTAATTAATCTGTTTTTCATTTTTCACTCATATAGCCTCCACTGGTTTCTTCAAGCTGGCTGTGGAGCACAAAGGCCTCTTCTGTGCAGGAAACAGGTACAACTAACAGGAAACACAAACTCTGTCATATTCAACAATTAACAAAATGCAGAAGTGTAGATGTTAAGCTGTGTGCACTGTGTATGTGTTAAGCTAGATAATTAAGCTGATATTGTCTTTCTCAGTTGGAGCACAATAAAGAATGAGATACACAGACTGAGCCTTCTGACAGTTTTCACTTCTTTCAGCCTCTTTTGTCTACAAAGCCTGTCTTCTCAGCAGTGTTTCTCTGACTGATGGATCTGTTGCTTCAAAGTCTTTTTTCTTCCTTGTGTGTAAGCTTATAGACTGTTGTGTGTATGTGTGTAGATACAACTGTGCCTGTGTGTGCTTTTGTATGTTGGTGTGGTTGCAGATGTGGTTGACTTGGTAGGCTTTAAGCCCCCCTGCTCTAAACTATAATAAAACTCAGCCATACAATGTTCATGCCTTTCTGTTTGAATAGACTCAACTCACATCCTCTCTTTTTCCACAGTTTAATCTTTTTGTGTTGACCATGCATGTTGTGTACGAGCAGTATTTGTAGTTTTTGTAATTTGTTCCCTTCTTTGAGTTTTGATGTGTTTTTGTATTATTCTGTGAACTCTGTGTGAGCGTTAGTTTTTTTTCCTATTCTTTCAGGAACCCAGATCTGAATGCATCTTGTAGCAGTTTTCTGCAGAAGCTCAGTATGTGTCTGCTCTCCCAGTCACACTCCCCTCCTCATTCAAACCATGGTATGCAAAATACATGCACTTTTCACCACACACAGAGCTTAATGTAGCACTAGAAAAAAAAACCATGTTGTTCCTGTTGACTTCAAAGAAACCCTGCTAGTGGGATAAAAGTAGATTACCATGAAGAAATTATTCTGAGAAAAGTGTCTAAAGCCAGGTTGCTTCACAAACACAGACAGCCTGATCTGACCCAACATATATATATGTGTGTGATAATAGAACAGTGGGTGTGTGTGTGTGATAATAGAACAGTAGGTGTGTGTGTGT
>JBAMIG010000022.1:2647482-2663914 GCA_037177335.1 Kiunga ballochi
ATAACAAAAGCCTGGACCAAAAGCTGTGTTCTGTCAGGAAGGGTCTGATCCTCCTCATGTTGTACAAAGCAAAACAGCAAGTTTAGGCAACTGAGGCAACATGGACTATAAAGGTCAACTTTACACATAGTTTCTGACTTGACAAACATTTAAATGATGCGTTTTTCCTTTGAGCCAACAAAGTCACATGACTGACCGTAATAATCCTAAAATGATATTTTCTAAGATGAATGTTTTTTTCCAGAAGAAAAAGAACTCGTTTTTTCTCATGGACATAGACTCTGGCTTTTGCTTTTCACTCTTAATTTTTTTTTCCTTAACCTTTTGGTCAGCTACTGTTCCTACTGAATCACAGTCACTGGCAATATCACAATACAAAACCTTATGCAGTGCTACACAACCTTGTTTTCCTTAGTGGAAGCATGCCTGCCTTACACCTCCTAATTTATTTCCTTGCCTAAGTGTAATTTTTTGGCTTGACAAGAGTCATAAATATAACACTGATAAGCATCACCTTTCTTTAAAGAAGCTCACAGCCTCTTCTACTGTGTTTTATCATATCCAGCTCCTTTTAAATATCTACTCACTCTGTCTGAAATGTTAATATTCAAACATTTATATCTTTTTTTCTTGCATTCACTTGCTGATTCCCCAGATTTTGAGGAGGTGGAAAATCTTCTGCAACGCAGCCTTCTCCCTCTGTGTTTTCATCTGTCAGACTGGCCTTCTCTGTTGAGTGAATATCAAGAACCAAGAGCCACTCAGTACTGTCTGGTGATAGTGCTCTATCTTGCTTTGCAGCACGGTGACAGGTAATGGTACACACAGTATGGACCAATAAAATCAGCAACCAATAACTCATTTATGAAGGCGATAGAAAATAGAACACCTTTCCCTGCGTGAGTCACATTTTATTTTATTTCAAGAGAGAAATTAATGTACTGATGCTGAATGCTTTGGTAAGAAGAGCAAAGGGACTTAGATTTAGGAGCACTTGCTGTTTAGCAAGGTCCATTTGACCTGAAATGAGTCTTTGATTAGGAAAGTCATTTTCTGACTTGGTAGCTGCTGAACTTCTCTTAGTAGTATGACATTTATCTGTATTTAGTAAATCCAGAGAACACAATCCCTGGGCTGCATCTGGTTGATCTGTGTATGAACTTATTGCAGCTGTAAATACTGTTTATGCTGATAAGTATTGTGGGAAAGGACCTCTCTGCTCGACAGGTCTCTCCCTGCACCTTCACATAAAGTCTTTAATTACATTGTAATTATTGTGTTTTACAAATATAGTGAGATTTGTATTATTAAATAATTTCATATGAGAGGTTTTACTTTGCATCACATCTAAAGGAAGCATACTGGCTTGCAACCATTTAATGTGCAGTCAGTTAAAAGTGCGTTTACATAAAAATGAAAGTTAACTGTGATGATTATTGTGGTTCAGTTACTTATTAGCATGCTAAGTTCGTCTGTTATCAAAACTAATTAGTTGATTTTGCATGCTCCTGTAGAGTTCTCATCTATCAGATGCTGGTGCTACCGTCCACAGAGGCTGTTCTTACATATTTTATGTACTCAGGAATAGTTTGTTGGTCACCTTGGAAAGTTTCTTTTCCTTTTGTCATCTTTGACTTTGTGTCTAGCACCAGTGATGCTTCATTGCTCCATGTGGTCTCATTAACATTTCGGGCTGATGTAGTCAGATATTTTCTGTGGGAGGGCTGAGGATGTGAAGTGTTTTTCTAAGATCATTGTGTTTCTGGTGCTCTCGGTTTGTATGTTTGACCATCTTATACTGAATTTTTCTGTATGTTTATATAGATGTAAATATTTGGAACAGCTTGTCAGATAAGGAGTAGTGTTGTAACTGTGTTTATACATGTTATCAAGGCTTCTTCCAGACCAGACAGTTTTCTCCAGAGTGGTGTGGTTGTTGCAGTCGATGCAGGAGCAGGGTAACTGTGCTCTGCCTCGCTCAGTCCTCCGCTCTGCCCTTTACCTGCTGGCAGTGACACAGGAGAAGAGCCCTACCCTCGATGGGGTAAAGGATCATACAATCACAGCTGTACTACATATGACTTTCAGCATTTTCATGCAACTTTGTTTACAAATACATTTTTTCTCACAAAAGCAAAGAATTTGTCTCAGTTGAAAAGCTCCTTTTTTTCTTTTCTTTATTTTAAGATGGGTGTAGCAAAAAGCATATAATATTCATGACATATTTTATTACTTTTTTATATCTGTTCAGAAAAACAAAGCAAGCTCAGGACCTCATTCTGTGTGGTTTTAATTTAGAAACCATTAAATGAAAGTCATGAAATACTCTGAATCAAAGCTTGACAGCTAATATTCTTCTTTAAATACAAAGGCAGTGTTACGATGAGGATGATACAATAATGAATGACAAAGAAGATTCATTTTTCCACAGCTGAGCAGAACAAAGAGCATTATTTCAGAATAATGAGAGCTCCTTCATTTCAAAGAACATAACACGTGCATTTGAAAGGGCTTAATAGTATATATTTTCAGATAAATTATAACTATTAATATTCCCTGTATCACAGGAGACATCCTGCTGCTCAGTGGGATTTAAAGGAAGAATCACATCTGAGTCTTGAAACATTTTTCACTCAGTTCTGCACAAAGAAAGCACTTTGGCTTCATCAGTCTTAGTTTACTGTCTTTCTTTAAGGTTCCTTTAAACTGCATCAGCAAAGCACTCTCTTCCTGCCAAAATTTCTCTTCACTCTACTTTCATCATCCTGCACTCCTCCACTTCATCTGTCGCTATCCGGAGCTTGCCGAAAAATTTGGTGGCCTGGTCTTGGAAATGTGGTTGACCATGCCGGCACAGTGCACAGATGAAGATCCTAATCTGGTAAGGAGACATTCATCAAATACTCCCTCTAACATTTGTCAAAACTTGGTTGATTTGTTTCACTTCTACCGGGCAGCTGTTGGAGATAGATTAGATTTCTTTTTACCCCTGTTTTTACTGAGTCTCTTTTAACCCTTTTTGAAAAAGTAAATGAAAAAGGAGTTTGTTTGTATTGCTGGGTGCAGGCAGACATGCAGGGCAAGGCTGGAAAGAGAGATGACCATGAAGACCAGAGGCAGGCTCAGGAGCCAGACACAGAAACTGTGGAGCTACTGACTTTGATAGAGAAATACCCTAATATCATTTTGACCCTCTTGGTAAAGACCCTAAAATAATATCTTAGACAACTTTTTTTTTTTATCATCCAAGAACTATATTTTATCCAAATTTTTATCCAAACATAGTTTGCAGATAATATCCTGTGTGCAATCTCAGATAACATAAACTCATACATTTTGAATCTGAAGCCTTGCTTGTCTGTTAAATGCCTTCAGGACATGGTTTGTAGCAGAGAGGCTCCCCTTGCAGAGCGAGTTCTTGGTGTACTGGAGGTTGTTTTGAATGGTCAGAGTCGGTGTATGGCAGATCTCTGTGCAGATCTCAGACCAGCTTTGCTCCAGGCATTACAGCGGATCGGTGTGGAGAGCATGGCCCATGGTCTTGGACATCGTCCAGCTGCACCAGGTATGTGAAAGAAGATAAAACAGAATCTATCAATTCATGTCTTACACATGGAGATAAGCCGAGATGATGGTTATACTTTTTCTGTCTGAAAATGAAAATGCATTGATAGAAATGGGTTGGTTATTGCTAAGTTACACCGTTTTGGTGAGGAAATGCAGCAGATATCTGCATAGCACGCTTTGCTTCTGCTACAGTAATGAAGCGGCAGTTTAAACCTTATTGCTTTAATTACAGTGATGCACTCAGCTTAATGTGATACTGATTCAATGGTAAATGGACTTGTACTTGAGGTTCAGTCTCTTGCCAGACGGCACTTTGGCATGTAGCTGTGGAAAACCTGGAATCGATCTCCAAACCTTCCAGGTAAAAGACAACTGCTCTGAGCTGCAGCCAATTGAAGTATAAAAGAAGAATTTATAATCTCAGTGAGCTAATCGCTTCTGATCCAGCAGTTTGTTCATACTTATGAATATTAAAACTGTGACTTTCTTCTTCTACATAAACGGACCCATAATGCACACACACTCACAGGTTTTATTAGTTATTAACTATAGAGATGTAATGTTGCACATAAACATAATTTATGTTGTTGTGTCTCAGCGTTAAATCACAGCCTCCAGCAGCTGCTCTGTGGTTTTAAAATGCCCAACTTTTCAAAATGACACTAAACTCTGACTAGAAAAACTATTTTAGTTGAATGGTGCTGCACATAATTATCATGTAGGCTACCAACCATACATTACATTGTACCTCCATATTAGTAGAGAAACTCTGACAGCTTTTTATTTAAAGTCGATTCCCTAAAAAGCAGTTTGGATAGCATGTGGGTATGCACTTAGTGCAACTGTTGGCTGGGCATTGTTTGAGATTACATGTAGCTGGTTGCTTTTTGCACATTTTTATAAGCAGTAACAAGGATAAGGATCATAATACATGAATTGTAATACATACAGGACAGTGCAGTGAAGCTCATAACATCAGTATAAAATTGGCACAAAAATTGAGAAAAAAAACTATGCTTCTTGGCAACAAATCTTATACAGCTGGAAAAACCGTTTATTTTTAATAAAATGATGCCACATCTGTAAGGGAAATGTGTTTTTTGGCCAGCAGAGCTGAGCATAAAGATTCCACGTATCAAATACTTGTTGCATCTTCTTCGTCAGTGCCACACGGCTCATTTTGCTATTGACTGCCATAGCAACCCTTCACCATAAGGCCAGTTTGTGCTGCTGTCTGGGCATGTGGAGGTAAGGTCAGAGAGGGAATGGAGAGCGCTTTGCTGATAATTACTGCAATGATAGGGTAACACATTTAGGTAGAGGCTGCGTGATGGTGTGTGGTGGCATTTCCCTCACTGGAAAAAAAGGTTTGTCAGTATTAGAGGTGCTCTCACTGCAGGCAGATATCATGGTGACATTCTGCAATCTGTGTTTATTCAGAATCCCTTTTTCTGACTGTTCATACAAATTTATCCATCATTTGTTTTAATAAACTTTTCATAAAGAGTGTGGTATTCATGAAAATGATTGTAGCTTGTGTCACGATACACTAAACATGGGAAAGTTTACTATAAATGTGGATGTGTTTACGAAATTGGTTACCCGGAAGTCCACGTCCTTATATGGCAGACCTACAGCAAATACTGTGATGTAATAGATAAAAAAAACCATAATAGAGAATAGAGGAAAATTAAACAAACTAAAAAATATGACCAAAAAGAATATGAAGATACATGCGCTACATTTACATTTTTAGCATTACTAAACACTAAAAATGCATAAAAACTAATTAAAATTAAATTTAAGGGCTAAAGAAGAGGATTTTGCATATGTCTCCTTTAAGGTTTAAAGGTTTTTTGGTTAAATAAAAAACAACAACAACATGGTTTTAACTGGGAAAATATAAGTCATGTATAAATTTCCTTTTGTTTTTTTTGTTTTTTTAGCTAACTTTATAAACATATCTTCTGCTCTATGAACAGTGGCAGCACCTATAGAGCTGCATGCTCATGTAATGTTCAGTGTTCTCCTTTTGGTGTGTTAGGAGGTTCTGCACTGAAGCATTTCAGATTTGTTATTGTAACCAATGTTGCTGCTTAGATATGAGTTTACAAAGATCCCTCTTCTGTTTTCTTTCATCACAATCTGTGATCAGTTGCAGAACTAACTTTCACACCAAGTTAAATTTATTTGAGAGCATTGTTACTTACATACAGCATCTATCTATTTTATGAATATAACAACAAAACAATGGCCAGTGGTCCAGCCTTGATTTCAGAGTAGTGTGTCTCACATACTTCATATTGAGTTTGATGATGTAAAGGGTGGCTGTGGGTACAGACAGGGGATGGATGCATACCAGTCACATGTCAGAACAAGAGGAAACCAATGAAATGAAAAGGCCACTTATCAGTTTACTACAGCAAAGGATCATTAATGTTTAATAGATATCAGGCAGTTTACAAGAAAAACAAAGAGAAGCAGATGCATCTACAGACATTTTTATGAAAACATTACATACACAGCCGTAGACGCCTATAATCCTGTGGATTTATAAGTCTTGTTTGGCACACTGTTCTTTCACAGCTAAATGGAAAGCACTTAGTATAATTGCTCTCTCATCAATTAGGGATTATTTACAAGAATACCTCTAGTGATTTATGTTCATTGGTCCATTCTCTGAGGTAGCATTGTCTTTTATAAACGGTTCTAGTCCCATTAACACACATTGCTAAAGCTGATTTACATTTTGAGGGATTTTTACTAACCACCTCGTAAATATCACAGAAAATCTAGAGGTGGAAGTACAAGACACACTGTCGGCTAGAAGTACTCCTGAGTGGCTGCTAAAGCTCTCAGGAGACTGGACACAATGCAAAATGTATGTGGAAACCAGTCTTTTGTGGACATCACAGAGACACCAGGTGTAGAGGCTTTCTGCTCAGCCATGATGTTTGATTTTCAGTGCTGTCTCTGTATGAATCCACAGTATTAGAACCAGCCATCAGACTGTTCAGTAACATTTATCAGCCTGCTATCTGCCTATCCATGATTTCTCCAGATAATCACCTGTTTGGCTCTGATACGGCCACACACAGATATTTTTTCTGGAAGCTACTGGATAATCCCCTCTAAAGTCTGGTCTATCTAATGCTTTGGTTTTTATTCTCTGATTCAGTCACATTTTTTACATTTCAGAGCATCCCTCTGAACTTTGTGTTACCACAGCTGAACTCTCATCAAAATAAGGTTAGGTGTAAACCACTGTTCATTTTGCAACTCATTTCTCTGAATACTGTTCCTGATGATTAAAAGGAACGAGCTCCATTAATCCTCCACTAAAATAAATTCTCCTATCAGTCAATATTACCAATGGGATGTGAAAAACTTGCTAAACTGGGTTGAAGTCTCATTGATTTTTGTCTCTCCAGATTGATAAAGGAGATTGCATTAGCTAGGCTTCTTTTCTTTTGCGTAAGCTGCTGTTTGAAAGCTTAACATCCTGCATTCTTAAAATAATACTGATACTGAGTGTTTTTTTTTATTAAAGTAGGATCATTTAAGTGGTGGACAAGCTAGTAGATCAAATCACTTCAGCCTGTAATCAGTAAAGCCTGTTTATCAAATCATGCTTTATTTATAAAGCACTTTCTCATATCACTGTAGAGGTAAATCAAATTAGGAAACAACAATAGCCAGATATTACAATAAAATAGGCAATACAAGACAAAGAAAACAACAAACCCTCAGAAAGATGGAGTTTCAGGGGAGCTGTGGAGAAACCTCTGTCTCCTCAAGTCCAATCATGACAACAAAGCATGGAATAAAAGATAAAAGACACAAATCAGCTGCACATTTAGGTATTTATCAGGGTTTGTGTTAAAATCAGTCAGAGGTTGTTTGAAAGCAGGTTCTGTTTACTCTCAAATTTTTATTTATTGGATATTTAGGAAAAACCATAATACGAGAGGATCATGAAATCAGCTCCCCGGAAGCAAATGAATAATAATTACATACCCTCATCTTCTCAGTGATTTCAGAAAGCTGCAGAATCTTTTACAAAGCTACGAATCCTGTTACATTGTGATTAATAATGAATATGAAAAACGGTTGCAGGATCTGTGAGTGAAAATTGGTTTCATTGTCAGTAATGATGTCATACATGTTTAACAACAGTTTGAGTTTTGCTAAATTTAGTTACATGCATGTAACATGCAGTGTAGCATGCCGTAATGTGTTGCTGGTTTAGGTTTCTGTCAGAAAGTGTTGCCATGTCTGTGTACTTGACCAGGTTAAATAGAAAAGCTGAAGGGTGCAATACCAATATACAATCAGGGGATTGAGGAAGTCTTGCTGTGGTTATCCTCTGCTTGCTCTCTGCTCATCCCAGAGTCCTGAGGGGAATACACACTTTTATCCCTGCACACGTTCTGGTTCAGCTCACTGTCATTTGCATTAATATATACTCTGAATTAGCCTCTGTGTGGCAGCATCCCGAGGGGAGTAACTTTGGTGTTGTGAACTGCAGAACCCGCATCCATCTTTATACTGACTCTCCCTGGTCCCACATCCAGAACAATGTAACTCTAAAAGTCCACATGGGAATATATTATGGTTATTTCTTGTTCGTTATGTCTTGCACTCAACAGTAGGTCCCCATTTTTTAAAAAAGACCAAGTTTTAGTTGGAACAATAGTGTGTATTGTGCTAAGTTTGTCCTTAATGACTTTGGACCTGACTATAAAGCTAATAGAGCTAGCTTAGCATAAAACAGGCCTGAAAATGGTGTAAGTACTTTAATAAGCAAACTTTGGGATTTATACAAATAAACTTGATGGAGAAAAGTGTGTACCACTGCACCAACTTTGTACCTTGCGTAGTAACATGTTGGAGAAGGGGAACTGGCAACACGGCTGATAAGATAATACATTTAAACCATGTTTGTTGTCATTCACATCAGATTTTGTTTCATTGTAATTAAAAACAGATGCATGGATTATTATAGAGATACTTTAAATGAGACATGCTTTTTTAATCAATGTTTAAGCATCCAAGCACAGAATATTCATACTAAAAAATTGTCCCTGTGGGGCTTATTGGTACATTAGTTGTGATTACTGAGTAAACATGCACATATTGCAGTGACACACATGAAAGGCTTCACAGCTGATGAGCTAGCACTACTTGCAGACTATGTAAACAGCAGGATTAGGATGGGGAGATTGTTTTTAAGGAGAAGATTCCCTGGCTCATGATGATGCCTGGCTTAAAAGCAGATTTAGACACCCGAGAGTTCTCACATCCACTGAACTGGGTCCAGTGTTCGATCCACCAGAACCTTGCAATCCCAGTGAGAACAAGTTTGTCTATGTTAACCGCAAAAATGTGGATTTAGTTAATGTACAAATTATTTATGACTCAGATATGGTTCTAATAAATGTAGTTGTAGGGTGGCCTGGTCCTTTCATTCATCCTGCTGCACAGCAGCGTGGAGAACAAGCTGCAGGCAGAAGCTACACATGATGGCTGCTCCAGCTGACAGTAGCGACCCACTGAGGCGCTGACTCCTCCAGGGTGTGATTCATAAGTGAAATTGCATGCATCTGTGCATAAGCAAGAGTTTTTAAATCAGACTTTTACCTTTGTGCAGAAACTTTGTTTTTTTTTTTCAATTTCAGTAGCAATTGTATGTTTTATAAATGAGCCCCTTGATGCTTATACAGGATGAATGCTGACACCTCTGTTTCTTCCTCTCTTTCTGCCTTTGTAATGCAGTTAACTCACTCCCTCTACTGCTGAAACTGCTTTGTGTGATGCAGACCAGCGATCCACCTTCACCCCCCCTCTATTCTAATATGGAGGGAGTGCACTTCAAGCTGCTGTACCATGGTGAGGCCAAAGGGTGCTGCTGACAGCTCTTTTTTTTACAGATGCATGGCATTATATATGGATTATAGTCATGCATACATTTTCTGTTTCACATACTCTAGCAGAACAAATACATAATTAATTAAGTTTTTTCAGCCATAAGTCATGCAGAAAGTTTGTTTCACGCTCGCACAGATGTTGACTTTCATCTTGTATAGATGTGTCACTTAATTGAACACCTGCTCTGTGTTGCTGCTTAATCTTTCATACTCACATGTTTTTTATTAACTGAAACCAGACTTATTTTAATTTGATATTATCCATCACAAACATACTCAAAGGACCTCTCCCTGCTGGTTCACAGATGAAATGGCTTTATAGAAGCTTTATAGACTTATCTAATAAACATTAAATTAAGCCCTTTAGTGGCTAGGCTCCAAATTACTTTGTTTTTTTGCATGATTGTTAGAAACCATTTCTGTTTGTGCCTTAGCATCTGGCTTTTGTCTCATCCTGTGTTTTTCATTGTTTGCAGCTAGTGTTTTTTTATTGACATATGATGAATCAATTCAATTCTCACCAACCATAAAGTTATATTAGATCTGTTATGACAAGTTACTTATCTGTGTTTAATATCACCACACATAAAACACTTACAAGTAGCATAAGAGTAATACCTGTTGTTATGGTAAGGGTGCATTATCACGAACTAATGTAAATTTAATGTGTGCTTCAGTGATGGAAAGACAAGTATGTGATTGCCTGTATGTGTTAGTAAGTAGTATTGTAGGGATGGTGAAGCCAACCAACACAGAAAGCCTACTGCCTGCCCTTAACTACCTGCACTGCTGCCTGAGTCTTTCCCCTGCACACAGCACCGATAGAGGTCAGAACCATGTTACTGCTGTGTCTGTGTGTCTTCCTATCTCCACTCTTCTCTTTAACCCTTTGCATGAGCGTTTTTCTCACACTGCACTCTGATACCAACCTGATCCATGTGCACTACATGTAAGTAATACTGTATCAATACATGCATGATTAGAAGAAATGAGACTTATATTAGGATAAAGAAATAAAACAAATGGGGGAGATATTTTGTTAGATGTCGCCTGCTAATGCTGGGATGGATTAAGCTGTACGGATAATTGATGGAATTTTGTCAGATGACCTCAATTAAAACTCCATAAGAAAAATATATTAATCACTTCTCAATTTAACCAACCAACTAAACAACTAAAGAAAAAAAACATGAGGAGTATTCCTATGAATAATAAGTGTGTTTGAAGCAGCACTTATTATGAATTACTGACTCATTGAGTCATGTTTTTGTCAGTAATTCATGCAGTTTTATTACACGCTAAACAGTCTCCTCATGCCTAAACCCTCAGCAGAGGTCAGCAATGAGCTGATCTGTGGTAACTGTGTGGTTATGATGGAAACATGTGAGAAGAGATACGGTTGGGAAGTAAATGCTTAATATGCGTGTAGGTTTACTTTCCTGCTTCTGCTGCAGCCTCTGCAGTTACCCTCTACTGCTTCTTCTAGTGAGTTTATGGTTGTTTCAGCCTGAGGCCAAGCAGTGTTTGAGCTATACAAAAGTAGCAACTCATTAGTTTTAGTCAGAATTGGATAATTTGGTTTAAAATGATAGCATGCAGTTTTTCAATAACATACAGCCGACCGGGTTGCCTTTGTAATGAATAGCACCCTGTTGATATCCAAATCATTCACCGCTGTATTGCTTTATGTCCTGGTGTTGCAGCCAATTTATCACTTTACATTTTAGGACAAGTCAAATGTGCTCGCATTTCTGATTATTCAGTTTGCTAAACTGAAATCTTGTATTTTTTTATATTAGCTTACACTGTTTCAGAGAGGTGCCACATTAGGTTGATACTCATTTTAAAGAGTGCCAAGTGTAAGTCTATGGACATGCCATGGTGCCATGTCCATAGACTTACAGAGAGGTGTTTCTGTTCTTTACCCAATAAACAAAACAATAGATAAACGGCGTACATTTGACATATTAGTAATTAATATGACATTAAAGCATTTTGACATGATGCTTTCTCCTTTCCAGCAGTCTCCATGCTGCTCTCCAACCGTGGGCTGATAGACCAGCTGCAGACAGTCATCTCCTCCTCCTCAGCTCCATCCCCCCCTCCTCCATCGGCCTGTCCTCCTCCGTCCCTGCTATGCTGCAGCCATCTACTCCTGTCCTCCCTCATTACCTTGCAGCATGTTCACTCCACTAAGGTACAAACTACAACTCAGCTTTGCTCTTATCACAGCTTCAAGATTGAACTTCACACAGTCAAAGCACAGTCAAGGGCAAGACACGCCGAACATGCAGCAAACACACACAGCCCGTCTCGCATCCCGCCAGATGCAGAACACAAAATGGTTTGATACATAACACAGTATGGCTTTGGTATGCTAAATGCAGCACTCTTTGCTCTCCCCTCTGTCTGCTGGGATAAGTTATTCTTGCTTGCTGGATTATTGGTCCTAATCTTTTTATGTTTTGATTTCCTTGCTCCATTATTTTTGCTTTCTGTCTCTCTATTGTTACAGGTCCATAAGAGCATCAGCTGGAGCTTAGACGCAGCTGTGCAGCGGATTCTTCTTCAGAAAAGAAACACAAACAACCTTTTGCTTGGTATAAAATAATGTTTTTGTTGTTTCCAAAAGCTGAAACCGAATCAGCTTAGTGATACAAATGCTTTGTTACTGGAGGATATTAAAAGATCCTGTATATTTGTGTCAATGTTATGTCAAAAAATGTTATATTTGTCTCTTTTTCCCATTCTGTTTTTGTCTTTTATCTGATTCTGTCCTTCCCACTTTTATACTCACCCAAAGTAATCCCACACATGAGGTTCTGTAACATGTAACACGGTGAGGCATCCCAGAATATTGCACCAGCTGCCCGTTTATTGGGGAAACCTTAATGTATTATAGGCTTCCTCTCTGTTTAGTTGACATGTACTCAGGTAAAGTGACAGACTTCCAGGGCTTCATCCTCAGTGGAGTTAACCAACCCAAGGCATGCATTTCACACACACTCATTATATTAAGTGGACCACATCCCACTGCAGCACTCAGAGACTGATCATCCCTGCTGCTCCTGTGTCTCTCTGTCAGCTGGATAAGTGGTCTGTCAGGGTTGCTGTGATGTATGAGCTTCCTCCCTCTGCTAGCCTATCTCTCTCTCTCTTTCTCTCTCTCTCTGTCCCTATGTCTCTTCACTCAGCCACTTCTCATCCTCATCTTCCTTATACTTCCCATCCTACCTGAACTTTTCTGTTTCTTGATGTCTTTGCTCTGTTTCCCCCCCTCTCTCTCTTTTCTGCTGCCCCTAATTAGCCTCCCCTCCCACAGAGAGCTCTAATCTCAGTGTACATGGCATAAGTGCTTTTCAGATGGTTGGCTGCTCTTACTTTGGATTGCTCTGTGCTTTAGCAGCTCTTTTGGGCTTTTATCTTCATCTCAACTTTGGTCCTTAAGTCTTGCTTAACTCTGTTCATCCCCGTTTCTCCTTTCTGTAATTGCCCCTAACATCTTGAACTTTATGCCCTCACCCTGTCACATTTCAGTTCAAAAAGTTGCCCTCATTGTTTTCAGCAGTTACTCTGCCTCCAATTTTGGTGAAATAATATTTTTACCATCTTTTTTTCCCTCAAAATGTCTCTTACCACATAATATAAACCTTTTCTATAAAGACCCATTTCTCCTGTGTTCTTTCCCTCCACGTTTGCCATCTCCTGTTTGTCAGTTCAGGTGTTCAGTCCTTCACTTACAGTAAGTTCCTATGTCTTTCAAGCCAATACCGCTTCGCCTTTCTCACCCATGTCTCATTCATCCTTCCAGTCAGCTACCTGAAGTTCCTGGAGGTTCTTCTTGATGTTGATCTGGCCTCATCAGTGGTGTGCCTGAGCACTGGTCCTGGATTGGTTGGGCCCAGACCCCTGGGTGTTGAAGATGGAGCATTGTACCCACTTGGCACCAAAGGAGCGCTGTGCCTCTTAACGGCTTTCAGTGAACTTCTTTTGCAGGTTGTATTACTTGTGGGTGTTAATATGCCTATGTGTGTTTTTTATAATCATATTACTCGTCTATCCATATTCTGCAGGTAAAGAAATGTTAAGTCACATGTAGACCCCTGGTTGCTGCTGAACAAATATGCCATTTTGATGGGAATTATTCTAATACACTATAAAAATCTGCTTTAAAGTTAAAGTTACCGGTAGATCAGTTTTCATTAGGACAGCTAGTAATAAGACGATGAGGGTCCTGTGATTTCAGCTATTCTGAAAACATGGATGGAATCATGAAAATTAAAGAAACTGGGATTAATGGAAAGATCTTATCTATGCTTGTGTTGTTTTATCCTCTGATGTACGTCGCTTTGGATAAAAGGGTCTGCTAAATGCCTATAGAATTGAATAGAATAAAATAGAATAGATTTGGAGTATTTAGGATTTCAAGGTTGAAGTTAAACCTTTAAATAACTTTCCTTCATTTTCAAGGTGAGGGACTAAGACCAGTCGATAGAAGACAAAGTTAAAACTCATTTAAAGTTCCTCTATTTTGCTACATCTGTCGTTCCACACATTTCACACATTGCACATTTACCTTACTATAGTTTTACCACTCATTTCACTCATTTTGAGTTTTCTTAGCCAAAACCGGGAACAGCTTACTATGGCTTGCTCCCAGCTCCTCTCGCTCTGATCAGTCAGAGAGCCTCACATTTCACTGCTCAACCTGTGACATCTCCTCAGACAGAGCGTGTCTCCCCGCCTACCCTGTGATGTGGGGGAGGTGGCGCTAAAGGTTTCAGGTAGGAGCGGGTAGTTTCCACCACGCCGTGTCAGAGCGGAGGCATCAGGCATTTGTCAAACATTTCTTTTCAGAGGAATAAAACTACAATTATGCATGAAAAATAAAAGTACTTCAGGGATTGTTGTAATTGTGTGCAATTAACACAATTAACATTGTGTATACCCAGCATCAGTGTTTGCATATAGTGCGTCATGACCCACGCTTCCCACTTACCTCATCTGCAAACAAATGTGCAAACACACCTGTTCAAAAACACGTGTGTGTGTGTGTGTGTGTGTTGTTACTTACCTGTCCAGGGAAAAAGCCAGTTCTGAGTGCTTGGCCTCTTGCAGTGCTCTCCACCTCGTAGACATAAAGCAAATCCTTTTGCTTTTTATTGTTTTTTATGCTTTTAGTCATGTAAAACCCAGTTTCAGGTAAACTGTTCATCCTGCTCTTTGCCATTGTGCTCACTGACCTTTTATTGAGAGGAAGCGCTGAAGGCTTTGATTGGAGGGAGGAGGCGGCGATTCACATGAACATAAATGAGACCAGCTAGTAAACAAGGGGATCAACACAGAGAGACGTTGTGTGATGTCATGCTATACTCTAGAGGGAATGACACCACTAGCTCTTCACATAGTCATTCTTAATTCCTTACATCTAGAAATGAAGAATTTCTACTCATTGCCTAATAAAATGTTAATATATAATCACCTAGATCATATTCTACAGAGATCTAACTTCACATTAGTTTTTCTTTTGTCATTAGGAGCGATGTCTTTAACAATAGCTCAATGAAACTTATTTGAAGTAGCTGCATGTACGATAGTATTACATGTAACTACTGACTTTTATGGTTTAGTTAAAGTGTGTCAGATAGGAGGTGAAGTTTTACTTCTGCTCGGATGCCAGCTCAGAGACAATCCAGCATGGCTTCCCACAAAGCGCTTGGAAGCTATTTCATCCGAATCTGTGTACATTTACTGGCAATAATAGGACTGAAATATGTGACTTAATGGGATAATTGTGCCAGTCCGGCAGGCTTCCAGCATCTGGCTCCTTACCAGACCCTAACCCTCCTCTAAGACTGTAGTGCTGAACTGAGTTTTGTGGTTCAGTGCTGTGAGCTGAGCTGTTCTGCAGCTGATAGGGAAAACATTTCCCAAACCCCTCCAATCTCATGTGTTTTTTACTCTTGATGCTCTCGTTTAGCTGTATGAATGCGCTCCTCTCCTCTTATTGTCTGCAGTTCACAACACTCCTGCACACGCTTTAGCAAACTCTGCTGTCCTCCTTCGCCTGTCTCTCTGACTCTTTTTTTAATCTCTTACAGCGTCTCCATCTGTGCATCCTCTGGCTTTTGGTCATATGTGCAACCTCTGACCATTTACCTCTCCTTCATTCTCTATTCCTCCAACTTTCTTAGTTGCTCTCTTCTACTTATGGATTAAGGTATTACTTTCCATTGTTATCTTAGAAATACTCCTGGCCTACTTTAGTATTTTTGGACACTACTCGCTGTCAGCCCCACCTCTGTGGAAGAGACATGCATTATTAATATCTCACTTGGCTGCTCTCTCCTGTGTTATCTTTTTGTCTCTTTTGTTTCTAAATGTCCTCTGTCCATTCATGAGCATGTGTTTGCGTGTATGGACGTGTTTTTCTGTCCCTCTGCGTCTGTTGCTGTGTTTGTATCAGTTTTTACCAGGTGAATGCACAGAAGCTGCATCTTGTTCCTGGAGCTCCCAGTATTTTTTTAAATAGGACCTCTCAACATAATCAGCTTCCTAAATATAAGAGTTTTGCTATTACGGTATTTTTATTTGTCATTGTATAAACTTATGTCCATACTGCATGCTTGCATAAACACACTATGTTACAATTATTACTTTTTTCAATTATTAATATTTTGTCCTGTCCAACTTTTCTTATATAGATGGATAGATAGACGAATGGATGGATGGATATGATGGATGGATGGATGGACGGATAGATGGATGGACGGATAGACGGATGGATGAGTGGATGGATGGATGGATGGCCGGATGGATGGATGGACGGATGGATGGATGGATGGACGGACGGATGGATGAGTGGATGGATGGATGGATGGATGGATGGACGGATGGATGGATGGATGGATGGATGGATGGATGGATGGATGGATGGA